>CM036940.2:83061812-83128812 GCA_020352615.2 Yoshiicerus persimilis
ATTTTAGTGAATTTCCCGCTTTTCATGGATCTCAATGGGCAGCACCTTCCCAGTATTACAACTGCTAATAATAATTTACTAATAGCAGTGTAAAAGTTGGCTATTGTAGAAGTGAAAATCAATGTAGGTATCAATCTAAAAGTGATGTTGAAATGCTAAAGACAATCTATCTACCTATATGTCACAATTCAAAGTTATAATAATGTTCATAATGTCAACACAGTAGAAACAGTACAGTAGGTGATATAATTGCTAATTTGGTGGTCTGTAATTGATAGGTACTATTTTGATTGGCTAAATAGGTACTCTCAATAATAAAATAACCGCTGATAAAATTACGCGATTGATAAGATGATGATGACGCAATATCATTGATAAAATAGAAAATTAGAGAAGTCGAAAGTCATTTGACAATTGGGTTTCTGTCAAAAAATAAATACTATGTTGACCGTGACATGAATTAAGTAGATGGTACACTCTTCCATTTTTTGGTTCCTTAGCGTTTGATCCCCTGAATTTTTTCAACCCTCTAGTTTTTCAACCCTGCATCGTTTCAACCCCATGTTTTTCAACCCCATGTTTTTCAACCCTGCGTCTTTTCAACCCCATGTTTTTCAACCCCATGCTTTTCAACCCTGCGTCTTTTCAACCCCATGTTTTTCAACCCTGCGTCTTTTCAACCCCATGTTTTTCAACCCCATGTTTTTCAACCCTGCGTCTTTTCAACCCCATGTTTTTCAACCCTGCGTCTTTTCAACCCCATGTTTTTCAATCCTCTAGCTTTTCAACCCTGCATCTTTTCAACCCCGTGTTTGTCAACCCTATGTCTTTCCAAACCCGTGTCTTAATTGGAATAATAGAGATGCTGAAATAAATGTAAGTCACGAAGAGCTCACGTTGTTGTTGCTGGTTTACGGACAAGTGTTTTATTCAGTTTATACAGGCACAAAGCTGCATCAAAATAAATGCATATTACACAGATAATAACAATAACAAAGGATCAAAACGTTTAGCTAACGTAGGAATTCTCCTTGTTTAGCAATTATTTCTAGCTTGCTAATAAAACCTTGATGCATTAGATCATCTTGCCGTAGGTAACTATGTTCTCATTCTATTCATTCTAGGATACACTTAGGATTCTAGGATTCTATTAATGCATTCGGTCAGCGAATGTTTACTTTATTTTACAGTGTTACAATATTTAGTAATACTTCACAGTTTATAGAAATTACCAAAAGTTTTATTACATAAAGGCATAGCATATTCAACATTACATAATTACATTTGTCACTATTAAAATAGGGTAATTTCTTGCCAATTGATGCAAAGTGCTATTAAAGTGCATTTTAATATTTCACTTTTTTAAATTGTGTAGTTGTGTCACACTATCAATAAAATTCACCAAAATACTTTGTCTGTTACACGCGGTAAAAAAACTCTCAAAAATATTAATACTTTGTACACTAAAAAATTGCATTGTGGTAAATAAAATATTCGGTCTACCATCAAACTATTGTTCAGATATTGTTTGGAAGGGCAATTAGCAATGTCGTAACATAGTTTGAAACACTTAAAAAGAATGCTAAGAGATACAAATATTTAACCGCCCGTAGAGTTCCTATTCGAATTCCAAATTTGGAAAAACTAGCAATTTCCTTGCGATCGGATTTATTATAAACTAATGTTGTGTTCATTTTCATGATATATCTGACACTCTCTTCATAAACCTCTGCCGCTTTAGAAAGGAGAATTATGACAATAATAATTACTATAATCGCACACATTGGAAAGAAAACATAAACTGTTATAGGAATCCTGTTGTAGAAGCGAATAGACCCAAAGCTACAGAATGTAATAAAAAAGAAAAATCCTATTATGATGTTTGAGAAGTATGTATAATGAAGGCTGGAATTAAAGTGAGAGTTAAGAATATTCAACAGCTTGAACCGTGAAATCGTTTTAACGGGAGCATTCTTATTTCTGAAAAATAATAATTAATGATTTTATGTTTCTCACTGAAAGCGTTAGTTTAGAGTTTATTTCTAGCGTTCGTTTAAATACCTGTAAGTTGTTATCCAATAAGTGCCAAAATCCATGTAAACTTGAAGATACAGTATAGTTACTCCAATCATTCCACCGGCAGAGAATTTGGTGATGCTTTCAATTGGAAGGAATAGGATCATTGTTAGTGTATTTTTGCATTGTTCTGGAAGAAGCCAATACATTTGAAATTTTTCATTCGGCAAAGCTATGAACATCAATGCCATGACGACTGAAATAGAAAATAAAGACATAATGTACATAGCTGAAAGAATTTCAACTAATCTTGATGTTCGGATAGCGAAAATTCCATCTCTCCGTTCTTTATCTGAAATGTGGGCAAACATTCACAATTATTTTTAAATTTTTGTACATTTCTTGCATATTCTCATTGTCAATACAGAATACCTATTAGTACTAAATTCACAGCTATTAATTGATTCAGAAATGTTGCCATATCTTCTTGTTTAGTGTAAAGGTTGTAATAACCGACTGCACCCCAAATGTAACCGATTGTGAATAAAAGTAAAAGTGAAAAACTTGCAAGCGTTAAAGATTCGTTTTTGATTTCCAAAATTGTTTGGACAATTAAATATAAAGTGTACAAAATGGCCTGCACTGCCCACAATTTCCATCCAACCTTTTGTTTTATACAACTTCCAATAACAAGTGTTTCAGTTTTATGATCCCATTTGTATGGAATTGCTTTAATGTAAGCCAATATATTAACTAAAGTACCAAAATATTTAAATGAGTTTTTTGAAAACATCTTCCATTAAATCCACTTAACTTTTCTCTGACCTCTCCATTAGACATTACACTGAGAAAAGTAAATCTTCATTCTGTTGGAACTTCAATTCAACGCATTCTTAGGAAACATAAAAATAAAGAGTTATTTTTGCTAGCATTCAAGGCTTAATTAATATCTTTGACTTGAACAGTTGAGCGTTTTTGTTGCTTACAATGACTTAATATTATAGAATTTTGTCATTTATGTCAAATAATTACTAAGCTTTCCGCTAATTTTTATCTATTTTTAGTAAATGTCCCACTTTTCTTGGACTTCAATGGGCTGCACCTTGTGGGTATTACGGGGATAATAGTAATTCACTAAGGGAAGCATACAACGTTGTCCATTGTAGAAAGGAAAATAAAGGTGTACATCAGTCTAAAAGGATGTAGAAATTTTACCGGCAATCCATCTGTGTCACAATTCTAAGTAATGTTAACCGCCATTATGTCAACAGGGTAAGAACAATTTATTAGTAATTGATATTAATTCCTTACAATTAGGTAGCCTGGAATTGATATTTTTTTTGGAATTAGACACCAGAACGGGATCTTCTAATAATAACCACATATATCAATGTGTCACGGCATTGATAAAATAATAAATAAATGAGTCGACCGTCAGCAAAAAGAAGTTTGCTGTCTATAACTAAATACTACTATGTTTAACCTCACTAGGGAAAAAGTGGTAAAACCAAACGACGCTTTCGTTTTTCAACAGTATAAACGTATTCCTACTATATGCTACATAGACTATAATTATTGTACAGATATCATGTTATATCAATATACTAATTCTATTTAAGTACCGTATTTTTCAATAATGATGAAATGATACACATTATAAATATGACGGTAAAATTTCATGTCAACAAAAAAATGAAATTACTGTCAACCAATTTTACGAGTGCCGCAGAAAATTTTCATGTGTGGTAGAAAATTTCTTACCAATAGACCAATGTTTATATTTACATACGTTTACACCCCTAAAATTCTCAAAATTTGCAAAAAAGTAATTTCTCAAAAATACTACGTTCCTACAATTTCTTGATTTACTTCCCTAATTATATGGAAATTTACCTTTTAGTACAAATAAGCATTGAGGAACTAAAATTAAACTGAAGTTGTAAGGACTCGATACCCGGATTCGTGGTGGGAAAACGGAAACTGGGGTTGTAATTATGATGAAAACAAAAGTCAGAATTAATGAATTAAATTTCTGATGTTTGCAGGAATTGTGTTCATGCACGAAAGTTGGTTGCAGGACTTTTCAGCTAATTTTATTTACAACTGCATAAGAAAAGCCCATTGTCATCAATACAAAATATAATACAGTAAACACAATTTGATTTCATTCTTCACAGTTGGCAAAAGTGAGTTCGTACTTGAATAGTTTATCCAGCTTATCTTTTGAAATCAGAGCACGGTAGAGTCTGGTGAAAAATCCGACCGGATATTAAATGTTCTGAGCTCGAAACTCAGTGTCTGTTCAATTTTTTTCTCATTATTCAACATTGAGTGATCAACACAGTGTTCATTATTTACCAACCATCCAGGGATTTTACCACCCACCTGATAAAATGTACTAAAAATGCCTAGTAGTAAAATGTACATAGTGGTCAAAAGCACATTCTATTTAGATTACCAAGTATGAAACCTTACCTTCGTCTTCACCCTTCTTTTATAGGTAAGACAATTGAAAAGTACTCTCCAAAGCATTTCTCAAAGGAACAAAGGTAAATGCTATGGTAAAAACAAAATATAGCAACGGATAATTCAATAACTGATCACATAATTTTATTGATAAAAGTTGCAACAATTAGCTGCAAATGACAATATATTATTTTTATCATAACACTCCTATTTATTTCAGAAATTTCTTAGGAGAGCATTTTGCTGTTGTTTTCACTATTAAAGAAGATTGAAGACAAAGTTATGACAATGTATGTTTCAAACATGGTAGCGTGGTACCCTACTGAATACTCTGCTTTTGTATGTTCGAATTCATTTCTAAACTTTGCTTGCAAGTAATGGCTAAGTATCATTTTTAGTTCAGTGACGCAGTCAGTAACAACTTACTATACTTATGTGACAGTACTTATCAATTGTGTGCAGGTTACATCTGCATTTTGCATGAATTGAAAAAATAAAACTGAGTTACACTAAATGAAAATATTATCCGGAAACATTTGTCATTTGTACTCTCCATTATCTTATTTATACTACTTTTTCCTACCAGCCACCCTATCAAATTTGCCACCCACAATATACTTTTTACCACTAAGCACCCTCTCAGTGGTAAATTGAACACTGCCAACACTTTCTTTTAGGAATTCTTTAACTGACAGAAATTTCTTAGAAATGAGTGCACTTCTAGTTGTCTTATTCAAAGATCGTGTGGAAGAGCAATTAGCAATGTGGTCACATAGTTTGATACCCCTAAAAAGAATGCTAAGAGATACAAAAATTTCACTGCTCGTAGAATTCCTATTCGAATTCCGAATTTGGAAAAACTAGCAATTTCTTTGCGATCAGCTTTATTATAAACTAACGTTGTGTTCAGTTTTATGATGTATCTGACACTCTCTTCATAAACTTGTGCAGCTTTAGAAAGAAGAATTATGACAACAACGATTACTATAACCACACACATTGGAAAGAAAACATAAACTGCTATAGGTATCCTGTTGTAGAAGCGAATAGACCCAAAACTACAGAATGTAATAAAAAAGAAGAATCCTATTAGAAGGTTTGAGAAGTAGGTGTAATGAAGGCTAGAATTAAAATGTGAATTAAGAATATTCAAAATTTTGAACCGTGAAATCGTTTTAACGGGAGCATTCTTATTTCTGAAACATAATAATTAATTATTTTAGTATATGTTTTTTACTGAATGCGTTAGCTATGAGTTTTTTTATAACTTTCGTTTAATTACCTGTAAGTTGTTATCCAGTAAGTTCCAAAATCCATGTAAACTTGAAGATATAAAACGTTTACTGCTAGCATTCCAGATATAGAGAATTTCGTCATGAATTCAAATGGGAGGAATAGGATAATTGTTAACGTATTTTTGTATTGTTGTGGAAGAAGCCAATACATTTGAAATTTTTCATTCGGTAAAGCTATGAACATTAAAGCCATAACAATCGAAACAGAAAATAAACACATAATGTACAACGCTGAAAGAATTTCTACTAATCTTGACGTTCGAATAGGGAAATTTCCATCTCTCCTTTCTTTATCTGAAATGTGTGCATACATTCATAATTATTTTAAATTGTTTTATACATTTCTTTTCACATTGGAATAAAGAATACCTATTAGTAGTAAATTCACAGCAATCAATTGATTTAGAAATGTTGCCATATCCTCTTCTTTAGTATATAAATTGTATAAACCGACTGTACTCCAAATGTAGCCGATTGTGAATAACACTAAAAGTGAGAAACTTGCAAGCGTTAAAGATTTGTTTTTGATTTCCGAAATTGTTTGCACAAATACATATAAAGTGTACAAAATGGCCTGCATTGCCCACAATTTCCATCCAATTCTTTGTCCTACACTACTTCCAATAACAAGTGTTTCAGTTTTGTGATCCCATTTGTATGGAATTGCTTTAATGAAAGCCAATATGTTAACTAAAATACCAAAATATTTAAATGAGTTTTTTGAAAACATCTTCAATTAAGTCCACTTAACTTTTCTGTGACCGCATTTTGACTGGGAAATAATAATGAATGTTCCTCCAGTTGGAAGTAAGTTAGGAGAATTAAAGATTTCTCTTAGCAAACACAACTATAAGGAGTCTTAAATTGCGGGCATTCGTACCTTAATTAATACTTTTACATTCTATAGAATTTTGTTATCTATGCCAAATAATTGCCAATCCTACAACATAATTTACCTACATCTTTTTGACAAATGTTCCACTATTCTTGGATTTCAATGGGCTGCACCTTGCCAGTATTATGGGGGATAATAGTAATTCGCCATAAAAAATTGGCGATTGTAAAAAGAAAAATAAAGGTATAATTCAGTCTAAAAGGAGGTGGAAATATTACCGGCAATCCATCTGTGTCACAATTCTAAGAAGTGTTAGTCACCATTATGTCAACAAGGTAAGAAATAGTTGATATTAATTCCTTACAATTAGGTAGCCTCTAATTGATATTTATTTTTGGGATTAGACACTTTAATAAATCTGAAAGGGATCTTTTAATAATAACCACATATATCACCGTGTCACGGCAGTGATAAAATAATTGATAAATGAGTCGACCGTCAATTGAAAAGTGGTTTTCTGTCTATAAATAAATACTACTATGTTGACCCTTACTATAGAAAAGTGGTAACGTCAAACGACGCTTTTATTTTTCAACCGTGAAAAAGTATTCCTACTATATATTATATAGACTATAGGTATTGTCAAATTTTACTGCGATATAAATAAACTACTTCTACTTATGAGTCTGCATTTTTCAATAATGATGAAATGCAAAATGGTTACCTAGGATACTGATAATTCTGACGATATAAAGTGATCTCGTAGTCTAGACAAAACATCCAAAGATCACATTTTTTTTCATTTTTGGTCCTCATTGAAGTATTGATACTATTCATTTGGCTCAAATTTGGGTACAATTGGACCTAATTTCTGAAAAATGAAAAAAGCGAATTTTGATTGTTTTGTCTTAACTACGAGACCACCTTATATCGTCAGCATCCTAGGCAACCATCTTGGATGGAATGATACCCATTATAAATATGACAGTGGAATATTATTGCATGTCAATAAGTTTAAAATCTAATTACTGTCAAGTGATTTTAAGAATGCCACAGAAAATTTTCATGTGTAGTGGAAGATTTCCTTTCAATGTTTCAATGGACCAATGTTTATAATTTACATATTCTTTAGAGAATACTTTTCAAATATTTTTCTGTGCTTAACTTCTCCAGAGTCAAAAATGAGCGCCAAATTCCGATTATTTTGTACGTTACCTCTTTTAGACTCCAATTCCGTAAAATAATCAAATAGGTAAAATAGTGGATTCATAGTCTTGATTTTTCCTGAGTTGAAGGTGCACTGACACCTTAAATATGAAGATGTAGTGAAGGTACCTTCTAATCGTTTACCGTTTATCGCATCGCAAATAAATTACCTTATCTTACTTAATTACAACCCCATTATCTCAAATCATTTACGATATGTTGTTTTTGACACCCCTAAAATACCCAATTTTGCCAAAAAATAATTTTCCAAAAAATACTACTGCCCCCCCCCCTATTTTTTGATTTACCACCCCAATTATTTGGTATTCTAACCTGTAGTATAAATAAGCATTGAGGAACGAAAATTCAACTGAAGTATATGCAAAGACTCGATACCCGGATTCGGGATGAGAGAACCGAAACCTTGGTTGTAATTATGATAAAAGAAAGACTCTGAATGAATTGAATATCTGATGTTTGAAATAATTAGAAGGTTTGTGCACGGGAGTTGATTGCAGGACTTTTCAATTAATTTTATTTACAACTGAATAAGAAAAACTCATTGTCGTCAATACAAAATATAATACAGTAAACACAATTTGATTTCAGCCTTCGCAGTTGACTAAAATGAGTTGGTACCTGAATAGTTTATCCAGTTTATCTATTGAAATCAGAGCACGATAGACAGTGTGGTAGACAATCATACCGGATATATAATGTTCTGAGCTCGAAATTCAGTGTCTGTTCTTCAGCTTTTTCTCAATAATCAACACTGAGTGGCCAACATTTCTTGTAGAAATACTTTGCTAACTATTCCAAATTTCTCAGTGCGGAGTGCAATTTTTCAGTCATTAAAAATCATGTGAAAGAGCGATTAAGAGTGTAGTAACATAGTTTGAAACACCTAAAAAGAATGCTAAGAGATACAAAAATTTCACCGCTCGTAGAATTCCTACCCGAATTCCCAATTTGGAAAAACCAGTAATTTCCTTGCGATCAGCTTTGTTGGAAACTAATGTGGTGTTCACTTTTCTGATGTATCTGACACTCTCTTCATAAACCTGTGCGGCTTTAGAAAGGAGAATTATTACAGCAACAATTACTATAACCACACACATTGGAAAGAAAACATAAACAGTTACGGGAATCCTATTGTAGAAGCGAATAGACCCAAAACTACAGAATGTAATAAAAAAGAAAAATCCTATTATGATGTTTGAAACGTATGTTCAATGAAGGCTGGAATTAAAATGTGAGTTAAGAATATTCAAAAGTTTGAACCGCGAAATCGTTTTAACTGGAGCAATCTTATTTCTGAAAGAGAATAATTAACTATTTTATGTTTCCTACTGATGGTGTTAGTTCATAGTTCATTTCTAAATTCGCTTAATTACCTGTAAGTTGTTATCCAATAAGTCCCAAAATCCATGTAAATTTGAAGATACAACACAGTTACTGCATGCATTCCAGTAACGGAGAATTTGGCAATGACTTCAAATGGGAGGAATATGATTAATGTTAGTGTATTTTTGTATTGTTGTGGAAGAACCCAATACATATTAAATTTTTCATTAGGTAACACTATAAACATCAATGCCATGACCACTGAAACAGAAAATATGCATATAATGTACAAAGCTGAAATAATTTCTACTAATCTTGATGTCCGGATTGGGAAATTCCCATCCCTCCTTTCTTTATCTGAAATAATGTACAAATGTTCCCGTAATTATTTTAAAAATTTAGTTCCATTTCAAGCATATCTACATTAGCAATTAACATTACCTATTAGTACTAAATTCACAGCAAGCAATTGATTTAAAAATGCTGCCATATCTTCTTCTTTAGTGTATAAATTGTAATAACAGACTGCACTCCAAATATAGCCGATTGTGAATATAAGCAAAAGGGAAAAACTTGCAAGCGTTATAGATTTGTTTTTGATTTCAAAAATTGTTTGTGCGGTTACATATAAAGTGTACAAAATGGCCTGGACTGCCCACAATTTCCACCCAACTTTTTGTGCGACACTATTTCCAATAACAAGTGTCTCGGTTTTATGATCCCATTTGTATGGAATTGCTTTAATGTAAGCCACTATATTAACTAAAATACCAAAATATTTAAATGAGTTTTTTGAAAACATCGTAAATTAAATTATCTTCTCTGGCCTCCATCAGACTAGGAAGTGATAAATTTTCTTCCAGTTGGAAGTTTAATCAACGAATTCATCAAACATAACGATCAGGATTTTAGGATTGAAGACTGTTCGTGCTTTAATTAATACCTTTTGTTTCAACTGCAGAAGGTCATTGTTGCTTGCAATGACTTAATATTACAGAATTTTGTCATCCATGTGAAATAATTGCTAAGCTTACCGCATAGTTTCTATTTACTTTTGACAGATGTCACACTTTTCATCTCAATGGGCTGCATTTTCCAGGTATTCCGGGATAATAATTCACTAATAGCATCATAAAAAATTGGCGATTGCTGAAAGAAAAATCAATGTATGCATTAATCTAAAAGTGATGTAGAAATGTCAATGGCAATCCATCTATGTCTCAATTCTAAATCACAAAAGTTATATTAATTGCCATTATGTCAACAGAGTAGGAACAGTACAGTAATTGATATTAATTACTGACAGTTTGGTGGCCAGTAATTGATATGTGGTTTTCTGGTTGGACACTTTAATAGATCTGAATGGGTACTTTCAATAATAACCACGGATATCATTGGTCGATTGATAGGATGAGTATGACACGATATTATTGATACAATAAGAAAGCAGAGAAGTCTACAGTCAGTTGACAATTGGCTTTCTGTGAATAAATAAATGCTATGTTGACCGTGACATTGACGAAATAGGTGGTACTCTTTCATTTTGAAACAGTAAAAATTATATCTGCTACAATATGCTTTAGTCTAGACATTGTTCCATTTTACGTACAAATCATACCCTAGTACTTATGCATGTATTTTGCAATATAAAATAACTTTCATAAATTTTGAAATGGAAATTAGTGTGGGATGACACCCATTATAAATATCACAGTAAAATTACACGTCAATAAGTTTAAAATGAAATTACTGTCAAGTTATTTTAAGGCAACAATAAAGTAGAGAATACTGTAGTATATAAGCGGAAACACTCAAAAAGTTAGCCCAATTTGACTATAATATTATAGAGAATAAAATAGAAACAGAGTAAAATCTTTTTGGTACTATTCACTAATAAAATATTGTACATAATATCTTTCTATCTATCTATTTTACCACTCAATCAATGATGACTCATATTTCACTTTAATAACGATTTTTCAAAATTTTTAAATCATGGTAAGGTTTAAATTAACACTTGGAAGGTTGATCAAAAAGTAGCCATCAAACTTTTACAGGCAAAGAGGTAAAAATTTGGAAACCATTCAATTACTTAGCTTGAACCTCACCCTTAGATATGACAAAACATCATAATTTTGACAATTGATTTGTCTGATTACAAGTAAGATAACGACAAGATTCTCATTGGGGTACATAAATTATTGGGGTACACTTAAGGATATTTGTACTTTGAGCAAAATCGTACTGTGGTAACTAAAATTCCAGGATCATTATCAAAATACTGTTCAAAAATCGTGTGGAACAGCAATTAGCAATGTGGTCACATAATTTGAAACACCTAAAAAGAATGCTAAGAGATACAAATACTTCACAGCACGCAGAATTCCAATACGAATTCCGAATTTATTAAAACTAGCAATTTCTCGGCGAGCAACTTTGTTGTAAGTTATTGTTGTTTTCATTTTTCTGATGAACTTAACACCTTTTTCATAAACCTGTGCAGCTGTAGAAAGGAGTACTATTACAACAAAGATGCAAATAATCATACACAAAGGAAAGAGAATATAAACTGTTATAGGCATCCTTTTGTAAAAGCGAATTGCCCCAAAACTACAGAATGTAGTAAAAATGAAGAATCCTAGGAGCAGATTTGATAGATATGTAAAATGGAGACTGGAATTAAAGTGTGTGTTAAGAATATTCAAAAGTTTGAACCGAGAAATAGTTTTCACTCGAGTAGTCTTGTTACTGTAAAATAATAAATATATTATGCCTATTAATACCTAGATCAGTTGTTGGTGAAATTGTAATTACCTGAAAGTTGTTATCCAGTAAGCCCCAAAGTCCATGTATACTTGAAGATATAATACAGAAACAGTAGCCATTCCACATAAAGCGAATTTTGAGATGACTTCAAGCGGAAAGACTAGGATAATTGTTAGTGTATTTTTATACTGCTGTGGAAGAAGCCAATACATTTGAAATTTTTCATTAGGTAAAGCAATAAATATTAACCCCGCGACTGCTGAAATAGAAAATATACTGATTGTGTACAAAATTGCAAGAATTTCAACTAATCTTGAAGTTCGGATTGGGAAATTCCCATCTTTCCTTTCTTTATCTGAAAATATGAGCAAATGTCAAGTGAAATATTAACATTTTTATGCATTATATATTTTATAATTTATTCATTAATAAAAATAGATAGTAAATGCATAAGGCAGAGGGAATTATATTTTCTAGAGTTACTGGGGTTAAAGTATAACGCCTTTCCTAGCCTTGTTGAAATAAAACTATTGGATTTTCAGGATGGCGAAGGTTATGATGAATTTGTCTCATTGAAACTGGAAGACAAATTAGAGAAAAATGTCTCCATTTTAAATAAACAAAATTTTTATTTCAAAAATGCTGTGATGGCTTATCTTGCACCGATACACCTCAGTAAGCCTATAAACTGCAATTCCACTAGTTTTTGTATATAAATACCTATTAGTAGTGAATTAACCGCAGTCAATTGATTTAGGAATGTCGCCATATCCTCTTCTTTAGCATATAAATTGTAGTAACCGACTGCACTCCAAACATAGCCGGCATTGTATAAAATCAAAAGTGAAAAACTATCTAAAGTAGCAGATTTGTTTTTGATTTCTAAAATTGTTTGTACAGTTATATATGAAGTGTACAAAATACACTGGATTACACATAATTTCCAACCAACTTTTTGTCCTATACTATTCCCAATAAAAAGTTTATCAGTCGTATGATCCCATTTGAATGGAATTGCTTTAATAAACGCCAATACATTAACCAAAATGCCAAAATATTTAAAAGAGTTTTTTGAAAACATCGTTAATTGAGTTCGCTTTCAAGGAATTGCTCACTTATTGGTAGCTTTGTAATATGAACTTCTATTTTTTATTATTTTCTTGTGTTCGACTTTGATTTCCGACTATATATTGTATTAAATATCTTTGCAAAGAACTGCTGAAAAGTTGCTTAGGTACATATGGTTTATTTAATGGCCAAAACGAGGGATAAAATTGCCATTTATACCTACAAGTTGCTAAACGCGTCCTATAATTTCTCTCTATTTTTGGGAAACGGTTTGCTTTTCTTGGATTTCAATGGGCTGTACTATTCCGGTATGACGGAACATAATAATACACTAAAAAAGAGTGGGAACAAGCAATTATCTATCATAAATACGTTTAGAGGGTAAATCATTGTACCTATTAAATGTAAATTGGCCAATTCATCAATCACTTAATTATAAGTCAGTAGAATGGTACTCTCTTGTGTCACGACTAGTTGGGGTAGCGAGGCACCTTCTCATATATCCTTGTTTATTTAGGTGGGAAGGTTGCGGACAACCTTCCCGCCGCCGTTCGGTAAAGCATAAGCAAAGCCATCATTTAAGCAGAATAAGCGGGAAACCGTATATTTATAAAGCCATCATTTAAGCATTTTCATAATTTCATAAAATTTCATATGTCCAGAAAGAGCAAGGGACGGAGCAGCGTGGAGACGAGCTCACCCTCGGAGCTCCGCGGCAAGACTGAACCTTCCTCCCCTATTTCGTCCGTATAAATGAACATCTGGATTGTTCATTCCCCCTTCTGCTCGTTCCTGATTGGCTGAGCCATAAAACATCTGGCATTTCGACCTGCTCTACACTTGCCTTTCGTTCTACAAATAATATTCTCAAATATTCATTTCATTCACTTTATTCATGTACAAATTTTGAATATCAATAGGCTTACAACATATCTATATCAACAAGTTTTATTCCATATAGGGAAACTTCGTAGCATATAAGGAAATATTTTGTATAGTATTAGCTTAACTTTTATATAGTATTAAGTTAACTTACTAACTGTAAATTATAAGTACTACTTGGCTCATATTTAGTTTACAGTACTATATTCAATTCTATATTGGTAAATCAAATAGGAAAATGTAGTGTTATATTTACTAACTAAGCGATTATAACTATTATACTTGTATCAAATGTCAGTTACAGGTGAGTATTTACAGAATACACACGTGAATATTTTACAAAACAGGCCGTCAAAGTCTTGCTGCAGCAGAGGTAGCAATGGGATGTCGCAGCGCAGCAATGATTATGTTATATATCTACGCTGTGCTGACTGACTGTAGCATCGGTAGCAATGAGATGTCGCAGCGCAGCAATGATTATGTTATATATCTACGCTGTGCTGACTGACTGTAGCATCGGTAGCAATGAGATGTCGCAGCGCAGCAATGTAAGTACTTTATGCGCTATGAAACTAGGAAAACTAGACAAATATTTTATGAAACTATGAATAGTTTAGGGAAATTTATACAAATATCTAACAAGAATTTAGAAAATGTTCATGAAATGTTGAGAAATTTTCATAAAACGTTAGGAAAATGTTGTCAAATTAAACAAAAACCAGAAAAAGTCAGACAAAAATCAGAAAAAGTCAGACGAAAACTGATAAAAATCTAATGAAACCAAAGAAAACTCAAAGAAAATTGAACAAAATCTTGTAAAACTTGGCTGAATTCGACCAAATGCATCGACAAACACGCTCAAATCTGCTGAACACCCATTATCTCGATGCGCAAGCATGTAGAGATTCTGAGACGAGGCAGTTTGAGGCTTCCTATTCATTAAGCGAAGCCAGTTGAGACGACTTTAAAGCATTCACGGTGAGACAAGGCGGACTCATGCATAGAGTTGAGACTGGGCAAAGGCATTCAGAAGCACGCATTCATGGTGAGACAAGGCAGACGCATGCATAGTGTTGAGACGATCCTTGCGTCTCAGCGTAGAGCTGAGACTCTCCTTGCGTCTCAACTGTAGTTGAGACATTCCTTGGCTTTCAACTTGAAAATCCTTGAGTCTCAACTTTAGTTGAGACATTCCTTGCTTCCCAACTTGAAAATCCTTGTGTCTCAACTTTGTTTGAGACATTCCTTGCCTTCCACCTTGAAAATCCTTGAGTCTCAACTTTGTTTGAGACATTCCTTGCCTTCCACCTTGAGAATCCTTGAGTCTCAACTTTGTTTGAGACATTCCTTGGCTTTCCAACTTGTAAATCCTTGTGTCTCAACTTTGTTGGAGACTTTCCTTGCTTTCCAACTTGAAAATCCTTGAGTCTCAACTTTGTTTGAGACTTTCCTTGCTTTCCAACTTGAAAATCCTTGCGTCTCAACTTTATTTGAGACATTCCTTGCCTTCCACTTTGAAAATCCTTGTTGCTCAACTTTGTTTGAGACATTCCTTGCCTTCCACCTTGAAAATCCTTGAGTCTCAACTTTGTTTGAGACATTCCTTGCCTTCCACCTTGAGAATCCTTGAGTCTCAACTTTGTTTGAGACATTCCTTGGCTTTCCAACTTGAAAATCCTTGTGTCTCAACTTTGTTGGAGACTTTCCTTGCTTTCCAACTTGAAAATCCTTGAGTCTCAACTTTGTTTGAGACTTTCCTTGCTTTCCAACTGGAAAATCCTTGCGTCTTAACTTTATTTGAGACATTCCTTGCCTTCCACCTTGAGAATCCTTGAGTCTCAACTTTGTTTGAGACTTTCCTTGCCTTCCAACTTGAAAATCCTTGCGTCTTAACTTTATTTGAGACTCTCCTTGCGTCTCAACTGTAGTTGAGACATTCCTTGGCTGTCAACTTGAAAATCCTTGCGTCTCAACTGTAGTTGAGACATTCCTTGGTTTTCAACTTAAAAATCCTTGCGCGTCAGTGTAGAGCTGAGACTCTCCTTGCGTCTCAACTGTAGTTGAGACATTCCTTGAGTCTCAGCTTTGTTTGAGACTCTGCTTGCCTTCCAACTTGAAAATCCTTGCGTCTCAGTGTAGAGCGACATTCCTTGAGTCTCAGCTTTGTTTGAGACTCTGCTTGCCTTCCAACTTGAAAATCCTTGAGTCTCAACTTAATTTGAGACATTCCTTGAGTCTCAACTTTGTTTGAGACTCTCCTTGCCTTCCAACTTTAAAATCCTTGAGTCTCAACTTAAGTTGAGACATTCCTTGCCTTCCAACTTGAAAATTCTTGAGTATCAAGTTTGTTTGAGAGCTGTTATTACTCACCAGTGCCTTTCAAAGAAGTCAGAAAGACTGTACAGAACTGGGACGCGAGGCTTTCATTATTGCGAGGCAGGATGAGATTTTCAATTCATTAAGCAAAGCTATCCAGTTGAGACGACTCTAAATCATTCAACATGAGACTAAACAGAAGCATACATAAGGTTGAGATAACACAGAAATATATGAGTACTTGAAAAGCATGGTTAAATTCCTAGTTTCCCCTCTCTCGCAACTTGCAGTACCTCGGTAACTTGATACGTGCAGTGAAGGTCAACTCTCGGCAAGGCAAGTGCATTTATTCAATACGTGTGTATTGAATAAAGCTACTGCATCTCTAACTACACTGTGTGTACCAAGCAAGACGAGGGGAGCGATCTATTTATAACTTTGCGTATCATATTACATAAGGGGAAGCAAGTGAACTGCAACCACAACTTACATGCATAATTACCCTGCAACGAAATCGTACATGTAAATATTATTCCGTTCATTGCATTATAACCATTCCCGCCATCGAATTTTCCCACATCTAAATCTTTAGTCGCAGGACATCCACTTCACTTCATACTTTGTCTTTGCTAGCTTCACAAGAATTTATTTATTAACCCAGCAAAATGGATTCCGATCGAGGTTTGCAATTAAGATACTAATTATACTTACGAATATTTTATAACATTTTTAAAACTGATTTTACTTTCTATAGTAAACACTAGCGATGAAGATTTTTCTCGTGCGGCTGCCTTTCTGGATTATGAAGCCGTCCAAGAGGTTTCCATTTAGCAAAATGTAATTACAGCATGCATTTCTCATTACACCTTTATTTATTTGACGTATTCTGTTCACAGGGTGGTAATGATAAGGAGAACTACGACACCGAATCAGAAAACACCGACGATCGAAACTTTATAGATGATGCAACACCTGAAAAGAGCAAGCGGCTCATGAAACGAAAGGCATGCAACATCATTTCCAGCTCAGAAGATGAATCTCTTCTGAGCGCATCGCCAAAATCTTTGAAGGAGTCTTCCATGACAAATTCGACAAGTTCATCAGAGGCAAGTAGACGAATTCCAAGGAAAAATACTAAAGATGCAATGAATAGAGGGCCGATAATAAGTTTGATACACCGCACAAAGGTATTATTCATATACTCTGCAAAATGTTAAAGTTGAACTTTTAAGACGCATCGTTTTATTTAACTACACAGAACATTTTAGCAGCCTGGGAAAAGAGAAATGCTGAAATACTTGACGTGCCTGAAGAATTACAGCTTAAGCGTAAGGAAGCGCATGCACTGCAGCAACTTTTGTTGTCATCCATGAAATTGTCTATTTGCAGATACAATCAGGCCCTGCTTATGGATGAAAAGCTGGATAAGGCTTGTAACAATAATTGGCTTTTGAGACAAGAGAATTTAATCATGAAAGACCAACTTAAAAAGTTGAAAGGAGAAAAGTCAATGCTTGAATCGACAGTTGCCCTTTATAAAACTATGGTGTAAGCTATAAATCACATTTAGTCAAAGCAAATTTTATCTCTGTATTTTATACTGTTTCCTAATACATGTTTCTATGCAGGCCAAAAGAAGATCACATCTAAGACTGCTACCCGATGCTACATTGCTGCAATTGGTTGCTACAGTGTGGGTACATGTAAAGTAATTGCTGCCTTTTGCTGCATTCATTTCTAATTATATGTATTTAAATGAATAAATGCAAGTTGAAAACATTTTCTCATGTTCAGGTAATATTTATTTAGCATATGAAAATACGAAATTCATTCATGTCAGTGCTTAGTAAACAAATTAAATGTAAATCACCAAACAATATTCAACAACAATATTCATCAACAGACATTATAATTCATTAAACATAATTCACTAGTCAGCTAAATATCACTTTCAAAATTCATCAATCAAAAACTCAAATACTAAATGTCAAACGTTTAAATAATAGTAACAAATTCATCAATCATAAACTAAAATACTAAGCAGCTAAATATCATCAAACAAGAAATACTAAATGTCAAACTACAATATCAAATTCATTAAATATATACCAACACTAAAACTAAACTCAGGAATCAGTCCACCGTTCAATCAAATCAGTCCATAATTTTCACTGCTGCAATCCTTAGTATTCCTTGTTATTTCTTAGGGTTTTAATAACGACAGCAAGACGGGAGTCGGCCTTGACCCGCTTGTTTGTCTCAAACGAGGTTTCATTTAAAGAAGTATCACCGAATGGGCCGCTTAAAGTGGGCATAGTTGGACCTTTAGGAGTAGAAGTGAAAAGCGGTCCTCCTGGTGGGGCTTTCGAGGTTCCCTGTTCAGCCAAGTCCAGTTGTTCTGCCAATACCTTGTTTACTTGCGAGTCTTCCTGTAAAGACAACAAATGACATGTTTTGAAAATGCACTTTGTAAATTTGAAATTGTCTTACTATAGTTTGAAAGAATAGAATACCAATATGAATATAATTCTTACAAAAGTTTGATTTTCATCTTCAGCCTGTTTCAAAGGGCTGTCAGTTGGAACTTGGGATCGCATTTCTGTTCCCTCGTTTTCCTCATTTCTGTTCGGTACGTTAGGCACTTGTCGAAACCTAGTCCAGCAATCTGTGCAGAAATCCAGCAACGAGCGTCCCCATCCACCACATGTAGTCCACACTCCATTGAAAAAACTAAGTACTGCAGCAAGCCAACGTTTGCTCCAGTTATCCTCGTCCGAGTACAAGTTTGCAATGCAGATGATGATTATCACAGCAATTGTCAGCATCATAATCGCAGCTAACCAAAATCCGATACCTGCAATAAAATAAACAATGATAATAAATAATAAATCCGTTTGAAAAGTCGGTCTCGTTTGCAGGCTGGACATTTGGAGTTCTCGTCTCAGGGCTCACTGTAGTAGTAGTAGTACTGGTGGAAGTTGGACGAGTGGGCAAGTACGCACAGATGAGAACGTCCTGGCTGTCAACTGCAGAGAATTCCCCAACCACACCCAAAGAGTCTTTTGCACAATATCCCGAAAAATTCTGTACAATCCAAGTGCACAGAGATTTCACACACTTTTCACACGAAAAATGCTGTCCACAATCTGCAAAATGAAAAGTTCAAAGTAGGTATATAATTTACAAAGGTAAGAGAAAAGAATTGAAACGATACTTACTCATCTTGTCTTAGGTGCAGAAATCCTTAGTCAGCAACTTAAGTTGAAAAGAACTTCGCATAGGCGGCAGGACGGACAGCAACAGGGAATGAAGATCAAATGCAGCAGAGTAGTGACTTCGACAGAATTCCAGAGGCAGATGACAGATTGTTTCACTTTTTGGGTGTATTTATACTTTTTCATTTCTTTTGTTTCTCAAAAGTATTGGAATTCATTGATAAGATGTAATTGATACTACAATTCTTGATACCTACAGTACTTAGGAGTAAAACTTCAAATGACTGACGCGCTAATCCGAGGTAATTAGGTAAATTAAGACCATTCTCTGAAATGCACGCAGCATAGTATGTAGGAAATTACCTTTGTGTTTTTGGAAGTGTGCTGTGATGTACACGCGTAGTATGTTAATTACAATTGCATCGAGTTTACTTTCTTTTAGGTATTACTACTACAAGAATTTTAACCGCGGTTGAATCTAAGTAGAATAAATGCAAAGCTGAGACCTACTTTAAGTTACCAAAGTGTAAACAAAGTAAAGAAAAGATGATGAAATAGTCATCGCGTATTACAGTTTAATGAGTAGCATTTATTCAGGATTAGCTTTTCCCACTTTACTGCTTCTTGTTTTGCTGTTGAATGAATCAATAGTAAATGGATTGTAAATACAGCTCAAACATTTATGTAATACGCTATAATGTAAATTGATGTCATAGCAATTCCTGAATACAAACAAGTACAAGAATTCCATTTGTGTTTTTTTACTTTTATGGTAGGTATTACATTCAGGATTATTAATATACAACACAAAATCAACGAAGCACAAAGCACGCATATTTTGAATGAAAAGCTTTCAAGTAGAAAAAGAAACATAGGAACACTTGCTATATATCCAAAATACCGACATTGATATTACATTTCAATGGAATTAGTATTACACTACATTTGGACAAGTCAAACCTTGTAATAATTGATATTTACAGGCTATGTAACGCTGAAATACATTCAGAAAGAATAAACAGTATGTATGTTGTGAATGAGTTTAGCCGAAATGATTTTCATTGGAAATATGAAAATAGGCAGAAAGATAATCAAGTACAGGAAAAATTGCTCCAATTTTCATGTCAAAGCTAAGGCTCCGAACTTCCCCTTCAGATTGCTTTTCCCTGTTGAAGAATCCAATTACCTCTGGAATGAAATATGCAAATCGTCGCCAAAGGTTGATTAGTTCGATTTCATTCAGTTCTTGCACAACGTTTCAAAGTTCATATCCTAAACAACCTAAATATCCATGAAAGGGGTTTGTGATGAGCATGTTCCATTGTTCTAAAACATTTCAATGAGGGACGATATTGTTGTGTGCTGTAAAACAGTGATTCAGAATTAGAATTACTATTTTGAATAAAGAGTTTCAGTTTCACGTCTGACAAACACGATATAATTATATCTTTCTCTGAAGTCGTATTAATCTTATTAGTATCACAGAAATACATTCTTTGTCCGTAATACCATATTGTACGAAAAAAGTATGCTTAGAATAATAGACATAACTTTTATTCATTTCTCCCATTACGTCCAATAATAGTAAATATTTTATAATCTTTCAGAATTAGTTCACGGAAATTGTCCATACTCTTACTCTACTCAACAGAATATTTAGCATTAAGCACAGAAATCCATAGATGAGGATTTTCTTTTGTTTGTGGTTTTGTCTGAGAAGAATGGCAATGGCGGAATGGAAGAAGTTACTAATAGATTCAAATGCCAGTTTTGTTTTGTAAATCAAAATATTAGTGCATTGCCTAAAAGGCAACAGATTAGCAATAATAGCTGACGTTCATTATGGAAATCCAGATAGCCAAAGACTTTGTCTCTTTGTCTACAGAATACACGAATGTTGCTTTTCCAGGATATGTTATGTAGATGTGTAGAACTCTATTCCACCGGTACTCAAATACAGTTACGTAAGAGGCTTCAGGATACGTTAAACCGCACAAAAATTATTTGTATTCTGCCCAGAGTTGCTTTAGACAGCAGTGAAATGCAAATAGTCAGCCATTACTTGAGTGGATACTGTACATTAGTGTTAACGCATTTTCAAATATTCCTTTATTAATAAGAACGTATGCTTGTCTCAAAGATTAAGCCGTGCATATACTATAAGTATATAACCGTTGCTGCGCTCTGCAGCAACGGTTGCTACAGTGTAGGTACATATGTACTGCGTTGGCTGTATGTAGAGTGTACCTACACTGTAAACTTAGATGCGTATGCAATGCTTGAGTTGTGCTAGTAAAATGTACACAGTGTGTACCTTCGCTCTGCAAGCTGAAGCCAGCTACTGCATGTGTTTCAATTAGATGAAGTTTAGACACGCACGTAGTAGCTGGCATCTGCTTGCAGAGCGAACGCACACACTGTGTACTTTGCCTACCTTACATTGACTTGGTGTTCTTGAGTGAATAACTCAAGAACCCATTTTCATAATTTGATGAAATTTTTTTTAAAACATCAGGCATTAATATATCTTGCTCTTGTGTGAAGATGAATGCTCTGTGGCCTTTGACATTGACCTGAGGTGAAGAGAAAAAGACCAAGCAGAACCTTACGGCGGGAGTAACTTTGACTCTCTTAAGGTAGCCAAATGCCTCGTCATCTAATTAGTGACGCGCATGAATGGCTTAACGAGATTCCCACTGTCCTTCTATCTAGCGAAACCACAGCCAAGGGAAAAGACTTGGACATATTAATGAACAAGTCAGAGCCTACTTAGGTTGACATTTGTCCGCAATTGTGGGGAAACACGAAAGGTGTAGCATAAGTGGGAGGCATGGCATTTCCTAACAGAAAATTTTAATTTTCGCTCACCGTGCATCGAATTACATTTAGTAATTCTACTTTACGCTTTTGTCTGTCTGTCTGCCTGTCCGTGCAAGAGGGAGCAGTCTGGATGATGAGTTACCTATGGATTTAAGTATGGACGCTGTGGATTTTTTAAAAAAACGATGGAAATTCAATATTTAGTATGAAATCATCGCATGTGACCTGTGTGTCCAGCATCGGAGGTCAACAATCTTCTCGTTACATCACCTTTTGTTTCTAAATCCACAGTTACCACTCAGGTATAGATAACACAATTATTTGATTAGGTCCTTGTTTTAATTTAGCTGGGTTGGTTATCTGTAATTGCATTAATGACATTTTACAATTCACACCAAATCATTTACACCGCATTCGTTGAGCCAGTCTGCTAAGGCTCCAGGAAATCGAGTTGCATTCTCATTGTTTCTATTTGGAGCTTTTCTATGTTATTTACTATTTTAATTCCAATGCCAAAGTCAATTAAATTTTATTAGTGCTACTGGAGCGTTTTCTTGAAAGTAATAAACCTGTTTTGTTTATTTAGCCCAACACCGACATATGACACTAAGGAGCAGAGCAACACAAACATTGTCGAGAAAGAGACGATTGTAAAACAAGAATCTGTCGAAAGTCGTCTGTCTCACCCACTGCCAATAATCGTAAAAGATCCGATAACAACAATTGAGAGTATCAAAAGCCAAAACAAAGATGCTACCGAACTGAGCGACCGTTCGCTTGTCCACATTGCCCGACTCGGTTTACTCTAAGGTAAAATGACATCATTGGTATAATTTTCTGTAAAAATAAGCGTGCCTGTTTTATAATTGTAAATTGAACCGATCAGTTGTCTTATGGTAAATCTTTGTATTGTAGACCTAATATGGAGAGACATGGAAAGCATCAGCATCCAACTGTTTGGCAATCAAGTCCGTCAGCAATCGTCAGAAAAATCAGCAGACTCCGCTGGTAGAACCTTCGATAATGGTGCACACAAACATATTCAGCAATAGCAATTCTGTTGAGGCAAAACATGACAAAACGATAGCGGAATGAATGTAAACGTGCGAAATGTCATTGCTCTGCAATCGAAGCGAAAATTGAGTAGCTTGAGTCTCTGTAATAATGGAAATGGAAGCGGAGAGTACAAATGAAATGGGAAAATGTCAGGAGGAGATGATCTTGAATAAAACATCAAATTTTGCACAGTATTTCAATTTTAACTTAAGTAACCTAGTTGCATTTATTTAATTTCACAAGTCATATAAAGAAATAAATCAAATTAAATCGAATTCGGAATTTTTCTAATTGGCAGTTATTAATTTTACATTCTAAACATAATATTTAGTCTGAAAATGAAAATCAATCAAACAAATTTAGAATTTATATCCAGTATAATTAATAATTCATGTAGTAGGTATTGGAGAGTGTAGAAAGCGCTAGATTCCAGAGTTGATGTCACAAACTGAAATGAAACAAATAATTATTAGTAAAGAAACGCTGCGCTTTGCTGCACTGCAGACTGCAGCAATGAATTATTGGTATATCTTAATTAGGATGCAAAGTTATATTTTAAACAAACCTAATTAGAAGAGTGTTTCTCCTTCATGTGGCTTTCCAAGGAAATGGCAGTTTTCAAAACCAAGGGGCAAATCTTGCATCCGAACACGGTCTGAACATGAGTTTTCATGTGACGACTCAGAGTACCTCCTGACACGGTCTTATTGCAAGTACTGCAAATGGACCCCTTCCTTTTCTTCCCTTCATGGGCTTGCCTTACGTGTACATTTAAATTACCTTGGGTGGTAAAAGTTTTTTCGCATGTCACGCATTCATAGTCCTGAAATTGAAAACCAATTATTTAAAAGTCCCATAAAAATGAATTTAACATTTACCTTTATTTTAATTAAACATTTACCTTGGTAACTTCACTATTCTTCACTTCATGAGTGGATGGAACAGTTGTTGCAGCAATGGTAGTAACGGCTGCTGCAGAAGTGGATTGGACTGCTGGAGAAGTTGACTGAACTGCCGGAGAACAAACTGCTGGCGGTGAAAAGACATCGCCTTCTTCGGAAGTTACAGAGCAGTCCAAAGTCAAAGACAGTTCTTGGGAGGGGATAGACATGAGTAGTAGCACATGACTTTCAAACCACTTCACAATATCATAGTGCAGAGTAGAAATGCACCGCGTTAAGTCCTGCCCGTGCCTAGAACAACGATTAAAATTATATTAGTAATTAAATAGCATTTTATATTAATTAGATGATTGTACTGTAAAAATATGGAAATACTTACACCATGGTCCAGGGAGATCTCGGCTTACTATTTGGCCATTCGCATAAACACGGTTTAAATTTCAATATGTCAAACATGTTAGTCATTGTCACGACGTTAATTGCTGCAGCAACCGTATATGTAAGATTTACAACCTACACAGATAAATAAAGTTATTATTAAAGGCATTTCACAATTAATTTATAAAATGATAATAAAAGAATAATTTACCATATGGTAGACATTAGAGCCAACGAAAACTACTTCCCCACAACGTTGAATAATCTACATTAAATTAAACCATGAAATTAAATACTGTTAATGCTAAATTTATAAAAGTTAAATACTTACAAAACATTTCAAACTCACCGTGGTGTACTGGATGCCATTGTCATCAAGGAATTTCATGCATATTGAGAGTGCATGCATACTTCTTCAGTCTGAAAAAATGGCATTTCCCCAGATAAGCTTTCCCCTGCTTTTTAAAATGCTTCCTAAAAGCTTCCTCGAGTTTCTCGTTGTGCTCAGGATTGATCAGAATCCTAAATAATTAAAACATAACATTAACACTACAAATCATTCAAAAATATAAATCAGTAATTTAAAATACATACCAATACTTCTTCCCAGTTGCATTAAGAATGATATTGATGGAATCAAGTGCATGATCCTCAATATGCCACGGTGCCATTGAGTAAGCTGGTCCGATCAGCAGAAAGAATGAGGTAATACCTGCTAACTCTTTAAGGGAATTGTATTGCAGCAATGGGTTGGAAAGTTCATTGAGATTTAAGATATCTTCTCCGCTGTACTTCTGAGACAAATCTATTTTGTACGGCCTGGGTGACATTTCAGCCAAGTTTTCAATTGCCTGAGCAATATTCTCTTCTGTGATCTCATCTCTTTTGTCGGGGTCGGGGTACTCTATATTACTAAAATAATAATTAGTGAATCAAAATTTGCACATTTGGTCTGGTTGAATTATTTAACTGAAATGAAAGAAATGAAAATAGAATAAAATAAATACTTACAGTAATTCGACGAATCTTTTTATACGGCAATGTCCAATGTCACGAAAACTTTCATTCACATTTTCCGATTTCACATCTTTTGTAGTGAATACTCCATCTTTTTTCTTCAATTTCACGTATTGAAAATCTCCTATGCCGTAACTATCAATTTTACTCATATCGTATTTAAACTTTCCACTATGGCGTAAATGCAAACTTTTGTATAGTTTTTCGTCACTAGTAATCTCCCTACCCTTAAAGCGTTTATCGAAGTAATGAACTAATTCAAAGCCTCGGCACAAATTCACATTAAGTAATGGCAAACCCATTTTAACTCAAAGAAACTTGAAATTTCACCAAAGAAAATCAAAATGTACTTACTTATTGTTACACTGCACTAAGATAAATGACGAGTTTAAACTTTTAAGTCCCGCTAAACTTCTCCAGTATTGTGTATTAAGAAAGAAGAGATAATCCCAGTATACCTATATGGCTAGTTTACTACCTTTCAATCAAAGTAGGTAATACTGTCACATAATGCATATTATGCACATTCGAGATAAACAAAGCCATAAATTACACACAAGACCTTTCTTTATGCGCTTTACAGTTTAGTGTTGCATCTTTGTTTCATACTGAGGATAAATACATATTACATTACCGTTTACCCAAACTTGATGTGAATAATGTTGAAATGCATACTGTTCAGTAGCCTAATTCTTTACATGCATTTAAGTAAATTGAGCAATAAACTTTTATTGTAAAATAGAGTTTTATATGCTCTATTCTATTACATACATGATAATATAAAGAACTCCAAATGACCGTTGGGCAAACTAAAGTAGGTAATTCCATTGCAATGGTCATTTAAATAGTAGAAGTACAAAGAATAAGCTACACAGTGTAGCTACATAAAAGTAATTGCTACCGTTGCTACCCGTTGCTGCAGTGCGTAGCAATCTGTTGGTACAGTGTAGCTACATATAAGTAATTGCTACCGTTGCTACCCGTTGCTGCGCGTTGCTACCGTTGCCGCATTTCGTAATACCAAGGTTTGGCAATTTCTCTTGTAAGATCCCCCGATATTTCAATACATAACTTATTTTAGTCGATAGTTAATTATTGAAATAGTGCCATATCTATAAATTCTATACTGTACTGTATATGCAATACTGATTATTAATGTGAAGTGAGTTGCATTTAGCTGCACAGCGAAATGTTTCGTATGAGACTACCTTAAAAGAGAATTAGTACGATTACACCAGCCTTGGACAAATGAAAAGTGCGGGATATGTTTTAAATATTATGAGAGTCAAAGTGCTGAGCTAATAAGTGCAATCTCACTTTACACTGAGTTACTTCCAAACTTAAATTGCACTGTAAATTCAACTTGTCAATGTCATTGCGTCTTATTATTTTGTTTGTTTTGTAATCGTTCATGCTATGATTCTATTCATGTGTGTGTTTGTGTGTGTGATATCATTTTCTATCTCCACTTCGTACTTGCTTTTCGGTATCAATAGAATCAACTCAAAGTAAAGTAATAATTCGTAATTTGTATTCCAATATGAGATATGAAAATTAATCATAAGTTTTATTTAATTAACTCAAAATATATTCACTATAAATGCATCTTATTTCATAAAATAGGAAGTACAAAATAGGAAGTACAACTGTCATTGTACACCATATCGCTGAACTTTATGGACACTTATCAAATTTCTTAAATGAAGTACATAACTGAGAGTTGTGTAAAATATTCTGCCTGTTCCAAGCAAGAAGTTTTTTCTTATCTGCCTTGGAAACTTTTTCTACTTTAATATAACAATTAACTACTTTCTGTACATTACATAATGCTTTAATAGATCTCCGAATCAGCCCACGTCGTTTCAATGGAAAAGCTGGGCAGTCTGTGGGAATATGCAATAAAGGACTCTCTGCTAGCCAAAGTTCAAGCTTTCGTTTGGTCTTTTCCCTTACGTCATCAGCCGCACGTAGTTGACTTACAGTTTCATTCATTTCACACAGACAAGTCGAAAGTCTACCCATGAAAACTGCTTTTCTTTTCAGCTTTCTCTGAAATCGACTGTCTACTTTTGGAGTAGTTTCAGAAAATTTTCCTGAAAACGAAATGAAATGATGGTAAACTTACTATAGCATTAAATTAGAATTTCACATTCAACAGCATTAATAATACTTATTGGACTTGCCTGAACTGAAAGAACTGGTATTTGTTGTAGTTGGAATGCCTGGTGCAGTTGGAGTAGTTGCTGCAGTAGTTGGAATGCTTGCTGCAGTAGTTAGAGTAGTTGGAGTCGTTGCAGCATTTGTTGGAGTGCTTGCTGCAGTAGTTGGAGTAGTGGGGGTAGCTGCAGTAGTTGGAGTAGTGGGGGTAGCTGCAGTAGTTGGAGTAGTTGCAGTAGTTGCAGCATTTGTTGGTGTGATTGCTGTGGTAGTGGGAGTTGTTGCAGTATTTGTTGGAATGCTTGCTGTGGTAGTTGGAATGCTTGCTGCAGTATTTGTTGGAATGCTTGCTGCAGTAGTTGGAATGCTTGCTGCGGTAGTTGGAGTCGTGGCAGCATTTGTTGGAATGCTTGCTGCGTTTGCTGCGGTAGTTGGAGTTGTTGCAGAAATTCTGTCAACTGAAATTATGAAAGTAGTTTAACAACACTACAAAGTCAAAATTGTTTGATGGCAATGAAATTATTATTTCCAAATGCGCTTACATTCTGAACAACTTTCAATAGTTTTTACTATTCTGCGGATTTTGAGTCCATGATTACCAACAGTTTCACATCGAGTTCCTCTCCGATAAATGACATACTGACAGCCTGATTGGATACATGTAACACAGTTATTTGATAACTCCAGGCAACCGAATGTATTTCCAAATAAACCTACGCAAATCAGTATTTTAATTAGAAACACCATTGTGTTACTATATTACAAAGTATCTGCTGGAAAGTCAAATCTGTACTAACAGTAAATTCTGCAAATACGTGAGAAAGGCGATGATGATTCATTAACTCGGGTGATTTCTTATCGCAAATCATCTCTCACGCCCTAAATTCCAAGAATTGTTTACATTAGTGAGATTTCATTACATACGCATCGTATTTACATGGATTCAGCAATTCTCACATGTTTTGTTCCAGATCAGTTAGCTGAACTTACCAAACAACGGTCTTACCAAACTAACATTACTCTCTCTATATATAAAGCTACAGGCAGTGTCTCATCCAATCCCACTGCTGCGAGGGAAGTATTTGATTTCCAACCGCCGGTGAACCGTGCGGCTTCACTTCTTGTTCAGTCTGCATTTACTTTTACTTCAGTTCAGTTCAGTTTGTAAAATTTGCATTTGATTTAATATTTGAAGTACTGGTTAGAATGGAGAAGCGTTTGCAATGTTGTGAGTGTGAATCTCAGTTTAATAGAGCATTTAGTTTGAAGCGGCACTTTATAGCCAAGCATCCGCATATAACATACAACTTTAGAAAAAACTGTGTTAAAAAGAAATACGGAATTGCAACTCCACTGCCAGAAGTGCTTTCCGAAGATGATTCGACTTCTCAGCAAATAGAAAATATTCCAGAAAGGTCAGCCTATGAGAAACCGACAAGTGAAGGCATTGAAAACAATTTTGGAGTTCAATGATACATTTTACTTTTAAATGATTTTGCTTTACGTTGCACCATTCTATTGTTTTCAGGAATTCTATACTTATGCCCGCAATGCAACTATCAGACTGACAAAATTGGAAAGCTTTCAAAGCATTTGCAATGGCATTTCAAAATTCATAAATGCCAAATTTGCAAAAGAAGATTTATATGCGAAATAGAATTAAGTAGACATATAGCACTTGTCCATAATGCATACTCATGCCCCAATTGTCCATTTTATGGACCTTACCATGAGGAAATAATAAGCCGTCATCTTGAAGAGGAGCAGTAAGTAATTCTTAGTAATAAATAAGAAATAATTTTAGAATTCAAATTCTAAACACTGTTTAAATTTTCTAGCAAAACTGAAGTAACGTACGATTGTACGCAATGTGAATTGAAGTTTTGGACTACATGGCAGTTGCAGATTCATGACGTAATTGGCCATCAAAAGATTATGCTGCTAAAGGGCTCCACAGAGCCTATCGTATATTCCAAATTTGAAAAGGCAAAGAAGCCGAGTAAGAACATTTACAGCATTAAAATTAAGCAACTAATGTACTCGCTAATATTTTATAATTTCTTAATAGGTATTCGGAACTATAAGTGCTCTTACTGCAGTTGGACTCAAAATTCATTAGAGGAGTATAAGAAGCATCTCCATACACATATTAGGGCATTTGAATGTGACATATGTGACTATAGAGCGTACAGAAGAATATTGCTAGTTCGCCACGCAAGCAGAGTTCATAAAAAACTTGTTTGCTTAGCATGCCACATCTGTTTGGATGATGAGAAACGGCTGGAAGAACATAATACATCTACGCAGTAAGTCATTCCTATTATCCATATGTATTTACTATAAGCTCAATTCTACTAGTCTTTCTGTGTTATAGCGGCTTTCCTCTACGGAAGCTAACCCTCACTTGCCCAATGTGCCACCATCCTTTCGAAAACCGGGCAGCGTTTGAATTACATGCTGTACTGAAACATCAGAGGAAGCTAATGGAATGCCCGAAGTGTGACTTTCGCTCTGCGTGTTCAGATATCTTGACTACCCATAAAGAGAAATGTGGAAAGAAATCGGTTAACACTCGGAGAATTCTCGATAAAATTCTGCTCAATCAACCATTAATATAGAGTCTCAAGCTGCCTCGTCTCAGAATCTCTACATGCTTGCGCATCGAGATAATGGGTGTTTCAGCAGATTTGAGCGTGTTTGTCGATGCATTTGGTCGAATTCAGCCAAGCTGCCGTCGATTTTGTTCATTTTGTATCGTTTTATTGTAGATTTGTCACTTTTTTCCAGATTTTTCCAACATTTCATGAACATTTTACAACATTTCTCAACATTTCATGAACATTTTCTAAATTCTTGTTAGATATTTGTATAAATTTCCCTAAACTATTCATAGTTTCATAAAATATTTGTCTAGTTTTCCTAGTTTCATAGCGCATAAAGTACTTACATTGCTGCGCTGCGACATCTCATTGCTACCGATGCTACAGTCAGTCAGCACAGCGTAGATATATAACATAATCATTGCTGCGCTGCGACATCTCATTGCTACCGATGCTACAGTCAGTCAGCACAGCGTAGATATATAACATAATCATTGCTGCGCTGCGACATCCCATTGCTACCTCTGCTGCAGCAAGACTTTGACGGCCTGTTTTGTAAAATATTCACGTGTGTATTCTGTAAATACTCACCTGTAACTGACATTTGATACAAGTATAATAGTTATAATCGCTTAGTTAGTAAATATAACACTACATTTTCCTATTTGATTTACCAATATAGAATTGAATATAGTACTGTAAACTAAATATGAGCCAAGTAGTACTTATAATTTACAGTTAGTAAGTTAACTTAATACTATATAAAAGTTAAGTTAATACTATACAAAATATTTCCTTATATGCTACGAAGTTTCCCTATATGGAATAAAACTTGTTGATATAGATATGTTGTAAGCCTATTGATATTCAAAATTTGTACATGAATAAAGTGAATGAAATGAATATTTGAGAATATTATTTGTAGAACGAAAGGCAAGTGTAGAGCAGGTCGAAATGCCAGATGTTTTATGGCTCAGCCAATCAGGAACGAGCAGAAGGGGGAATGAACAATCCAGATGTTCATTTATACGGACGAAATAGGGGAGGAAGGTTCAGTCTTGCCGCGGAGCTCCGAGGGTGAGCTCGTCTCCACGCTGCTCCGTCCCTTGCTCTTTCTGGACATATGAAATTTTATGAAATTATGAAAATGCTTAAATGATGGCTTTATAAATATACGGTTTCCCGCTTATTCCGCTTAAATGATGGCTTTGCTTATGCTTTACCGAACGGCGGCGGGAAGGTTGTCCGCAACCTTCCCACCTAAATAAACAAGGATATATGAGAAGGTGCCTCGCTACCCCAACTAGTCGTGACACAAGAGAGTACCATTCTACTTAAGTCGCACAGCATGGCATACCCAGTAACATACTGCCGGCGTATAGTAAAGAAATCAAACCAATTCATTGGAACGTTTATTCCTCAATATTACAATTGTTTCTATTCACTATTTCATTTCATATTTATTTTAATATTATAAAGAATTACAAACAAGTATTGTTTTTATAATTTTATGTAATAAAAATTTGTGCAAAAGCAACTTTCCCAAATCAATACAAACATGACCAAATTTGAAGTAGCGCTGAATTTCCATGACTCTGAAATTCAATGTCAATGCATTTGCCACTATTTCGAAGAATAATGTTCTACCAATAGTAAATTCTGAGACACTTTCTAATGTTGGCTGTATTGTCCACATGTCCACTGATGAAGTGTCGGTCCTTTAGAAGTTGATTGACCTTTAACATCGATGCATTTACCACTTGCTACATTTTTGAGCTGGAAGTAGTCGCCACGAGGGATCCGAATCCACCATTGCAATATGCAATATGTAATATGTAGAAACCATGAAAATACGGAAGAAACTTGATTGTTATTAGATTGATCAGAAATACACGAATGCCATGGTAATACCGGATGACTCAGAAGAGTGTGACAGTAAATTAATTGAAAACTGTTCTATTTTCTGAAAAGAACACTTTGCACGGAATATGTAATACTGAGAATTCTCATTAACCTGACGATTGATCCTAATTTTTAAACACTTATTATTTATTCAAACAAGGTAGTATTGAGGTTCGGGGTTTTTATATGTTTACTGAGAATGCACTTAAATCATTGAATGTACTCACTGATTTAAGTGAGTACACTCGAGTGTATTAACGTAAAATTATACACAAAGAAAATACCAAAGTCTGGAGAAGAAGTTTTCTTGTTGGAGTCTACGCTTTATTTTATGATATTTCTTATCTTAGCATAACCAATCCACATAACTAAATAAATCCAAATTCGTCATTCGCTTAGCTCTTATTTTTTCCTTCTCTTATCCTAACCTCGAGCTCAAGCCTAGTCTCGTTTGTTTGCCTCGTCCCAACTAAAAATAGGGTCTTATTCATTATTATTTATTCATTTAAATCTGATGATGTGACCGGAGTCTTTACATCGTGAACATAATGTGTTATTACAACATATTATATCGAAGCTGGAGTTGGGTTGAGGCAGGTAGATTTTTTAATTAAACTACAATTGCTTCGTATATAAAAATCTTCACAGATATAATACTAATATAAGGCTATTTGTTTCACTTTAACAAACAATGTTACATGGGGTGATCAGTCCCAACACTTATATAGGTAATACGTATCAGGAATAATCTCTACATCACTAAGCTGCAGTCATAAAGAATTATAGTTACTTTTTACATTACTAGTAATTTGGATGATTTAATGCCACACAATTTTACCAAAAAATTTTTTTACGTGTAAACAGTAACATTGAAAAGTAGGTATTATCTCAAAACCTTGCTTAAATAGTAGGTAAATCGTTTTTCCATGAGATTTTGCATTTTTACAAGAGATTAATAAACCTCAAAACCTTTCTTCACAATTTCTGTAATTTACATTAACATTAGCTCATTTGGGACAGTGAAATATATCATTTGACTTCATTTAATTTCACAAAATTTTACTAAAAAGTTTCTTCATACCATTACGTGTAAACAATAACATTGAAAAGTAGATATTACCTCAAAACCTTGCTTAAATAGTAGGTAAATCGTTTTTCCATGAGATTTTGCATTTTTACGAGAGATTAATAAACCTCAAAACCTTTCTTCACAATTTCTGTAATTTACATTAACAATAGCTCATTTGGGACAGTGCAATATATCATTTGACTTCATTTAATTTCACAAAATTTTACTAAAAAGTTTCTTTATACCATTACGTGTAAACAATAACATTGAAAAGTAGGTATTACCTCAAAACCTTGCTTAAATAGTAGGTAAATCGTTTTTCCATGAGATTTTACATTTTTACAAGAGATTAATAAACTTCAAAACCTTTCTTCACAATTTCTGTAATTTACATTAACATTGCCTCATTTGGGACAGTGCAATGTATCATTTGACTTCATTTAATTTCACAAAATTTTACTAAAAAGTTTCTTTATACCATTACGTGTAAACAATAACATTGAAAAGTAGGTGTTATCTGAAAACCTTGCTTAAATAGTAGGTAAATCGTTTTTCCATGAGATTTTACATTTTTACAAGAGATTAATAAATCTCAAAACCTTTCTTTACAATTCATTTTGTTTAGTATATTAGCATCATGTAAGACAGTACAGGATAGTAAGTAGTGGAATTCATAGTTTCATAACATTTTGCCGAAAGCATCTTCATTGTATTACGTAGAAAATAATCATTCAAATTAAAATGTCAAAATTACCTTAAATTCAGTTAGTTTTTATGTAAATTGTTACTTTCGTTATAATCTGTCGCAGTTTATTTATTGAACTTTCGAGTTTCCTTCGTTCACACGGTGTAGATTTTCGGTGTCAGCATTTTTTTTAAACTTCCTTGGCTGTGATTGCGATAGTATCCTGGCTTTTATTACAGTTAGTCTGGAACTTTATTACATTTTTCTCTTGAGCACTCCCTTCACTCGTGATTTTACACTTGATACTTGCTTATGTTGCAGAATGATGACTTCACACATTTCCAGTTGAAGATAAAATATAATAGCTGACTAACTTACAAACAGAATTTCAAGAAATTTCAATTTTCTAAGCAAATTAGATGTGGTACAGATTTAAAATAAAGCTAGAACTCTTAATTGTTCAATTTGGGTTAGAATGATATAAATATCTAATACAAGGTTACTTATCGTCTCTTAAAATAATTGAATAACTTACAGACTACTCAGACCGATATGTGTGCTGCTGCACTGCCTCAACCCAACTAAAAAAAATTTCCATGACTCTGAAATTCAATGTCAATGCATTTGCCACTATTTCGAAGAATAATGTTCTACCAATAGTAAATTCTGAGACACTTTCTAATGTTGGCTGTATTGTCCACATGTCCACTGATGAAGTGTCGGTCCTTTAGAAGTTGATTGACCTTTAACATCGATGCATTTACCACTTGCTACATTTTTGAGCTGGAAGTAGTCGCCACGAGGGATCCGAATCCACCATTGCAATATGCAATATGTAATATGTAGAAACCATGAAAATACGGAAGAAACTTGATTGTTATTAGATTGATCAGAAATACACGAATGCCATGGTAATACCGGATGACTCAGAAGAGTGTGACAGTAAATTAATTGAAAACTGTTCTATTTTCTGAAAAGAACACTTTGCACGGAATATGTAATACTGAGAATTCTCATTAACCTGACGATTGATCCTAATTTTTAAACACTTATTATTTATTCAAACAAGGTAGTATTGAGGTTCGGGGTTTTTATATGTTTACTGAGAATGCACTTAAATCATTGAATGTACTCACTGATTTAAGTGAGTACACTCGAGTGTATTAACGTAAAATTATACACAAAGAAAATACCAAAGTCTGGAGAAGAAGTTTTCTTGTTGGAGTCTACGCTTTATTTTATGATATTTCTTATCTTAGCATAACCAATCCACATAACTAAATAAATCCAAATTCGTCATTCGCTTAGCTCTTATTTTTTCCTTCTCTTATCCTAACCTCGAGCTCAAGCCTAGTCTCGTTTGTTTGCCTCGTCCCAACTAAAAATAGGGTCTTATTCATTATTATTTATTCATTTAAATCTGATGATGTGACCGGAGTCTTTACATCGTGAACATAATGTGTTATTACAACATATTATATCGAAGCTGGAGTTGGGTTGAGGCAGGTAGATTTTTTAATTAAACTACAATTGCTTCGTATATAAAAATCTTCACAGATATAATACTAATATAAGGCTATTTGTTTCACTTTAACAAACAATGTTACATGGGGTGATCAGTCCCAACACTTATATAGGTAATACGTATCAGGAATAATCTCTACATCACTAAGCTGCAGTCATAAAGAATTATAGTTACTTTTTACATTACTAGTAATTTGGATGATTTAATGCCACACAATTTTACCAAAAAATTTTTTTACGTGTAAACAGTAACATTGAAAAGTAGGTATTATCTCAAAACCTTGCTTAAATAGTAGGTAAATCGTTTTTCCATGAGATTTTGCATTTTTACAAGAGATTAATAAACCTCAAAACCTTTCTTCACAATTTCTGTAATTTACATTAACATTAGCTCATTTGGGACAGTGAAATATATCATTTGACTTCATTTAATTTCACAAAATTTTACTAAAAAGTTTCTTCATACCATTACGTGTAAACAATAACATTGAAAAGTAGATATTACCTCAAAACCTTGCTTAAATAGTAGGTAAATCGTTTTTCCATGAGATTTTGCATTTTTACGAGAGATTAATAAACCTCAAAACCTTTCTTCACAATTTCTGTAATTTACATTAACAATAGCTCATTTGGGACAGTGCAATATATCATTTGACTTCATTTAATTTCACAAAATTTTACTAAAAAGTTTCTTTATACCATTACGTGTAAACAATAACATTGAAAAGTAGGTATTACCTCAAAACCTTGCTTAAATAGTAGGTAAATCGTTTTTCCATGAGATTTTACATTTTTACAAGAGATTAATAAACCTCAAAACCTTTCTTCACAATTTCTGTAATTTACATTAACATTGCCTCATTTGGGACAGTGCAATGTATCATTTGACTTCATTTAATTTCACAAAATTTTACTAAAAAGTTTCTTTATACCATTACGTGTAAACAATAACATTGAAAAGTAGGTGTTATCTGAAAACCTTGCTTAAATAGTAGGTAAATCGTTTTTCCATGAGATTTTACATTTTTACAAGAGATTAATAAATCTCAAAACCTTTCTTTACAATTCATTTTGTTTAGTATATTAGCATCATGTAAGACAGTACAGGATAGTAAGTAGTGGAATTCATAGTTTCATAACATTTTGCCGAAAGCATCTTCATTGTATTACGTAGAAAATAATCATTCAAATTAAAATGTCAAAATTACCTTAAATTCAGTTAGTTTTTATGTAAATTGTTACTTTCGTTATAATCTGTCGCAGTTTATTTATTGAACTTTCGAGTTTCCTTCGTTCACACGGTGTAGATTTTCGGTGTCAGCATTTTTTTTAAACTTCCTTGGCTGTGATTGCGATAGTATCCTGGCTTTTATTACAGTTAGTCTGGAACTTTATTACATTTTTCTCTTGAGCACTCCCTTCACTCGTGATTTTACACTTGATACTTGCTTATGTTGCAGAATGATGACTTCACACATTTCCAGTTGAAGATAAAATATAATAGCTGACTAACTTACAAACAGAATTTCAAGAAATTTCAATTTTCTAAGCAAATTAGATGTGGTACAGATTTAAAATAAAGCTAGAACTCTTAATTGTTCAATTTGGGTTAGAATGATATAAATATCTAATACAAGGTTACTTATCGTCTCTTAAAATAATTGAATAACTTACAGACTACTCAGACCGATATGTGTGCTGCTGCACTGCCTCAACCCAACTAAAAAAAATTTCCATGACTCTGAAATTCAATGTCAATGCATTTGCCACTATTTCGAAGAATAATGTTCTACCAATAGTAAATTCTGAGACACTTTCTAATGTTGGCTGTATTGTCCACATGTCCACTGATGAAGTGTCGGTCCTTTAGAAGTTGATTGACCTTTAACATCGATGCATTTACCACTTGCTACATTTTTGAGCTGGAAGTAGTCGCCACGAGGGATCCGAATCCACCATTGCAATATGCAATATGTAATATGTAGAAACCATGAAAATACGGAAGAAACTTGATTGTTATTAGATTGATCAGAAATACACGAATGCCATGGTAATACCGGATGACTCAGAAGAGTGTGACAGTAAATTAATTGAAAACTGTTCTATTTTCTGAAAAGAACACTTTGCACGGAATATGTAATACTGAGAATTCTCATTAACCTGACGATTGATCCTAATTTTTAAACACTTATTATTTATTCAAACAAGGTAGTATTGAGGTTCGGGGTTTTTATATGTTTACTGAGAATGCACTTAAATCATTGAATGTACTCACTGATTTAAGTGAGTACACTCGAGTGTATTAACGTAAAATTATACACAAAGAAAATACCAAAGTCTGGAGAAGAAGTTTTCTTGTTGGAGTCTACGCTTTATTTTATGATATTTCTTATCTTAGCATAACCAATCCACATAACTAAATAAATCCAAATTCGTCATTCGCTTAGCTCTTATTTTTTCCTTCTCTTATCCTAACCTCGAGCTCAAGCCTAGTCTCGTTTGTTTGCCTCGTCCCAACTAAAAATAGGGTCTTATTCATTATTATTTATTCATTTAAATCTGATGATGTGACCGGAGTCTTTACATCGTGAACATAATGTGTTATTACAACATATTATATCGAAGCTGGAGTTGGGTTGAGGCAGGTAGATTTTTTAATTAAACTACAATTGCTTCGTATATAAAAATCTTCACAGATATAATACTAATATAAGGCTATTTGTTTCACTTTAACAAACAATGTTACATGGGGTGATCAGTCCCAACACTTATATAGGTAATACGTATCAGGAATAATCTCTACATCACTAAGCTGCAGTCATAAAGAATTATAGTTACTTTTTACATTACTAGTAATTTGGATGATTTAATGCCACACAATTTTACCAAAAAATTTTTTTACGTGTAAACAGTAACATTGAAAAGTAGGTATTATCTCAAAACCTTGCTTAAATAGTAGGTAAATCGTTTTTCCATGAGATTTTGCATTTTTACAAGAGATTAATAAACCTCAAAACCTTTCTTCACAATTTCTGTAATTTACATTAACATTAGCTCATTTGGGACAGTGAAATATATCATTTGACTTCATTTAATTTCACAAAATTTTACTAAAAAGTTTCTTCATACCATTACGTGTAAACAATAACATTGAAAAGTAGATATTACCTCAAAACCTTGCTTAAATAGTAGGTAAATCGTTTTTCCATGAGATTTTGCATTTTTACGAGAGATTAATAAACCTCAAAACCTTTCTTCACAATTTCTGTAATTTACATTAACAATAGCTCATTTGGGACAGTGCAATATATCATTTGACTTCATTTAATTTCACAAAATTTTACTAAAAAGTTTCTTTATACCATTACGTGTAAACAATAACATTGAAAAGTAGGTATTACCTCAAAACCTTGCTTAAATAGTAGGTAAATCGTTTTTCCATGAGATTTTACATTTTTACAAGAGATTAATAAACCTCAAAACCTTTCTTCACAATTTCTGTAATTTACATTAACATTGCCTCATTTGGGACAGTGCAATGTATCATTTGACTTCATTTAATTTCACAAAATTTTACTAAAAAGTTTCTTTATACCATTACGTGTAAACAATAACATTGAAAAGTAGGTGTTATCTGAAAACCTTGCTTAAATAGTAGGTAAATCGTTTTTCCATGAGATTTTACATTTTTACAAGAGATTAATAAATCTCAAAACCTTTCTTTACAATTCATTTTGTTTAGTATATTAGCATCATGTAAGACAGTACAGGATAGTAAGTAGTGGAATTCATAGTTTCATAACATTTTGCCGAAAGCATCTTCATTGTATTACGTAGAAAATAATCATTCAAATTAAAATGTCAAAATTACCTTAAATTCAGTTAGTTTTTATGTAAATTGTTACTTTCGTTATAATCTGTCGCAGTTTATTTATTGAACTTTCGAGTTTCCTTCGTTCACACGGTGTAGATTTTCGGTGTCAGCATTTTTTTTAAACTTCCTTGGCTGTGATTGCGATAGTATCCTGGCTTTTATTACAGTTAGTCTGGAACTTTATTACATTTTTCTCTTGAGCACTCCCTTCACTCGTGATTTTACACTTGATACTTGCTTATGTTGCAGAATGATGACTTCACACATTTCCAGTTGAAGATAAAATATAATAGCTGACTAACTTACAAACAGAATTTCAAGAAATTTCAATTTTCTAAGCAAATTAGATGTGGTACAGATTTAAAATAAAGCTAGAACTCTTAATTGTTCAATTTGGGTTAGAATGATATAAATATCTAATACAAGGTTACTTATCGTCTCTTAAAATAATTGAATAACTTACAGACTACTCAGACCGATATGTGTGCTGCTGCACTGCCTCAACCCAACTAAAAAAAATTTCCATGACTCTGAAATTCAATGTCAATGCATTTGCCACTATTTCGAAGAATAATGTTCTACCAATAGTAAATTCTGAGACACTTTCTAATGTTGGCTGTATTGTCCACATGTCCACTGATGAAGTGTCGGTCCTTTAGAAGTTGATTGACCTTTAACATCGATGCATTTACCACTTGCTACATTTTTGAGCTGGAAGTAGTCGCCACGAGGGATCCGAATCCACCATTGCAATATGCAATATGTAATATGTAGAAACCATGAAAATACGGAAGAAACTTGATTGTTATTAGATTGATCAGAAATACACGAATGCCATGGTAATACCGGATGACTCAGAAGAGTGTGACAGTAAATTAATTGAAAACTGTTCTATTTTCTGAAAAGAACACTTTGCACGGAATATGTAATACTGAGAATTCTCATTAACCTGACGATTGATCCTAATTTTTAAACACTTATTATTTATTCAAACAAGGTAGTATTGAGGTTCGGGGTTTTTATATGTTTACTGAGAATGCACTTAAATCATTGAATGTACTCACTGATTTAAGTGAGTACACTCGAGTGTATTAACGTAAAATTATACACAAAGAAAATACCAAAGTCTGGAGAAGAAGTTTTCTTGTTGGAGTCTACGCTTTATTTTATGATATTTCTTATCTTAGCATAACCAATCCACATAACTAAATAAATCCAAATTCGTCATTCGCTTAGCTCTTATTTTTTCCTTCTCTTATCCTAACCTCGAGCTCAAGCCTAGTCTCGTTTGTTTGCCTCGTCCCAACTAAAAATAGGGTCTTATTCATTATTATTTATTCATTTAAATCTGATGATGTGACCGGAGTCTTTACATCGTGAACATAATGTGTTATTACAACATATTATATCGAAGCTGGAGTTGGGTTGAGGCAGGTAGATTTTTTAATTAAACTACAATTGCTTCGTATATAAAAATCTTCACAGATATAATACTAATATAAGGCTATTTGTTTCACTTTAACAAACAATGTTACATGGGGTGATCAGTCCCAACACTTATATAGGTAATACGTATCAGGAATAATCTCTACATCACTAAGCTGCAGTCATAAAGAATTATAGTTACTTTTTACATTACTAGTAATTTGGATGATTTAATGCCACACAATTTTACCAAAAAATTTTTTTACGTGTAAACAGTAACATTGAAAAGTAGGTATTATCTCAAAACCTTGCTTAAATAGTAGGTAAATCGTTTTTCCATGAGATTTTGCATTTTTACAAGAGATTAATAAACCTCAAAACCTTTCTTCACAATTTCTGTAATTTACATTAACATTAGCTCATTTGGGACAGTGAAATATATCATTTGACTTCATTTAATTTCACAAAATTTTACTAAAAAGTTTCTTCATACCATTACGTGTAAACAATAACATTGAAAAGTAGATATTACCTCAAAACCTTGCTTAAATAGTAGGTAAATCGTTTTTCCATGAGATTTTGCATTTTTACGAGAGATTAATAAACCTCAAAACCTTTCTTCACAATTTCTGTAATTTACATTAACAATAGCTCATTTGGGACAGTGCAATATATCATTTGACTTCATTTAATTTCATAAAAATTTTACTAAAAAGTTTCTTTATACCATTACGTGTAAACAATAACATTGAAAAGTAGGTATTACCTCAAAACCTTGCTTAAATAGTAGGTAAATCGTTTTTCCATGAGATTTTACATTTTTACAAGAGATTAATAAACCTCAAAACCTTTCTTCACAATTTCTGTAATTTACATTAACATTGCCTCATTTGGGACAGTGCAATGTATCATTTGACTTCATTTAATTTCACAAAATTTTACTAAAAAGTTTCTTTATACCATTACGTGTAAACAATAACATTGAAAAGTAGGTGTTATCTGAAAACCTTGCTTAAATAGTAGGTAAATCGTTTTTCCATGAGATTTTACATTTTTACAAGAGATTAATAAATCTCAAAACCTTTCTTTACAATTCATTTTGTTTAGTATATTAGCATCATGTAAGACAGTACAGGATAGTAAGTAGTGGAATTCATAGTTTCATAACATTTTGCCGAAAGCATCTTCATTGTATTACGTAGAAAATAATCATTCAAATTAAAATGTCAAAATTACCTTAAATTCAGTTAGTTTTTATGTAAATTGTTACTTTCGTTATAATCTGTCGCAGTTTATTTATTGAACTTTCGAGTTTCCTTCGTTCACACGGTGTAGATTTTCGGTGTCAGCATTTTTTTTAAACTTCCTTGGCTGTGATTGCGATAGTATCCTGGCTTTTATTACAGTTAGTCTGGAACTTTATTACATTTTTCTCTTGAGCACTCCCTTCACTCGTGATTTTACACTTGATACTTGCTTATGTTGCAGAATGATGACTTCACACATTTCCAGTTGAAGATAAAATATAATAGCTGACTAACTTACAAACAGAATTTCAAGAAATTTCAATTTTCTAAGCAAATTAGATGTGGTACAGATTTAAAATAAAGCTAGAACTCTTAATTGTTCAATTTGGGTTAGAATGATATAAATATCTAATACAAGGTTACTTATCGTCTCTTAAAATAATTGAATAACTTACAGACTACTCAGACCGATATGTGTGCTGCTGCACTGCCTCAACCCAACTAAAAAAAATTTCCATGACTCTGAAATTCAATGTCAATGCATTTGCCACTATTTCGAAGAATAATGTTCTACCAATAGTAAATTCTGAGACACTTTCTAATGTTGGCTGTATTGTCCACATGTCCACTGATGAAGTGTCGGTCCTTTAGAAGTTGATTGACCTTTAACATCGATGCATTTACCACTTGCTACATTTTTGAGCTGGAAGTAGTCGCCACGAGGGATCCGAATCCACCATTGCAATATGCAATATGTAATATGTAGAAACCATGAAAATACGGAAGAAACTTGATTGTTATTAGATTGATCAGAAATACACGAATGCCATGGTAATACCGGATGACTCAGAAGAGTGTGACAGTAAATTAATTGAAAACTGTTCTATTTTCTGAAAAGAACACTTTGCACGGAATATGTAATACTGAGAATTCTCATTAACCTGACGATTGATCCTAATTTTTAAACACTTATTATTTATTCAAACAAGGTAGTATTGAGGTTCGGGGTTTTTATATGTTTACTGAGAATGCACTTAAATCATTGAATGTACTCACTGATTTAAGTGAGTACACTCGAGTGTATTAACGTAAAATTATACACAAAGAAAATACCAAAGTCTGGAGAAGAAGTTTTCTTGTTGGAGTCTACGCTTTATTTTATGATATTTCTTATCTTAGCATAACCAATCCACATAACTAAATAAATCCAAATTCGTCATTCGCTTAGCTCTTATTTTTTCCTTCTCTTATCCTAACCTCGAGCTCAAGCCTAGTCTCGTTTGTTTGCCTCGTCCCAACTAAAAATAGGGTCTTATTCATTATTATTTATTCATTTAAATCTGATGATGTGACCGGAGTCTTTACATCGTGAACATAATGTGTTATTACAACATATTATATCGAAGCTGGAGTTGGGTTGAGGCAGGTAGATTTTTTAATTAAACTACAATTGCTTCGTATATAAAAATCTTCACAGATATAATACTAATATAAGGCTATTTGTTTCACTTTAACAAACAATGTTACATGGGGTGATCAGTCCCAACACTTATATAGGTAATACGTATCAGGAATAATCTCTACATCACTAAGCTGCAGTCATAAAGAATTATAGTTACTTTTTACATTACTAGTAATTTGGATGATTTAATGCCACACAATTTTACCAAAAAATTTTTTTACGTGTAAACAGTAACATTGAAAAGTAGGTATTATCTCAAAACCTTGCTTAAATAGTAGGTAAATCGTTTTTCCATGAGATTTTGCATTTTTACAAGAGATTAATAAACCTCAAAACCTTTCTTCACAATTTCTGTAATTTACATTAACATTAGCTCATTTGGGACAGTGAAATATATCATTTGACTTCATTTAATTTCACAAAATTTTACTAAAAGTTTCTTCATACCATTACGTGTAAACAATAACATTGAAAAGTAGATATTACCTCAAAACCTTGCTTAAATAGTAGGTAAATCGTTTTTCCATGAGATTTTGCATTTTTACGAGAGATTAATAAACCTCAAAACCTTTCTTCACAATTTCTGTAATTTACATTAACAATAGCTCATTTGGGACAGTGCAATATATCATTTGACTTCATTTAATTTCACAAAATTTTACTAAAAAGTTTCTTTATACCATTACGTGTAAACAATAACATTGAAAAGTAGGTATTACCTCAAAACCTTGCTTAAATAGTAGGTAAATCGTTTTTCCATGAGATTTTACATTTTTACAAGAGATTAATAAACCTCAAAACCTTTCTTCACAATTTCTGTAATTTACATTAACATTGCCTCATTTGGGACAGTGCAATGTATCATTTGACTTCATTTAATTTCACAAAATTTTACTAAAAAGTTTCTTTATACCATTACGTGTAAACAATAACATTGAAAAGTAGGTGTTATCTGAAAACCTTGCTTAAATAGTAGGTAAATCGTTTTTCCATGAGATTTTACATTTTTACAAGAGATTAATAAATCTCAAAACCTTTCTTTACAATTCATTTTGTTTAGTATATTAGCATCATGTAAGACAGTACAGGATAGTAAGTAGTGGAATTCATAGTTTCATAACATTTTGCCGAAAGCATCTTCATTGTATTACGTAGAAAATAATCATTCAAATTAAAATGTCAAAATTACCTTAAATTCAGTTAGTTTTTATGTAAATTGTTACTTTCGTTATAATCTGTCGCAGTTTATTTATTGAACTTTCGAGTTTCCTTCGTTCACACGGTGTAGATTTTCGGTGTCAGCATTTTTTTTAAACTTCCTTGGCTGTGATTGCGATAGTATCCTGGCTTTTATTACAGTTAGTCTGGAACTTTATTACATTTTTCTCTTGAGCACTCCCTTCACTCGTGATTTTACACTTGATACTTGCTTATGTTGCAGAATGATGACTTCACACATTTCCAGTTGAAGATAAAATATAATAGCTGACTAACTTACAAACAGAATTTCAAGAAATTTCAATTTTCTAAGCAAATTAGATGTGGTACAGATTTAAAATAAAGCTAGAACTCTTAATTGTTCAATTTGGGTTAGAATGATATAAATATCTAATACAAGGTTACTTATCGTCTCTTAAAATAATTGAATAACTTACAGACTACTCAGACCGATATGTGTGCTGCTGCACTGCCTCAACCCAACTAAAAAAAATTTCCATGACTCTGAAATTCAATGTCAATGCATTTGCCACTATTTCGAAGAATAATGTTCTACCAATAGTAAATTCTGAGACACTTTCTAATGTTGGCTGTATTGTCCACATGTCCACTGATGAAGTGTCGGTCCTTTAGAAGTTGATTGACCTTTAACATCGATGCATTTACCACTTGCTACATTTTTGAGCTGGAAGTAGTCGCCACGAGGGATCCGAATCCACCATTGCAATATGCAATATGTAATATGTAGAAACCATGAAAATACGGAAGAAACTTGATTGTTATTAGATTGATCAGAAATACACGAATGCCATGGTAATACCGGATGACTCAGAAGAGTGTGACAGTAAATTAATTGAAAACTGTTCTATTTTCTGAAAGAACACTTTGCACGGAATATGTAATACTGAGAATTCTCATTAACCTGACGATTGATCCTAATTTTTAAACACTTATTATTTATTCAAACAAGGTAGTATTGAGGTTCGGGGTTTTTATATGTTTACTGAGAATGCACTTAAATCATTGAATGTACTCACTGATTTAAGTGAGTACACTCGAGTGTATTAACGTAAAATTATACACAAAGAAAATACCAAAGTCTGGAGAAGAAGTTTTCTTGTTGGAGTCTACGCTTTATTTTATGATATTTCTTATCTTAGCATAACCAATCCACATAACTAAATAAATCCAAATTCGTCATTCGCTTAGCTCTTATTTTTTCCTTCTCTTATCCTAACCTCGAGCTCAAGCCTAGTCTCGTTTGTTTGCCTCGTCCCAACTAAAAATAGGGTCTTATTCATTATTATTTATTCATTTAAATCTGATGATGTGACCGGAGTCTTTACATCGTGAACATAATGTGTTATTACAACATATTATATCGAAGCTGGAGTTGGGTTGAGGCAGGTAGATTTTTTAATTAAACTACAATTGCTTCGTATATAAAAATCTTCACAGATATAATACTAATATAAGGCTATTTGTTTCACTTTAACAAACAATGTTACATGGGGTGATCAGTCCCAACACTTATATAGGTAATACGTATCAGGAATAATCTCTACATCACTAAGCTGCAGTCATAAAGAATTATAGTTACTTTTTACATTACTAGTAATTTGGATGATTTAATGCCACACAATTTTACCAAAAAATTTTTTTACGTGTAAACAGTAACATTGAAAAGTAGGTATTATCTCAAAACCTTGCTTAAATAGTAGGTAAATCGTTTTTCCATGAGATTTTGCATTTTTACAAGAGATTAATAAACCTCAAAACCTTTCTTCACAATTTCTGTAATTTACATTAACATTAGCTCATTTGGGACAGTGAAATATATCATTTGACTTCATTTAATTTCACAAAATTTTACTAAAAAGTTTCTTCATACCATTACGTGTAAACAATAACATTGAAAAGTAGATATTACCTCAAAACCTTGCTTAAATAGTAGGTAAATCGTTTTTCCATGAGATTTTGCATTTTTACGAGAGATTAATAAACCTCAAAACCTTTCTTCACAATTTCTGTAATTTACATTAACAATAGCTCATTTGGGACAGTGCAATATATCATTTGACTTCATTTAATTTCACAAAATTTTACTAAAAAGTTTCTTTATACCATTACGTGTAAACAATAACATTGAAAAGTAGGTATTACCTCAAAACCTTGCTTAAATAGTAGGTAAATCGTTTTTCCATGAGATTTTACATTTTTACAAGAGATTAATAAACCTCAAAACCTTTCTTCACAATTTCTGTAATTTACATTAACATTGCCTCATTTGGGACAGTGCAATGTATCATTTGACTTCATTTAATTTCACAAAATTTTACTAAAAAGTTTCTTTATACCATTACGTGTAAACAATAACATTGAAAAGTAGGTGTTATCTGAAAACCTTGCTTAAATAGTAGGTAAATCGTTTTTCCATGAGATTTTACATTTTTACAAGAGATTAATAAATCTCAAAACCTTTCTTTACAATTCATTTTGTTTAGTATATTAGCATCATGTAAGACAGTACAGGATAGTAAGTAGTGGAATTCATAGTTTCATAACATTTTGCCGAAAGCATCTTCATTGTATTACGTAGAAAATAATCATTCAAATTAAAATGTCAAAATTACCTTAAATTCAGTTAGTTTTTATGTAAATTGTTACTTTCGTTATAATCTGTCGCAGTTTATTTATTGAACTTTCGAGTTTCCTTCGTTCACACGGTGTAGATTTTCGGTGTCAGCATTTTTTTTAAACTTCCTTGGCTGTGATTGCGATAGTATCCTGGCTTTTATTACAGTTAGTCTGGAACTTTATTACATTTTTCTCTTGAGCACTCCCTTCACTCGTGATTTTACACTTGATACTTGCTTATGTTGCAGAATGATGACTTCACACATTTCCAGTTGAAGATAAAATATAATAGCTGACTAACTTACAAACAGAATTTCAAGAAATTTCAATTTTCTAAGCAAATTAGATGTGGTACAGATTTAAAATAAAGCTAGAACTCTTAATTGTTCAATTTGGGTTAGAATGATATAAATATCTAATACAAGGTTACTTATCGTCTCTTAAAATAATTGAATAACTTACAGACTACTCAGACCGATATGTGTGCTGCTGCACTGCCTCAACCCAACTAAAAAAAATTTCCATGACTCTGAAATTCAATGTCAATGCATTTGCCACTATTTCGAAGAATAATGTTCTACCAATAGTAAATTCTGAGACACTTTCTAATGTTGGCTGTATTGTCCACATGTCCACTGATGAAGTGTCGGTCCTTTAGAAGTTGATTGACCTTTAACATCGATGCATTTACCACTTGCTACATTTTTGAGCTGGAAGTAGTCGCCACGAGGGATCCGAATCCACCATTGCAATATGCAATATGTAATATGTAGAAACCATGAAAATACGGAAGAAACTTGATTGTTATTAGATTGATCAGAAATACACGAATGCCATGGTAATACCGGATGACTCAGAAGAGTGTGACAGTAAATTAATTGAAAACTGTTCTATTTTCTGAAAAGAACACTTTGCACGGAATATGTAATACTGAGAATTCTCATTAACCTGACGATTGATCCTAATTTTTAAACACTTATTATTTATTCAAACAAGGTAGTATTGAGGTTCGGGGTTTTTATATGTTTACTGAGAATGCACTTAAATCATTGAATGTACTCACTGATTTAAGTGAGTACACTCGAGTGTATTAACGTAAAATTATACACAAAGAAAATACCAAAGTCTGGAGAAGAAGTTTTCTTGTTGGAGTCTACGCTTTATTTTATGATATTTCTTATCTTAGCATAACCAATCCACATAACTAAATAAATCCAAATTCGTCATTCGCTTAGCTCTTATTTTTTCCTTCTCTTATCCTAACCTCGAGCTCAAGCCTAGTCTCGTTTGTTTGCCTCGTCCCAACTAAAAATAGGGTCTTATCAACGTTTGGTTATTTAAAATTCGAAAGGAGACCATGTGTTGCGACTTGAAAAAGTAATTTTATTTTACATAAAAATAATGTGTCTCCAGAATATTTCACATAATATTTACGCGGAATATACAGGATACAGAATGCATTTTGTATACAGAATATTTCAACAAATATATATAAGTCAAAGCGAGAAGCGGAATGCACACGACGAGTTGTCAGAATATTTGCCTTATGTTTAATAAAGGTTTCCATTAAGACGGGTAGCACAATAGTATATATATTGTTGTTGTAATTACTGAAAATGCTGAGCAAATAAATCCTATAAGTTTACATTGACAAATATTACAGGTACACTAATTTTTATCATTATTATGTAGAATATATTTTAGATTATTTTAGATTACTAATGCCAAAAAATACATAATTAATTCAGATAATTAATTCAAAGTCCCTGATGGATCAGGAAACCTCACTGCTTATATAAGGCTCCTTTTATTTTTAAATTATGACAGCTTTTTGCTTTAAAGAGCCATGACATACTAACTTATGTCACTTAGAAATGTAATGTACATATTTGAAATGAGGTCTTTCTTATCATCGGAGACTTCAGAATTAAGCCAGTTGATGTAAAATGGCCCATTGTTTTGTCTTCTATAAAATTAACCACAAAAACCAAAATTCAGTACAAATTGTCCTACTTGTCAAGGCGCCTTCCTAAATGCCTAATTTGGCTGACCGATTGACCGACTTACCCGATCTTGGCCTTACACTGCAATTACAATACCTCCGGAAAATCTCATCAAGTGGACGATAAATTATTTATAAATCTGTGGTGATTTGTCTTGTGTTTCATTGCTTTTACATCAAAGATCTTTAGTTTTTGTTTTCTTTCCAATCTCCGTTTATAGAGAACTTCACATACAAATAATATGAGGGAAAAAAGTGCTAAATAGAAGAAAATAATAAAAATTGTGCCAATATTTGTGTTAAAAATTCCCATTTGTTTGGATTGTGCACTTGATAATAATTTGAAGTCAATGCTGTCGTTTTTCATTTGTATCCTTAGATTTTTCATGTACAGAATATCGTCCCACTTTTCAAATAGCCAATAAATGCCTGAGCTGATTAACCTTTGCATTTTGGAATGCATGAATCGGTCCCCAAGAAATTTTGGAATGGAAACCATAGTTCGTTTAAAAAATAACGTGTCTTCTCCCATGAAATATTGATTTTCTGCAAAAATTAAACCTTTGTAAAGATTAAGACGACGATTGTAATCAATAAATGCTGTATTGCTACAGGATTTAAGGAAAAGGAGAGAAAATTTCTTTAGTCCAGCATCATTAAAATTACACATTGTATTATCCATGTAACCAACGAGAAATTCCTTAGGAATATTTTTTAAAGTGTACAGCATGTCAAATGATAAACTTTCTGCTGTAGAATTAATTAAGCGGGCTATATAAAACCAACTCCAATCGGATGCCGCTAATTTGTCAATATTATACTTTTCAAAAATTTGAATTGAGAATTCCGTACGTTGTGTTAAGTATTTTGGTAAACTTGATGTATTGCAATTGTGTACTTTCGTTCTCCCACAAGAATTACGAGCTACACTGTATCTACTCTCACATTCAGCTACAATGGACTCTGTATCATGGGATTCCAAAGCTGCGATAAATTTTGTAAAGCCCCTTGTGTTGGAAATCAATCGAAAATTTTCAAGCTGCCTAAAATACTTCAACTTTGGAGATGTCAGTTCACTGGCAATAAACCCTTTGTAAGCATTCGCTATGATCACTCCCATTCCAATCCATAATCCAAAAATCCACATAGACCTTAAATTCTGCGAAGGAAGCTTGACACTTTGTTCTAGGAATGCCGTTAAATACAAATATACTGATTTTAAATTTTCATTTTTTAAAATTTCAAAAGTGTTAATTGCATTCCGAACGTCAGCAGATAAAATTGGATAAACTGCGGATGTTACCAATAACGAAATAGCAATAAATGTCCAACTCTGTTCATCAAACGGCCGAGAGTAGATTTTCCAAGAAGGATCTTTCTCCACACCACCACAAGTAATAAAATTCCAACTCAATTCTCCAGTTATCACTTGTAATGAGCTTTCGTCTTCAAATTATCTAAAGTGAATACTTTCGGGGCTAAGTGAAATACAGCGAAATCAACTGAAAAGTTTCTTTTGTTTTTATTTGTAATGAAGTGGAAATCTTCATACAAAAATGTGTTTCCAAGAATTTCCATAGTAATACCTTGTTCTCTTAAGGATTTAAATGGAGATATCCATTTTGCATTTACGAAGGACTGATTTTGAAACTCAAGTTCTGGATTTAGCTTTGCACACTGCGTGGTATACATTGTCGGATATTTAGAAATATTAGTATAATGTGACTGAAAAATACCAACAGCCACTTGGAAATGAAATGTGGAATATGAGGCAATGACTTTTGTATCTTTCCATGATTTTAAGCAATGGATGAAACATTTTGCACAAACTACGTAGAAGTCACGGATTCTATAAATGTTTGAACTTTGGTGCCTCTCTGTATCGAAGGTTAGATGGAAAACTAAAGCCAATCCTCTCTTAATGTGAATGGAATGGGTTTTGACACTGTGTTTCAGAAATATAATTTCAAATCCCTCTCTTTCATTGCAAAATCTTCGTTTCTTGTTAAATTCGTATTCACAACGGACGTCGTATAGAAGACTATCCATAAGTAGAATTTTAATTTTTACAAACTGGAATATCCATTTTCTCCAAGAAGGCACAGGTGAGGAACTTGAAATAATTGTATTGTCGTGGAGAATGGTTACAGGCACTTGTATGTTGGAAAATACAGGAGTGTAGTCTTTGTATATAATGAAAATCGCATACGAATCGTGTAAATTAATCAACACATCTAGATTGCTAATAATGACTTGCTTTTCTTCTCTTCCTATAGCTCCGATTTTAGCATTGGTCAAGAGAAAAACGACAAAAAAGTATTTTAGCATGCTACTATTTCAAAAATTCAATTCAGTTATTGGGGAATAAATTTTCTTATTTAAATAGTCAAATAGCAAAAAGTTACGCTATGATAAAACTCTGATAAAAAATTTCTGACTCAAATTTTTAACTTATAAAGAAAACATTTCTTTATGTTGGAATCATTTCTTTTGTAAAGATTCTAAGTATTCTTGAAACGACAAACATAAATTTATTAAAGAGCGTAGTCCTTGCATTGCCTCTTCATCAATAAACGTGACACTTAAAGTTTGTAGCAGTTGTTAAAGTAGTGCATACGAGAGTCCTTTCATTGTCACTTACTCCAAACTGCAATTTAAAAGCAGTAAATAAAGTATTGGCACCTAGTGACATACACAAGATGCAATTACGTCTAATTGCTTAGTCGTGCAAGGAAACGTTAAAATTTAACGAACACAAATAATGTTCCACCTTATTATATCCAGTTGAATTGATGCTAATGATAATAATTTTTACCCTTGTTAGTTGGTGATCCGATTGCTTGCTAGTTTTCGGTTAGCTGCTACACTGACACATCAATCAAAGCCAATAGTGGGTCTCCTGTGCTCAAATGGTTTAAACGACCGATGAGTCCATAGAGCTTCTTTTTGTTAGACTAATTTAAAATTCCTCTTAAATATAAGAATGCTATAGTATTATCGTCTTATATTTGAAAAAACTGAATTGCGTTTGTAACCTTGATAGCGTCTACCCATAAAGCATTATTAATTGGAATAACTAAATACATAAATAATATAGAGTATAGAGCATTTGTATTAACTGAGCGTAATGGAAATGAATTACGTCACAATTCCGTTACGAAGTCACATAACTGCTTTAGATTTACATGACAATCAATCAAGAGGAAATTAACAAACCACGATAAGATGCAGTTCCCTCAGCCCCAGAAGAATATTTCCACCTTGAAGCTGCCATTATATTTTACTGTTATGGATTTATTGCAAAATAGCAAAAAGTTACGCTATGATAAACTGTGATAAAAAATTTCTGACTCAAATTTTTAACTTACAAAGAAAACATGTCTTTATGTTGAAACCATTTCTTTGTAAAGATTTTAAGTATTCTTCAAATGACAAACACAAATTTATTAAGAGCATAGTAATTGCATTTCCTCTTCTTCAGTAAACATGAGACTTAAAGTGTGTAGCAGTTGTTAAAGTAGTAGTGCATACGAGAGTCCTTTCATTCTCACTTACTCCAAACTGCAATTTAAAAGCAGTAGATAAAGTATTGGCACCTAGTGACATACACAAGATGCAATTACGTCTAATTGCTTAGTCGTGCAAGGAAACGTTAAAATTTAACGAACACAAATAATGTTCCACCTTATTATATCCAGTTGAATTGATGCTAATGATAATAATTTTTACCCTTGTTAGTTGGTGATCCGATTGCTTGCTAGTTTCGGTTAGCTGCTACACTGACACATCAATCAAAGCCAATAGTGGATCCCTGTGCTCAAATTGTTTAAACGACCGATGATCCATAGAGCTTCTTTTTGTTAGACTAATTTAAAATTCCACTTAAATGTATGAATGCTATACTGCATATTGTCTAATATTTGAAAAAACTGAATTGCGTGTGTAACCTTGATACCGTCTGCCCATAAAGCAATTAAATTGGAATTAACTTAAATACATAGTAATATAGAGTATGGAGCATTTGTATTAAATGAGCGTAATGGAAATGAATTACGTCACAATTACGTTACGAAGTCACATAACTGCTTTAGATTTACATGACAATCAATCAAGAGGAAATTAACAAACCACGATAAGATGCAGTTCCCTTCAGCCCCAGAAGAATATTTCCACCTTGAGCTGCCATTATATTTTACTGTTATGGATTTATTGCAAAAGTAAGAAAAATCTTATGTTTCCCAAAAACTGTTGTAATGTCAACTTAGACTTGAAACAATAAGGTCGTTACCTGTCCAAACTGAGACACGAAACCAAATTGTACGAAGCTGTAAATCAAAGCGGCAAACATACATTAACTTTCTTCGGCAGAAATAGGCCGAACCGGAATTGTACGTTAGCTTTGCAATTTTTAATTAAAAATATACACGTAAATAACTGTATTTCATAAAATACTTTATATGTAGCAGTGTTCAGTTAAATAACTTTGTATTTCGTAAAATACTGCAACTGTAGCATTGGTAACAAGCTATTTGTATCATATTAATATTACTACTCATGATATTGTTAATTAATAATTACGTATGACTTAAGACTAATAAATTGTTTTCATTATAGTGAGCAAAAAACACTGAACAATGAAAACGAGTGGAATAAGCAGTACCATTTTTTAGAACTTATAGGTAAATACTCCAATGGCATTAGAATTAATTTTACTAATTTTAAGTAATAAGTAAACTTTTGAAAAATGTATGTATCTTACACTCTGACGTTATAGATAATTTTGTGTTTATATTTCTGTTGAGAATAAATGTTACCGTGTATTTTTGTGTTATGTAGGACTTGATAAAAGAAATTGAAACTAGTCGTCCTAGTTTGTTCTCAAATAAAATAACAACAAAACTGATTTGGATTCTTGACCGATTTTTATTTTCCTCAACATTACCCGGCTGTCGGTCAACTATAAGTTATGTCATTTGGCATCTCCAGATTCAGGAAAATGCAGAGGACACCGCCACGTAACACAGCAAATATCACGAATAACACACATCAGGAATCTCAGAACTCTCAACTTATGGACGAATCTTCTTCGCAAGATGTGTTCAATGAAACGATGGTACCGAATAATCAACCAAATTGCACATCTACACCCAATAGAAAAAGAGATAAAACTCCCTCTCCAACCCGAACTTCAATCAACGCCAACAAAAAGCAGAAATTAGACATCGAGCAACTTAAGGTGAAATTGAAAAGTATCGACACTATGAATTTATGTTGCATACATGACTATTTAGAAACCTACGATACCGATATTTTAGTTAAAGAATTTGTGGACAAATACCTTCAATATCCTAGATATCCTCCTATTGTGCCCCAAGAGGATGATATGGAATCAATGCTGGAATATAGCCACAAACTAAATGTTGAAAATAAGTTTTTTTCTCCTATTATAAAAATGTTTTTTTCGTATTTTCAAATAGCATATTCCAGTAATAACATCGGAAATGCTACGCTAAATTCCATTGGGCTATTCAATCCGAAAATAGATCTAAAGATTCCACAATACAATTTTCTGGCCTTACAAACGATAGATGATATGTACAATCTTAAGCATTCTTTTGTAATGCAATATCAGAAAGCCACAGTGCAAGGCAGTATTTTTCAAAAACAATTCATAATAATTAAAATCAACAACCTGATTTGTGAATTAATTACAATGTACTCCGAGGTATTAATGGAAGAGTCGTTAATGGATAATTTATACTGTCACTTTTTTGCAGTATGTTATTTTAAAGCAAGAACCGAATTTTGTAAAATATTCAACATAAAAATTATTGATTGGAAAACAAGAGAAAGTAAAGTTGTTAAAAGTTTACCATTATGGAGAAAACAGAATGCAAGTAACCCTCCTATAATGTACAATAGATTTGCTGTACGGGTTTGTGACAATATAGACAAGGGGTTAGTGCATTTCAATGGAAAAGATATAAAAGCAGAATTCAATGATTTTATAAAGAAGGGAACTCTATGTACAATTGGAAACTCAGAAACCTTGATACAACGCAATGCCAAAACTGTTGCAGTTCCTACAACAGTGAGCAAACTAAATCGAAATTCCGAATTAACTTGGCAAGGTAGAGGTCATGGGTGGAAACAAGGGTTAAATAGAAATAGGAAGTTTTTCAATTCAGGAGGCCACCAGGATAATTACAGAAAACCATTTAATTCAGATAGACATCATAATGGTTTTCAAATGCTAAAAATCAAAATCAAAGGTTTGGGAATAGAGTCTTTAAGAATGGAAACAGAGATTTCAAATATAGCTCTAATTCTAGGCAGAATTGGGAAATTAATACTCATATAAATGTACAAAATGAAGCGTCAAATGTTAACGATAAAACTGATATACCATGTAACCAACGGGAACTACTTAATGTTATTGCATAGGATAAGTGTGCCATTGGAGTTATTGTAGAAAATGTAAATAGTTTAAATACATTAAGTAATCTTAATATTGACAAACATAAACATAAATCTAAAAATCGGAAATTTTACAATATGAAGAATGTATTTAACCTAAGTGAATCCCCTAATTTTAAGAAAAAGCAAATACTGTATAAGTTATTCAATGATGTGAAAAAAGCCCCAAATTTTATTCATAACTTGTCAAATGAAAAGATATTACCATTTGCAGTTAAGGCATTACTCTGGTTGGGACTAAAATTCAGTTTTGTTGTAAATCCGGATTTAATTGAATTAAGGAATTGTTTTGCAGAAATGTTGAGGAAAATAGGTTGGAATGCCTATTTCCATGATAAAATTAGTGAGCCAATGGGACCCTTTGATAATATTGTATATCAATTTACTAAATCCAAAAAAGCAAAGGCACATTCTAAGGAAGAGAAAATATTATTCCCAGACACGAATGCAATGAAAAACAATTTTGTTGGCTCAATTAAAAAGAAATCGTTCACTAATTGCCTCTTCTCAGTAGATTTTATTAATATATTTAAAACTTTTCAACTAAACCACAATCTGTTAATAAAACCTGCAGACAAAAATGCTGGTATATGCATAATGTACAAAACAGACTATGATAATGAAGTTTTAAGTCAACTAGAAAACGAATCTACATATTTCCCGTCAACAAAACAACACTTTATGTATAAAACTGAAACATTAATAGACGAAGTCAAATCGAGTACTTTTCCTAAGGAATTTAAAATCCAAAAAGTAATAGACCTAAATTACAAAGCTGCAAAGTTCTACATTTTACCCAAAATTCACAAGGAGTACACGAATTTTCCAAAAGGGAGACCTATAAGTAGTAATGTTAAGTGTTGTAACAGAAATTTAAGTAAAATAACAGATAAGATTTTACAGCCAATAATGAATCTAATGCCAGATGTAATTATTGATACTGGCCATTTAATTTTAAGACTTGATGAAATAATGTTAGACCCTAATAAACATTACATTCTTGTTACTGCAGACATAGAATCTTTGTACCCGAATTTACCTATTAGCATATGCAAAAAACATTGTCTTGAGGCTTTCACTGAAAATAAGCACTTAATTAATGTACCATATAATATTTCAGAATACCATTTAGCTCAACTATTACATTGGAGCTTAGATTTTAATTTTATCGAATTTAATCAGAAATACTTTGTACAACATAAAGGAATACCTATGGGTTCAAATTGTAGCGTAAGTGTCAGCAACATTACAGTTTCCAGAGAAATACGGGAAATGTTTCATAAGACTGAAATTGTGAGTTTCAATAGATTTATTGACGACATATTACTAATAATTGATGTAACTGACATTTCAGAAATTGATTTATACTTAAAGACACTATTTCAGCATGATTTTTTAAATTTCACCTACGAATGGTCATACTCATGTGTAAACTTCCTAGATTTAACGATAACTTTAAGAAATAATGTAATACAGACTGAAATATACAGGAAACCCATGAGTAAACATTTGTATTTACACTATCTATCAAATCACCCTGCGCACGTCAAAAAAGCTTTACCTTATTCTGCAGGAATAAGAATTATAAAATGCTTCTCTAATGAAGAAAAGTCCAAAGCTGAAATATGCAGGGAAATGAAAAAGTTTGAAAGTAGAGGGTACCCGTTATCTATTCTAAAAGAATGTGTTCAAAAACTAAGCAATATTACCAGAAGACAAGTACTGACCCCTAAAACAGACTTATTGCTAAGTAATTTAAGAATTCACACACCACAGATATTAGCTAAATATGAAGTTAAATTAGATCTTACTAAACCAGAGAATTGTGACAATAGAATATTCCTGATTGTTCCATTTTACAGTAATATAAAGGGAATAAGTAATATCATTAAAGAAGAAATTGTTACTGCCCTACATAACTGTTCAGATTCCAAATACAAAAAGTGGATTGAAACACTAAAAATCAAAATAGCATATAGTAAAAATAACTCTTTAATGGATTTATTGCAAAAGTAAGAAAAATCTTATGTTTCCCAAAAACTGTTGTAATGTCAACTTAGACTTGAAACAATAAGGTCGTTACCTGTCCAAACTGAGACACGAAACCAAATTGTACGAAGCTGTAAATCAAAGCGGCAAACATACATTAACTTTCTTCGGCAGAAATAGGCCGAACCGGAATTGTACGTTAGCTTTGCAATTTTTAATTAAAAATATACACGTAAATAACTGTATTTCATAAAATACTTTATATGTAGCAGTGTTCAGTTAAATAACTTTGTATTTCGTAAAATACTGCAACTGTAGCATTGGTAACAAGCTATTTGTATCATATTAATATTTACTACTCATGATATTGTTAATTAATAATTACGTATGACTTAAGACTAATAAATTGTTTTCATTTATAGTGAGCCAAAAAACACTGAACAAATGAAAACGAGTGGAATAAGCAGTACCATTTTTTAGAACTTATAAGGTAAATACTCCAATGGCATTAGAATTAATTTTTACTAATTTTTAAGTAATAAGTAAACTTTTGAAAAATGTATGTATCTTACACTCTGACGTTATAGATAATTTTTGTGTTTATATTTCTGTTGAGAATAAATGTTACCGTGTATTTTTGTGTTATGTAGGACTTGATAAAAGAAATTGAAACTAGTCGTCCTAGTTTGTTCTCAAATAAAAATAACAACAAAACTGATTTGGATTCTTGACCGATTTTTATTTTCCTCAACATTGTCGTGGAGAATGGTTACAGGCACTTGTATGTTGGAAAATACAGGAGTGTAGTCTTTGTATATAATGAAAATCGCATACGAATCGTGTAAATTAATCAACACATCTAGATTGCTAATAATGACTTGCTTTTCTTCTCTTCCTATAGCTCCGATTTTAGCATTGGTCAAGAGAAAAACGACAAAAAAGTATTTTAGCATGCTACTATTTCAAAAATTCAATTCAGTTATTGGGGAATAAATTTTCTTATTTAAATAGTCAAATAGCAAAAAGTTACGCTATGATAAAACTGTGATAAAAAATTTCTGACTCAAATTTTTAACTTACAAAGAAAACATTTCTTTATGTTGAAACCATTTCTTTTGTAAAGATTTTAAGTATTCTTCAAATGACAAACACAAATTTATTAAAGAGCATAGTAATTGCATTTCCTCTTCTTCAGTAAACATGAGACTTAAAGTGTGTAGCAGTTGTTAAAGTAGTAGTGCATACGAGAGTCCTTTCATTCTCACTTACTCCAAACTGCAATTTAAAAGCAGTAGATAAAGTATTGGCACCTAGTGACATACACAAGATGCAATTACGTCTAATTGCTTAGTCGTGCAAGGAAACGTTAAAATTTAACGAACACAAATAATGTTCCACCTTATTATATCCAGTTGAATTGATGCTAATGATAATAATTTTTACCCTTGTTAGTTGGTGATCCGATTGCTTGCTAGTTTTCGGTTAGCTGCTACACTGACACATCAATCAAAGCCAATAGTGGATCCCCTGTGCTCAAATTGTTTAAACGACCGATGATCCATAGAGCTTCTTTTTGTTAGACTAATTTAAAATTCCTCTTAAATATAAGAATGCTATAGTGAATATTGTCTTATATTTGAAAAAACTGAATTGCGTTTGTAACCTTGATACCGTCTACCCATAAAGCAATTAAATTGGAATTAACTTAAATACATAATAATATAGAGTATAGAGCATTTGTATTAACTGAGCGTAATGGAAATGAATTACGTCACAATTCCGTTACGAAGTCACATAACTGCTTTAGATTTACATGACAATCAATCAAGAGGAAATTAACAAACCACGATAAGATGCAGTTCCCTTCAGCCCCAGAAGAATATTTCCACCTTGAGCTGCCATTATATTTTACTGTTATGAAGGCCAGGTACTGTTTTCTTTTTTCATATAGAAAATTTCTGTGTAGCAGAATATGTTCCCCAATTGACCAATGTTTATAAAGTTTAAATGTACTTATTCTGCTGAGAATACCTATTAAATATTTTTCTGTGCACTCTATTCTCTAAAAGTTAAAACTCAGAAGCCGAGTATATTGTACTTTACCTCCTTTAGACTCAAATTTGTAGCAGAATGAAATAGAAAAAGAGTGATAAGTAAAAAAACCTAGACTCTTTCCGAATTGAAAAGTACACTAACATCTTGAACATGATTGATGTAGTAAACGAACTTTCTAATCGCTTCTTATCTCAATTAATTTACATTATCTTATTCTACATTCTAATAGGACGCAATTTAAAGTCGGTACACAAATGAGTGAGTTCGGGAACAGGAAACTTTTCTGTGGACTGGATGAAAAGCGGACTGGCCAAATGAAATTAGGTACGGTTCTCTGGCAACGGAGAAGTTGCTAAATGAAATTGGGGACTACTATATTAATAATGAGTTAATAGAAATTGAAATTGAAATTAAGCTTTATTAACATGTCACAATAGTACATTCATCAGTACAGTAACCAAAAAAATCATTAATAGCCATATAACCATCATTGCTCTCCCACCTTAGACATGCTATTCTACAGTAAAGAAGTAAAATTAACTAATAAATTAGTATCTATTAAACTTAACTAATAACAATAGAATAAATGGGTTATAATATTCAACATGTAGCCCAGAGTGCAAGGATATAAATTTTGCAATTAATAACATCATACCGAATCATATAGTTTTAGTATTGGTACACATATTAGTACACATACACATTCTTTCTTGCCGATACCATACTTAGCTTCTGATCCTTTAATATAGTGTTAATATTCAAATCAACATAAACATATTTTCTTGGTAATTTGTTCCAGGCCAGAACTGCCGAGTGCTGCACAGATTTTCTCTTTTGAGCAGTTCTGCAATGACTTACTGTACATAGGGGAAAACTACAAGATCTGTTGTTTCCCTCATTTACAGTAAACCATGTCTCAGTACTAAAATATGTCCCCGATAAATTTTTCCACACTAGTTTTAATAAATACAACTGCCTTCTCTCTGCAATTGAAAAAATATTATGTTGAGCCAGCAAACCATTGATATCTATGTGCAATGATCTAAGTTTTCTTTGCACCTTACCACTTTTACATATTTTGGGATAAAAGTAATTGACAATAAACCTGTGGATTCTATTATCAATTACTTTTAATTGGCTTTCTGTTTGAGTAGCCCATAGAGCCACTGCATAGTCCGCTATATTTAAAACAAAGCAATGTAATAAATTACACATGACATTATATGATATTAGTCTTTTAATACGATATAGGCGGCCTACAGCAGCCCTAGTTCTACCGTACACATATTCTAGGTGTTGCTTAAAATTAAGGCTTGGGTCAAACACTACCCCTAGGTACTTGAATCTATACACCCTGGACAATTCCACACCATTAAACATTAGCTTATTGCTTATCAGATCATTTACTTTAACATCGTTAGCTTTGTGAAAAATCATGTATTGCGTTTTTTCAGTACTTACAATTAAAGAATTCCTTTCACACCACTGAGATAATCTAATTAAGTTCTCATTAAGTTTTACAATTGATTCATCAACGCATGCACCGTCTTGCCAGATTAAAATATCATCTGTATACATTGCATATTTGACATCAAATACAGAGCCAATGTCATTAATAAACATAGAAAATAGTAGAGGACCCATGCAAGACCCAGCTCCGGTCCCAGCTTCAAAAATATAATAGTCTTTAGACACATAACCACCATTTTTTATTACAAATTTTCTATTGCACATATACTCCCTAAGTAACTTAATCATATACGGCTGTATTTTAAAGTTATGAATCAATTTTAAAATTAGCAGATCATATTGGACATTATCAAAGGCCATTTTAAAATCAATAAATACGCCCACTACCCTCCCATTCTGCACATCTAGACTCTCATAAACATTCTGAGAAAAGTACAGTAATGCATTTTCGCATCCTCTGTTTTTTCTGAAACCAAATTGAAATTTGTCCAGAATATCATCTACCATTGCTGAGAGTCTCCAAAAAATAATTTTATCAAATAGTTTACCAGGGTATGGGAGGCTAGAAATAAGCCTGTAACTACCAACTACCGACTTTGCCCCTTTACCCTTATATAGTGGTGTCAAGCATGAGTTTTTGAAAAATTGTGGAATTTTCCCTGTTCTTAGAATTATAGTGAAAATCAAGGCTAAGTGAATTGTAATACAATCACTAATCCTTTTGTACAATTCCACTGGCAGAGAGTTACTTGTTGCACCATACTCAACAGCTGAGATAGCACTCATAACTTCATCTTGAGTCACCGCAAATGAAGAGTCCGTTGACGGGAAGTTCTCACAATAATCATGAATTTTTTGTGTTATAGTGGCTTTCGGAACTGATGTAACTTTTTTAATGATGAAATGATTGGCAAACAGATCACAGATCATGTCATCATTTTCCACTACACAACCATCATCTGTCACTATTTTTGTTACAGGTGTTACAGTTCGAGTTTTATAATTGGTAATTGAATCGATAACTTTCCAGGTATTTGTTGACCCTTTGTCGATTGAGAATTGACTATCAACATACACCTTCTTGGCTTTTTTTTACGGGTACGGATTTTAATTGCATATGCACGGGACGTCCACTTTTCCTCTATTGAAATATGGAAATTTTGGAACACATTATGTATATTGGTAGCTGTGGTCAAGCTCGGAATAGTAACAGAAAATGCTTTTAAAGGGTCTAGTGTTAGGTTGTTGCACTAAGGAATACAAATTGACTCTTTCTCAATGTCAATGTACATGTCCACATTTCTTAAAATGTTTAATCTGTAAACATACCATTGGAGTGGCAGCAATGAAAGGCGACTACGAAATTCAAAACTATTCCTGTAGGTCAGAAGAGGAAAAGGGGACGTTCAAAGAAAACAAAGAAAAGTCTTTCGATACAGTAATACCAATGCGACTTCTTTATCATATGCCTGATACGTCTATCGTATATTAAATTCTTTCCTTACACTATTTTCGACTAATTCATTCTGACTAATTCTTTGTATTTTGTAAGTTGTTTTAACTTATCGTTGGTTTATCCATATCATGCAAATTATAAAGATAATTATACCTTTATACCTACTACTACACTACTTGACATGTACAGAGAACATCTTTGTAATCTAATTTGTATTCCTAAGTGTATTAACCTTAACACTAGACTCACAAAAAGACTTTTTTATTGCTATTCTGAGCTTGGACACCTGTCTTATAATATGCACCTAAACACCCTCATACATTCTAGTTACAAGCATACAGCAATCTTTCCATATGCCTTAGAAAATCCGTACCCGTATTAACTCGCATTAATGTAGTAGTACCCAATTTCATTTAGTAACTTCGCTGTCGCCGGAAAATAGTCCGCTTTTCATCCGGTCCACAGAAAAAATTACCGTACCAGCATTCACTCATTTGTGTACCCGCTTTAAATTTAATCCATTCTAATACAACCTATTATCATGTAAACTTGGCAGATACTCCGTTAATTCCGTAAATTGAGGTAAATTCCGTTCACAACAAAATCATCAATTGAAAATCCTTACTACAAGATTAATGCAATTAACTCGCACAGTTTACATACTAGAGTAACCTACTAATAACGTATAATAGATAAAGCAGACCAATACTTTAAAACGTTTTATTCGTCAGCATTATATCTCTGTTCCAACTACAATTTCATTTAACATTTATTTTTATAAAGAATTACAAATAGGTATTGTTGATTGCTTATTTTATACAATAAACAATTTCCATAACAATTGTGCAAAAACAACTTGTCCCAAATCAGTACAAACATGACCAAATTTCAAGTTGTGCTGAATCTTCATGACTTTGACCTTCAATGTCAATGCATGTACGACTATGTCTACTAACAATGTGATTCTGTGAAAGTGCTCCCCAGAGTTGGCTGCTCCATTCTCCACAGCCCCACTGGTGAACTTTTGCCCCGTTAGCAGTTTGCTGGTAAAGGATATCAATGCATTTACCACTGCCTACATTTTTGAGTTGGAAGTAGTCGCCACGAGTGATCCGAATCCACATTTGTGCGGATGAGTTATTGCAATCATACATTTGTGTTGGACTGCCATTTTCATAAGACCCAAGTCTATTAGTAACACATTTACTTGTTCTTTTGCTAATAATGCGTACTATCGGCCCCTCTGAAAGACTACCGATGGTTTCAATTAAGAATTCTTGGCTCCAAGTCAATGCTGTCGAATTCGACTCTGTGCCTTTATTTTAAAAAACGGAAAATAAACGTTTATGATTATTAATGGTGTTTACGATAAGATACGGTGTCGAGGTACACTAAGGTGTTTATATCACTTTGTTACATACAATTTTGTAATATGGTACTGCACAGATAAGCGTCTCTTTGCAATTACAAGACTGGTTGCAAAGTTTTTTAGCCTCAACTACATTCAGAAAGATCAGAAATCCGAAATAATATTCTACAATTGTGTGGAATTTAATTTAGAATTGTACGTTTATCTGAAATTATAAAATAATTGAGTTTCTTTTGAAAAAATACAAATGCAAGAAAAAAGCTATAATTAGGATTCTATTTGAAATTGAGTGTTCTTTGTTCAGAGTCTAAACTAGGCGGTGACTCAACCTGAGTTGAATAAGAGAAAATATAACGCCCATTTAATATAGTGTTTTATTTTTTATATTAAGAAAGTCGGTATTGAATTTTTAAAAAAAACCCAGGTCTTGCTGTGAAAACAAATGTACGAAACGGATTTCTCAGTTGCAGTGCAAAACATTTACTAACGGTGTTAACAAGCTTCAGCGTGTACGTTTGGCTTAATGTAAACCTGCATTTCCTAATGGCTAAAATGCTGTATCGATACGCCTTTATATTTATCCAATTTATTAGTTATTGAGTGTATTGAGAAATACTTAATGAATTAATGTACGTTCTAAGCTACGACTAAGCAATAAAATTTACAAACCAAAAATATTTACTTACCAGATACAACTGAAGTAGCAGCAAAAAGTGCTAGAATAATACAAAGAGGAAATGCCATAGTACTGCTGTGGTTATAGTTGACTGGCATTTTAGACGTAGCAGCTATGAAAATCAGGAATAAACTTGATTGTTGTTAGGTTGATCAGAAATGCATGAATGCCAGGGTAATACCAGAGGACTCAGAAGAGTGTGACAGTTTAAGGAAATTGTTGTATTTTCCGAAAAGAACACTTTGCACTGATTATGTAACAATACTGAGAATTCTGACGATTGGTCCCAATTTTATGCACTTATTATTCATCCATCCAAGGTAGTATAGGGGTTCGGGGTTTTATGTGTACTGAGAATGCACTTAAATCGGTGAGCGCATTTACGTAAAATTATACAGAAAGAAAATTCCAAAGTCTAGAGAAGTTTTCTTGTTGGAGTCTATGGTTGCTCTATTTTAGGATTTTTTTATCTTAGCATAACCAATCCATATAAGTAATAATGTCCAAATCCGTCGTTCGCTTATCTCATATTTTTCCCTTCTCTTTTTCTAGCCTCGAGCCCAAGCCTAATATTGTCTCGTTTGTTTGCCCCGTCCCAACTAAAAATAGGATCTTATAAACGTCTGGTCACTTATAACTCCAAAAAGTGTGTTGGGACTTGAAAAAGTAATTTTATTTTACATAGAAATAACGTGTCTTCAGAATATTTTACATAATATTTACACATAATATACAGAATGCATCTTATATACAGAATATTTCAACAAATATAAGTCAAAGTGAGAAGCGGAATGCAGACGAAGAGCTGTCAGAATTAATGCCTTTTATTTAATACAGATTTCCATTAAGACGGGTAGCACAACAGTATAAAATATATTGTGTTGTTGTTGTTGTAATTACTGAAACTGCTGAACAAATAAATCATATAACTTTACATTGATAATTATTAAAGGTACACTAATTCCTATTATTATTATGCAGAATATATTTTAGATTATTTTAGATTACTAATGCCAAAAATATAGAATTAATTCAGATAATTAATCCAAAGTCCCAGATGAATCAGGAAATCTCACTGCATATATGAGGTTCCTTTTTTTTAAATTATGATAGTTTTTGCTTTGAAGAGCCATGTAATGTAGAAATGTAATGTACATATTTAAAATGAAGTCTTTCTGATCATCAGAGACATCAGAATTAAGTCAGTTGATGTACAATCGCCCATTGTTTTGTCTTCTATAAAATGAATCACATAAACCAAAATTCAATTAAAATTTTCCTATTTGCCCAGACATTTTCCGACTTGCATAGGCATTTTCCTACTTGCCCAGGTATTTTCCTACTTGCCCAGGAATTTTTATAAATGCCTAATTTGGCTTATTACCGCTAACATGTATATTGTTGCAGACATTGACCGATTGACCGACTTTACCCGATCTTGGCCTTACACTGCAGTTAAAATACCTCCGGAAAATCTCATCAAGTGGACGATACTTAATAAAACAAATAAATTATTTTGTGACCAAATTTAATTGCTTAAATTATAAATCTGTGATGATTTGTCTTGCGTTTCATTGCTTTTACATCAAAGATTTTTCGTTTTTGTTTTCTTTCCAATCTCCGTTTACATAGAACTTCACATACAAGTAATATGAAGGAAAAAAATGCTAAATAGAAGAAAATAATAAAAATTGTGCCAATATTTGTGTTAAAAATTCCCAATTGTTTCGATTGTGCACTTGATAATAATTTGAAGTCAATGCTGTCGTTTTTCATTTGTATCCTCAGATTTTTCATGTACAGAATATCGTCCCACTTTTCAAATAGCCAATAAATGCCTGAGCTGATTAACCTTTGCATTTTGGAATACATGAATCGATACCCAAGAAATTTTGGAATGGTAACCATAGTTCGTCTTAAAAATAATTTATCTTCGCCCATGAAAAAATTGTTTTCTCCAAAAACCAAATCTTTGTAAATATTAAGACGACGATTGTAATCAATAAATGCTGTATTGCTACAGGATTTAAGGAAAAGGAGAGAAAATTTCTTTAGTCCAGCATCATTAAAATTACACATTGCATTATCCATGTAACCAAAGAGAAATTCCTTAGGAATATTATT
>CM036940.2:83128912-83454381 GCA_020352615.2 Yoshiicerus persimilis
AATGTTTTGAATAAATTCAAGTAAATTCGAAATGTTTTGAATAAATTCAAGTAAATTCAAAATGTTTTGAATAAATTCAAGTAAATTCAAAATGTTTTGAATAAATTCAAGTAAATTCGAAATGTTTTGAATAAATTCAAGTAAATTCGAAATGTTTTGAATAAATTCAAGTAAATTCGAAATGTTTTGAATAAATTCAAGTAAATTCAAAATGTTTTGAATAAATTCAAGTAAATTCAAAATGTTTTGAATAAATTCAAGTAAATTCAAAATGTTTTGAATAAATTCAAGTAAATTCAAAATGTTTTGAATAAATTCAAGTAAATTCAAAATGTTTTGAATAAATTCAAGTAAATTCAAAATGTTTTGAATAAATTCAAGTAAATTCGAAATGTTTTGAATAAATTCAAGTAAATTCAAAATGTTTTGAATAAATTCAAGTAAATTCAAAATGTTTTGAATAAATTCAAGTAAATTCAAAATGTTTTGAATAAATTCAAGTAAATTCAAAATGTTTTGAATAAATTCAAGTAAATTCAAAATGTTTTGAATAAATTCAAGTAAATTCAAAATGTTTTGAATAAATTCAAGTAAATTCAAAATGTTTTGAATAAATTCAAGTAAATTCAAAATGTTTTGAATAAATTCAAGTAAATTCAAAATGTTTTGAATAAATTCAAGTAAATTCAAAATGTTTTGAATAAATTCAAGTAAATTCAAAATGTTTTGAATAAATTCAAGTAAATTCGAAATGTTTTGAATAAATTCAAGTAAATTCAAAATGTTTTGAATAAATTCAAGTAAATTCAAAATGTTTTGAATAAATTCAAGTAAATTCAAAATGTTTTGAATAAATTCAAGTAAATTCGAAATGTTTTGAATAAATTCAAGTAAATTCAAAATGTTTTGAATAAATTCAAGTAAATTCAAAATGTTTTGAATAAATTCAAGTAAATTCAAAATGTTTTGAATAAATTCAAGTAAATTCAAAATGTTTTGAATAAATTCAAGTAAATTCAAAATGTTTTGAATAAATTCAAGTAAATTCAAAATGTTTTGAATAAATTCAAGTAAATTCAAAATGTTTTGAATAAATTCAAGTAAATTCAAAATGTTTTGAATAAATTCAAGTAAATTCAAAATGTTTTGAATAAATTCAAGTAAATTCAAAATGTTTTGAATAAATTCAAGTAAATTCAAAATGTTTTGAATAAATTCAAGTAAATTCAAAATGTTTTGAATAAATTCAAGTAAATTCAAAATGTTTTGAATAAATTCAAGTAAATTCAAAATGTTTTGAATAAATTCAAGTAAATTCGAAATGTTTTGAATAAATTCAAGTAAATTCAAAATGTTTTGAATAAATTCAAGTAAATTCGAAATGTTTTGAATAAATTCAAGTAAATTCGAAATGTTTTGAATAAATTCAAGTAAATTCAAAATGTTTTGAATAAATTCAAGTAAATTCAAAATGTTTTGAATAAATTCAAGTAAATTCAAAATGTTTTGAATAAATTCAAGTAAATTCAAAATGTTTTGAATAAATTCAAGTAAATTCAAAATGTTTTGAATAAATTCAAGTAAATTCAAAATGTTTTGAATAAATTCAAGTAAATTCAAAATGTTTTGAATAAATTCAAGTAAATTCAAAATGTTTTGAATAAATTCAAGTAAATTCAAAATGTTTTGAATAAATTCAAGTAAATTCAAAATGTTTTGAATAAATTCAAGTAAATTCAAAATGTTTTGAATAAATTCAAGTAAATTCAAAATGTTTTGAATAAATTCAAGTAAATTCAAAATGTTTTGAATAAATTCAAGTAAATTCAAAATGTTTTGAATAAATTCAAGTAAATTCAAAATGTTTTGAATAAATTCAAGTAAATTCAAAATGTTTTGAATAAATTCAAGTAAATTCAAAATGTTTTGAATAAATTCAAGTAAATTCAAAATGTTTTGAATAAATTCAAGTAAATTCAAAATGTTTTGAATAAATTCAAGTAAATTCAAAATGTTTTGAATAAATTCAAGTAAATTCAAAATGTTTTGAATAAATTCAAGTAAATTCAAAATGTTTTGAATAAATTCAAGTAAATTCAAAATGTTTTGAATAAATTCAAGTAAATTCAAAATGTTTTGAATAAATTCAAGTAAATTCAAAATGTTTTGAATAAATTCAAGTAAATTCAAAATGTTTTGAATAAATTCAAGTAAATTCAAAATGTTTTGAATAAATTCAAGTAAATTCAAAATGTTTTGAATAAATTCAAGTAAATTCAAAATGTTTTGAATAAATTCAAGTAAATTCAAAATGTTTTGAATAAATTCAAGTAAATTCAAAATGTTTTGAATAAATTCAAGTAAATTCAAAATGTTTTGAATAAATTCAAGTAAATTCAAAATGTTTTGAATAAATTCAAGTAAATTCAAAATGTTTTGAATAAATTCAAGTAAATTCAAAATGTTTTGAATAAATTCAAGTAAATTCAAAATGTTTTGAATAAATAAATTTTTTTTGCTTCCGCTACTTTCTTATATCCGTTTTGCAATGGTTTATTTAACCCACTTATCTTCTACCAATGTAGATGAAAACTTGGATTTCAATGTAACTTTGTACTGGCTTTCGAATGTTGTAAACAGTTTTGCTGTACTATCTCCGGTTTTTCCGGTACAGGGGGCCACATGTGTTTTTTTACACAGTGTACTTACAATGTTTCGGCATAATTGTAAATAATGTTAGACATGAATCAAAAAATTAAATGTTGCTTATTGATATTATTTGGCTCCGTCGCGATTTATAAATGGACACTTACAATATATATTCATGATTGTAGCTCACAGATTCAGAGACACATTGTCTGACTTCAAGTAAAGGATGATCAATAATAAAAACAAACTAATAAATAATTAACGATAAATTGATAAAGCTACATAAAACAAATACATATTGTCAGGGTTATATAGGAAGTATAGGTAGTAATTGTGCAGGTGGGATAGGAAGTAGGTGAAGTGCGGAGAGGTAGAAGAGCCGGAGGATAAGGCAAAAATTATAGCTCCTCCCCTGAATTATTTCTAATTCAGCTCGAGACTTGAACCACATTGCCAGGCAGGAGTAGCCTTAGAAGGACTGGAGAATAAACTTGTCGTTTATTCTCTTAAATATTAAACTTCATATGCAATATAAATTAACCAAACGTAACCTTTAAGTAATCTTTGGAATTTGCATTATATATTGAATACCGCAAACAAGAACACATCATTAGTTATTGAAAATTCTTTTCGGCTCTTAGACTCAAATATGTAAATACCTTGGCGCTGTAGCATTAAAAATAAACCATTGCAAACCAATGCGCATAATGAAGTAGCAGAAGCGAGTGCTGAAAAACCACCTCAATTTGGTGCTGAAAATGCACCTCAATTTTCCTACATACACAACGCTTTTAGTAACACATGGAACTGAGCAGGAGCGGGTGCTGGTGCTGAAAATGCACCTCAATTTTCCAACATACACAACACTTTTAGTAACACATGGAACAGAGCAGCAGCGGGTACTGAACTGTAGGCTGTATATATATAATTCAATTTTTTTAGTGGATGTCATTTATCGATCACACCCATTTTCGCAGGGGACCTTCCTCGGAACCCCAAGAACATACACAGAAAGTTTTAGCGAATTATATTAAACCGTTCATGAGTTATAGAGCCAACAGACAGACAGACAGACAGACAGATTGTTCAGGGCATTATTATAAAGTAGCTTCCGCTACTTAATAAATCGATAGCATTTGTTTTTGTTATTGCATTATACTTGTAGTCCCACTTCTAAACAAGTGCCAGTTATTATACACTCGGTAATACTAAAGATGATAATATAACGCAAATATTAAAGGCCTAAATAATGCTTATTCAGAAAACCATTACTAATAGACATGAACGCGTCAAATTATCCGTATTCAAAAAAAATCACTCCAAATAGTGGTTCTAAATTCATTACAGAACAAACATTTCCCTAAATTGAGCTTCTATTGATATTGCATAGCAGATAAATGGTATACTAAAACACTGTTTACTACTTTAATATAAAACATTAATTGAAATTTTTTGGCTCACCATCATCAAGAAAATATTCCCAAGCCAGACACGTCAGTTATTCTAAAATTTAGTTCGAGTCAATCATTGCCAGTTATTCCACATCACTTTTAACATCCTTTTTTGTTGTTTAGGAAAAAATGTTTGTACACCGTTTTAGAAGATGTAGAGTAATTCACGAAGCTTTACTTTTAGTCCAACGGCGTGTACATGAAATATTGTCAGCATTAAAATTCGATCATTTTCACTGGCTTGGGTTTTACATCAACATTGCCTTTCACGTTACCGGCTTTCAGTTTTCTTGGGATCAAGCAAAGGAAAAATTTGTGATGTCAAAATCAAATTGTCATTTAAAATTATTATTGATTTCGAACGCGGTATTTGCCAGTTTTACAGCATTACAACTTATTCAATTCGTCCGGCACAATGGCACAAATAATTTCGACATTTTTTCACTAGCGATAGGATTTGTGATTTTGCTTTCGCACACAAGCTTTGGAGTGTTTCTCTTTAGCTGTTCAGCAAGAGGAAAAGATGTTCAAGCTGTTTTGAACTACTTGAACACCGACAAAATCTTCTCTAACGGCAAGTTTGAAATATTATATTGCTACTATAATGAAAAGTTATTATTATAGGTAGTAGTGATTTTGAAATAGCACAGTACTTTTAACTATTCATTTCATTTTATTAAATACTATTTCCACATCAAGTTTATTATTTGTTATTGGGCACCTTTCTCTAATTCATATTATGGCAGCTTTGAAATAATCCGACATTATTTCAATGTCTTAGGCTAAAAGTATTGAAATCCGAGAAAATAAGCATTGGATGTCTTAATTCTAAAACTTTATTACTAATTTTAAAGGCGCTGGTGATAGATTCCATAGGAAGCAGTCAATGTACATCAAACTGGAAGCTTGGCTGTCCAAGTTTCTTGTCCCAGTTTTGTACATCTGTGTTGCGACAGGATTAACGTATTTTATAGTTGCTTTACAAAATATTTCCTTTGTGGATGGTTTACCATTGCATTGGATTCTACAGTTTGGAATACGTCTACCAGAAGTCATCGTTCTCTGTACGTCGATGTATGGGAACGTTGTATTGTTTCTCTACATATTGATTGTTTTGCTCCGCATATTTTATTGGATGCACCAAATAAGGTAATTAAGAACTATTACACAATTTCCTATATATTACTTTTATATTACTTTTAAAAATGCATTAACTAATAGCATCGCTCATTACAGAAGCAAAAAATGCAGCTATGAATATTAAATTGATTTGTACAACCGAACAAGAATACTGAATATTTTATTGCAAGAGAGTTTGCATCCACTTTTACTTCCCGTTTTTACCATTATTTTGTATTTGGGTTTCATCGTCTGCTTCTTTGCATCAATTCGATTCTACGGTCTCCTTGAATTCATTGCATTTCTGATTTTCCCAATTTGTGGATTAGCAGCATTTTGTTGCATGACACTGTATTTAATGGGCTTTGCGGCACTTTGGAAATTTTCTACAAATTCAATGAAAGCAATATTTAATTCCATAACCAGGAAGAGAGAAAGCGGAACTTTAATCAATCAAAAGGTGTTTACATCACTGAAGCCATTTGGAATCAGAATAGTCCCCATCATGAATCTTAAGTATGAGAACATTTTCGAATTCTATGCTATTATAGTTTCATGTTTAGTAACACTACTTGTTCTATATAAATAGCTAATGTTGCGCTTAGTAATTTTCAGTATTCGTTAGTAAAAAGTTAATTAAATAATATTGCATTGTATATTTTATTGGTGCTACGATGAGAATTGCAAATTTTTTTATTCGCGTATCATTGCCAAATGTTCAGCTAAGCTGTAAAGTAAAAAACATTAAATCTTAAGTCTTAAATGTAATTCATTGCAAACAAGTCTGTTTTGAAGCACAACATTATGTTTCAATATATATTAGTTTGCTTAGAAATAAATGGCGAATGACTTGTATGTTTAGAATTCGAAACGCTACCATAAATACGTGAACAATATATTAGTAGCAATATAAGCTTTTATTATTAGTAATAATTAGTGTGTAAGCTTCTTCGTAATTTCTTCTTCCTCTTTTGCAAGGTGTTCGTTTATTATCTTTTCAAAACGGTTTTTTTTAAATATCGTTTTAGTATTGGTTACAATACTTAATAGTTGTTCCAATGCCATACTTTCATCCGTCTTTGTTGCGTCCAATTATTTAGGTGATGGATTTATACTTTTTAGGTATTCCATGACATAAATGAGTGTTCCCAGTAGAATGTGAGAATAAATGATGTGTAATGCTCTATTTGGGATCCAGCTGTAGCGTCATGCGATTTTTGTTTACTAAATAAAACGTTTGATTTGATTGTATTGCGCTTTATTTTGTGGATAATGTGGTTTGGAATATTTATTACTTCAGATTACAGTATTGTATTATTAATGATATTTGGCTCAGTCTGGATTTCTAAATTACCATGCAAAAATCTTTTCCTTCAGCTACTGACCCGCTACTCACATATTTGAAGATATAGGCTGACACAAAGTTGTACTAGAATAGAAGCTAATAGCACATGCATGCAAGCTGATACATATATAGTAATGGCGGAGTCATAAAGCCAACTGCAGTAAATAATTGCAGATTAAAACATTGATACAGTACAGAAATGATGCAGGTGTAGAACTCTCGTTATCATCATTCCAGTGAAAATTCAATAATGTTTATTATCCCAAAGGGCAAGACGTGGTTATTTATTAAAAATTGTTTTCGACTTTTGGACCTCGATATGTAAAGATGCTATCGTATTATAAATAAATCGACGGCATTTATTATTTTATTGTTGCACTTACTGGCAGAGTAAAGTATTTCAATTACAGTGTCCTTCACTACAGAACCTACAATATTGTTGAAATACAGATAATAAGTTTGCAATTATTAAGGCAATAAATTATTCACACAATTTACTGTTCAGAAGCTTCGACAAGCACGTAACCAGGAGTTTGATCACTGAGGGGCACATTAAATACAAAAGTTTTTTTCATTTTCGCAAGTATTGCAAGAAATATTGCTAACTTCATCTAGTATATGTGGTCAAACAAAATGCATATTATGGGATTTCCAAAGATTCAAATAATATTGCCAAACATGATTTTTTCTTGCCTTCTACTATTTTCAGCTATACTTGGTCATAAATCATGGATATTTGCGCCGAACACGGAACACATTTTACAAATTTAAGCTTTTTTGAAAAAACATTCTGTATTTTTTTGGATTTACAGGGAATGTTTTTCCATTCCACCCATACATACACCCTTGGACTTCGAAGCATCATTGTCTAATAGCATTATAAATCAAGTCATGGCCGGAAAATATTAATTGCCAAAATTTTGAAATAGCGCTAAAATTAAGTGAAATAAAGTATAGGCTGCCGCTTTAAAAAATGAATTTTAAAATTTCTGTAGGGTAGTTTACAAAATGGAGCCTTAGAAATGTAGTCATTTAATAATTTTCATAATTTCTATGAGGATTTTGGGGTGTCTGAAAGTTAGATTTCTTCTTCTAGCTCCTTCAATTATTTTAAACCACAATTAATTCTATAGAAGTTGACATTGAACTTGTTTATTCGTCACATGTGTATTACTGCGTCATAAAAGTAGACGGACACAATACACTGTAATGAGAATACCCATATATAAGCAGTGAAAATGGTAAATTAAGTATGATCATCGGTGTGCATTAAATATGTACTGATAATGACTGATTGATAAAGCTACCACCTATGGTTAAACGAAGTTTGCTCACCACAAACAAAATTCTTGCGTTTGTCTCACGTGCCGGTAGTTACTCCATCATTTTAAGATTGGAGTCACTCATTGTCAGTTATTTAATACCAGTAGGCATCCTTTCTAAGTGTCAAAATCAAAATGGTTGTACCATTTTTTAGAAGATTTGCAGTAATTTATCAAGATTCGCTACTAATCCAACGTCGTGTGCATGAAATAATGTCGGTAATGAAATTCAGTCATTTTCATTGGCTTGGATTTTACATCAACATTGCCTATCATATAACCGGTTTTGAATTCTTTTGGGATCAAACAAAGGAAAAATTTGTGATGTCAAAATCAATTTATCATTTAAAACTGTTACTAATTTTGAATGCAGTATTTGCCAGTCTTACAGCTTTACAACTTATTCATTCCCTGCAACATGTTGACACGAATAATTTCGACATTTTTTCTCTGGCGATAGGGTTTGTGATTTTGCTTTCACACACAAGCTTTGGGGTGTTTCTTTTTAGCTGTTCAACAAGAGGAAAAGATGTCCAGGCTATTTTGAATTACCTGAACACAGAAAATATCTTCACTGACGGTAAATTTGAAATGAAATTACTTGAATTACAATACTATGATGATAATAACTACATATATTAATTGTTTGATATAATTAATAAAATTAGTTATAATTCGATTTTGAATAATAGCTCAGTAATTTAAGCTGTTCATTTGGTATCATTTTCTTTTTTGGATGCATTGTGTATAAACTAACATTACAGTAGGTAATTTCCTTAGTGTTCGGACCGTTTCGTTTAGAAAACTGAAAAACGCGTTTATTTCGTTTCGTTTCGTTTCGTTTGTGCCTAAAAAACGAAACCGTTTTTTTCAAAATCGAATTTTTGAGAAACGAAACGAAGCGAAACGAAAAAAACGCGTTTTTTCGTTTTGTAGCACATGAAGCAAATCAAAATAAATTTGGTCTTACAATTCCCAGCAAAGTATCCCGACCGACTGCAATCGCTGTACAGTCGTTTGTATTCATTTCATTGCAATTTGCAGATGAAATTGTTTCAATATATATTAGGTTTCTAGTAACACTTGTCATTATATTTTGTGGTAATTGCGATTATCTTAATTTGCATAGCATCTATTTTCTTATCAATTGCGATTACTCCTATTTGAGGATGGTGGAATATTCGAGTGTTTGAAAAAATTACTTGAGTTAATATACAATAATCAAAGACCACTCAAATAGTCAATCATCAACAGACATTACAGACAGCCAAATTATTGAAATTAGTTGAAGTATAGCGATTAACAAATTATTTGGCTATGCCCAGTTTTAATTATTCATTAAATTTAGATATGCCCTTAATAAAATTATATATAACTTAGCTGTTCTATGTCTTTTCTATGGTCATACTGTATGTCAGTCGGCCATTTTGAAAAACCGTTTTTTTCGTTTCATTTTGCATCATCCTGAAAAACGAAACGAAACGAAACGGTCTTTGGAAAAAACGAAACGAAACGGTTTTTGGAAAAAACGAAACGAAACGGTTTTTGGAAAAAACCAAACGAAACAGTTTTTGGAAAAAACGAAACGAAACGGTTTTTGGAAAAAACGAAACGAAACGGTTTTTGGAAAAAACGAAACGAAACGGTTTTTGGAAAAAACGAAACGAAGTTTTCGTTTCGTTTTTCAGAAATAAACGAACCGAAACGGAAAATAAAAGAAACGAAACGGTCCGAACACTAATTTCCATTGTGAATGTCATTGTAATTCACAACGAGGATATGCTCCAGTAAATTATGATGAACTGTTTGGAAAATCAGGAAAAAGAGTATAGCAATTCGATTTTATAAATGCAATACTTATAAATCTGAACTTTTAGTATCTATTGAGTACAAAAAATTAATGCAAAAACTAATTTTGAAGTCTATTGCAATTTTATAGGTGGTGGTAATATTTTTCATAGCACCCAGTCAATCTTCATCAAATTGGAAGCTTTGTTATCCAAATTTCTTGTCCCTGTATTGTACCTTTGTGTTGCGACAGGATTAACGTACTTTGTAGTTGCTTTACAAAAGACGGACTTTTTGGATAGTTTATCATTGCACTGGATTCTGCAGTTTGTAGTACGACTACCACAAGTCATCGTTCTCTGCACTTCTATGTATGGAAACGTTGTCCTATTTCTCTATATCTTGATTGTTTTGCTTCGCATATTTTATTGGATGCACCAATTAAGGTAATAAAGAAATTTTAGTCAAATCTCGTATGTCGGTTATCACAGTACCTATAGGTACATTAACTTAGTAATCTTTTGTGTTGCAGATGCAGAAAACAGAATTACGAATTTCAAATTGAAGTTTACAATCGAACCCGGATACTGAATCTTTTATTTCAAGAGAGTTTGCATCCAATTCTACTTCCTGTTTTTACCAATATTTTGTATTTGGGTTTCATCGTCTGCTTCTTTGCTTCAATTCGATTCTACGGTCTTCTCGATTTCATTGCATTTACTATTTTTCCAATATGTGCCTGTGCAGCACTCTGTTGCATGACAATGTATTTAATGGGCTTCGGGGCAATTTGGAAATTTTCAACTAATTCACTGAGAGCCATTTCTAATTCCATAACCAGCAAAAGAAATAGTAGCACATTAATGCGCAAAAAAGTGCTTAGATCACTGCAACCATTTGGTATCAGAATAGCGCCCATTAAGCATGTTCGATATGAACGAATATTTGAATTCTATGGTGTCATTATTTCAAGCTTAGCCACGTTCCTTGTTATGTTCAATTAGCATAAAATTTTGGATTTTGGGGGATTTTATTGTTGTACATATTTCCATAAATTTAGCCAAATAGATGTTTTATGAACTCTATGAAGAATAAATGTAATTTTTCAACATTGTCAGGTAAACCGCTGCAATTTTAAAAGATTAAATATCGGGATAAGCACACCTCAAAAACAATCTGTTTAATTATCTCAAGGAAAATAATCATTTAAGTCGTATAAATGAGTTTAGCTACTAATATAAATATTTATTTTATCTTAATTATCATTATTCACACTATGATAACGTACCTTTGCCTTAAATTGTAATCAAATTGCTAATGTCTTAGTTAAGTGTGTAATCTGCACTAGGATACAATCCATTAAAAAAATGGTGTTTATGCAAGATTTCTCAGTTTTTATTAAGATATTTAATTTATTACAGGGAAATTATCTAATTATTGCAGCATAGCACATTAATAGTTATTATTTGCAATTTTTGCTCAAAAACACGTAAAATTTACAAATTGCATTACTTTAATTCTGCTAAGCCTGATAATTACCAACTCTGAATAATTAGTCTTAGCATTAATTATAGGAACTGATGGAAAAGTTAAAACAGTGCAATAGGGTTGATTGAATTTGAAACGACTACCAAGATTTCAGCGAAAAATGCGAGATTGTTGTTTTGCCAACAAATGAAGCATAAATTTTTCAAGTTCTGCTGAGAATCAAAGCATAATTGGAGGTGAATTTTCACACGAAGCTGGATACGAGACGGAACAGGTTTATCATTCAGAAGTTCCATTAAAAATTTGCCTAAATCAAAATTTTGTCGGTTTAAATGCCTTACCTGAAAGTAATATATGTTGAAGTAGCCTGTTACTTCTCTTAGCTCCACAAATAAATATTTCGTGAATAAAGAAGTTAAAATATAAAGATGAATTACATTTTTGGTGACCCAATACTCTTATAAAAATGTTCAATTACAAGATTTTAGACTTAAAATGGATCCATTATCTCTATCTCAATTATAGCAGTAATTAGGAGAAATTCAACTCTCTAATTCCATTTCAAAACCAAGATAGGTACAACGTACCAGTGTTCAATTAGAAATTACGGTTATAGCAGTTTGAATTAGGACTAAATTATGTATAAAGCCCTCGTATTCATTCCACGATTACTTTTATTAAAACCTCTTTGATTATATCAGTTTCTTTTAATTCAAATGTAATTTATATTTATGACATAAAAGAAATTTACTGGGGAAATTATACTTAACTCATAGGCTTAATTTCTGTGGATGGTATACACTTGCTCATAAAAAAGTTTGCGCTGCCTTTGTTTCGTTATTGAAATTAAAGAGTTTCTTTATGTATACTCAAAGTCTATGTGGAATGCAAAACAAAACATTTAATATAGTATTACTATATCAAAAATATTCTTTCTTCTTCATAATTCAGATTTATTGTATAAATTTATACAAACTTCAATCACAAATTTGTATTTTATCTAATAAACTAAACTTTCAATGTAAAAGAACAGAAGAAGAATGTGAATTTTGTAAATACCTTAGCCATTACATTAATTTAATTATATGAATAATAATTATCTTGAAAAATAAAAGTTTACTTGGCATTATATATAGCTGCGTTTATGAGTAACTGGACTGCATTACTTAATCAATACGATGAAGTGTAGACTAATCAAATTGTTGGAGTCCGGTTATAGTAAACTCTAACTGAAATATGTAGTGCTTTAGCCATAAATAGCAATAATAAAAATGCTTCTCTGTAGCAATAATAGAAACATACAAACATAAGCTATAAAACATAGTTATTAACGGTTAATGGCTTTAGTCAAAATAGTTTGGTTGCTCAGGTCCAGTTGTCAAAAGTACTCATTGACCAACTTTTCCAAGAGCAAGCAAAATATTATTACAAACTTCGCGTGACTGTAAGAAATACTGGCATTTGCGAATTAGGATAATAATATATAGGAACAATCATGTCTTAATGTTAACGGATAAAATCATACTAATTGTATTGTTGATCACAATTTGCATGAAAGTTACAGTCGTTTGTTTTTGAATTATAAAGCAATTGCCAAACATAAGTCCAAACGGTCTACAAACTCTTAGTTTTCTCAAATAGTATTTGTTTTCGATTTCTCTTTTCCATTTCTGGCGAAATAGTTGGGATTGTTTGGCCACTTCTCCTAAATTAGCAACATGAAATTTCTCCGCAAGTAGGCAAATAATAGATAACATTGGAAAGGCATGTACATAGAAATAGGAATATGGTACACTAATTTTACGGCACTAAATGTAGTGAGCATATGAAGTGTATTGAAACTAATTAAACCTATTCCTAGAACAGTTGACGCGTTGTCATTTGAGCATTGATTTATTAACTGCATTATTTGATAACTACGAATGGCTGGAAGAATACTGTCATCTCTGTCTTCAATGTGTCTAGTAGCAGGACCTACTGATTTCAAGCAGAAGGGAATCTGAGTGCAGTACATAAACACCATGCCAAGAAATAGAAGTAGAGTCGCTGATAAATGGATACACATTAGAAATGTTATTGTGAAAGCAATGATGCGAGTGAGAAGGAAAGTGTGAACTTCCTCTGAGTAATTTTCTTTTAAAAATCGTTGAATTGAATTCCAATCACCTCCGCAGGCAGATTGCAGAGAAACAGAAGCGTAGATAAGAAATGTCATTATGCCCAATAGCACCGCTATTTTGGAAGTTAATTTTGCCCTTCTCCTTTGTTCTTCTTTTGCAATTTTACTCACATATTTACTTGCTAAAATATTCAAAATCTATGAATAATAATCATTACGTATCTTTTCCAATTACTATTATTGCTTTTTTGGTGTACCTGAAAATTGTATGACGAATTGGATGAAAACGTTTGCCAAGATTATTATCTCCTTTCCTCTGATGATTAACAGCATATCCAATAACATTGTAGTGGTAATCGATATATGAAACTGGATATAAATAATAATTTTGTGTGCCTGAAATGTGGGATCTGGATAATACAGTTCGACCAGCAAACGGACTGAAAAGTAGAGAAATACTAGAAAAAAACCCAGACGAAATATATCCAAGTGAAGCATTGCCAATTCGAATCGGTAATTCTTAAACAAAGCTTTTTTCATCCCAATCAAATGGTGTAGCTTTAAGATAACCGAATATTTTAAAGAATCGAGAAACTGCTTTCCAATAAATTTGCAGGTAATCCTGGGAAGAATTTCGCTCAGTTTTCTTTTTTCTAAAACGCAACCATATTTTCCTGTCAATTGAAAACATTTTCTGTAACGAATGCATGCTACTAGAATGAATGGGTTGCAGCCGCACCCTCAAATAAATTCACGATTTTGATGCTATTATCCTGACACCGTCTCCATGAATTCAAGTATTGAGTTAAATTGACTGCTGATGGCACCAATCTAACGGTTTGGAGGTTATAATTCCATTTAAGCAATAGATAATTGAATATTGGATATTTCTGTCTGGGATTCAACTACCGTAGTCTTAGTCGTTGTATATAATGTCGCTATTTCGCTTCCAAGAACTAATTTAGTATGAATACGTCATTGGCTAAGCCAATTCTCTAATTATTTGTATTGAAATTGAGGTACTAAGTCTTGAACTGCGAATAGAAAAGGTACCTTTCAGTGCTTTTTTTATTTTCTATAGTTTTACTAGACGGTTACTAGAAGAAGCTAAAAAAGGAAGGTTTATGGTTTTTTAATTTTACAAAATCATTTATAAATCGCTCAATTTTCGGGTTAATTTATTCAGCAAAACAATAAAACGCATTCAACGTTGACAATCATTAAAAATTGCATGACAAATTGTAAATTAAAATTTACAAAGAAGTCGTATGCATTTTAAGATACTAACTTGTGTAATATATTATGCAGGAAAAAAGCAATACTTTCTTCCTTTACTTTTATTTATTTTCTATTTACTTTTATTTATCGCTTTCAATTCATTTTCTTTGTCTTGAGTATAATTTCTATTTACTTATATAAAAAATAGACTATTTGCTTTAATATTGGGATTAGCAGTACGATTATGTGACAGCCAACTCTAAATTGGATTTCAAAACCAAGTAAAGTACCACTACATGTACATAGAAAATGCGAGTATTGCTATTGAAGGTTAATAATAGAGGTACTAAATGACGTCAAGAATTACTGTTCGTTGCTTAATAGAATTAAACATTGACTGCTTTAATACCAGCAGCAATGTTTAGAATAATTAGTTTTTTGTGGATAATAATATTTGCTCGGAAATAAGTTTGTGCTGTTTTTGTCTTTTTAATCAAATAAAGAGTTCCATCTTGTATAAGCAATTCAAAGCACTAATGTAATTTATTTCTTTCTTTTTTACTTTACTTTAATAATTAACTCTTTTACTAACTGATGTTTCGATAAAACTCATCTAATTGTATGACTCAATTTTAATTGCGGTTGAGATGTGATATTTATTTTATTTTGACTTCATATATCGTTTTTAAGTAAAATGGCTTGTTGAAAATACTAATTAGGCTTTCAACTAATTATTAAAGATCGGTTATTATGAAATGTCGAATTATTATATATATATATATATATACATATATATTATACCTATATATAACAGGATTACACGACAACAAGAAAAACAATTTAGCTTAATGTCATAAAAAGTTTAGGCTTTAAAAATGCCTAGACATTCTACTTAATACCTCGGGTAAAGGAAAATAGCCGGGTTGTCTTTCTTCAGGCATTTACAAAAATGCCTAGGAATTTTCCTAATTGCCTAATTTGGCTTATTACCGCTAACATAAATGTAATGTGAAAGAAATTTATGACATTTCTTTGAATTTGAATTTGAATTTGAACTGGAGATATAACATTGGTGTGAAGCTATTTGTGTACCATAAAATTAAGTGTTTGTTTGATTTGATTATAGTGCGCTTAATTCGGGGGTAATATTCGTTACTTCAATTTACAGTAAGGTCTTATTAATGATATTTGGCACAGTCTGAACTTGCAAATAACCCATCGGAAATATTTTCATTCTCCCAATGAGCTATAAATTATAATAGATTTGGACACATAATCATTAGACATTAGGGACATTAGAGACAAAGCTGTAGAAATAGCACATCCAAACTAATACATATATGATGACGGATTCATAAGACCATGGGCAGTAAATAATTGTCGATTAAGCATAGAGGTTACAGATAAAACAGACCTAGAGTTCTCGTTATCATCGCTCCACCGCAAAATTTACAATGCTTTTAATCTCAAAAGGCACGAGGTGATGATTTATTAAAAATTGTCTTAGACGCTTGGACTCAAATATATATGCAAAGACGCTAGCGTATTATAAATAAATCGACGGCATGCATTATTTCATGACTATTATAAAGGCTGAGCAAAGTATTTGTATTCTGTTGACCTTCTATTACCCATCCCGCAATATATTGTTAAAGTAAAGTTTATTAAGACACAAAATTATTCACACAATTCACTATTCAGAGACTTCGAAACATCCTTATCCAATAGTATTCCAGCTAAAGTGGTATATTTTAAAAGCGATGGCCGGAAAAAAGTACCAAAATATTGAAATGGAGTTAAAACTCTATGACGTCTATGACATAACACGTAGGATGCCGCTTTAAAAAGGAAAATCTCCTAACACACCAATTCTTTTTACTTTCACATACTTTTATATACTTACCTTTAGTTCCCATATTATAATGTTATTTTCTCATTTCATAATCTAGTGCTGATTAGTTAACATTATTTATGTTGTCTGACTTTACATTCTTTTATTCGTATTTATCCTTCGTATTTATCCATGCATTCTTTTTGGTAGCAAAAATTCACATCTTATTTTTTTCGTATACTTATTATAAAATGTTATCACTACTTATAATGCTATTGACATTAAGAAGTACTGCCAATAGTATTTTTTGAATATCATTGGACCTTTTCTCGAATGTCATTGGAAGTTTTCTCGAGCGTCATTGTGCCTTCTCTCGAATGTCATACTTTTCTCGATCCACCCTTAGAAATATATGACGGAGCGCAAGATAAAGAACCAAATAGCTCAAATCCGAAAAACGCAACTAAAATATCCACTAAATAAAGCATTTCGTGTTCTATAAAATGGCACTCGTCCCATATTTTAAAAAAATTCCTACGATTTTAAAAATTCTGCAAAACTGCTGCTTTCCTTTTAGCATATCAGTTCTATTGCATGACTTAAGCGGGCGTACGATGCATAGTTTATCTAAATGGTTAAAGTGAGTGCGCGGGCTTTAAATGGATTTTCCTAGGTACGTAAGTTAGGCTCATATGGTTCTTTTTCTTGTGCGCCGCCACATATATTCATATAATTATTTTAAATCCACAATTAATTTAATAGAAGTTGACAATAACCTTGCTTATTCGTCATATGGGGATTACTGTGTCATAAAAAATAGACACAATACTCAGTAAGGAGAAGCAGAGACGTAGACAGTCTAGACAGTGAGAATTGCTCATTAAGGATGATAGCCCGTGTGCATTAAATTTTTACATAATGACTGATTAATAAGGTCTCCACTTCCACCTAAAGTTAAACCAATTTGAAGCACCGCAAACAATATTCTTGTGTTTGCCACGTAAAGGTCGATAGTTATTCCACACATTCTAAGTTTGGAGACACTCATTGTCAGTTATTTAATACCAGTAAGCAAACTTTCTAAGTGTCAAAATCAAAATGGTTGTACCATTTTTCAGAAGATTTGCAGTAATTTATCAAGATTCATTACTAATACAGAGTCGCGTAAAGGAAATAATGTCAGTATTACAATTGGGTCATTTTCACTGGCTTGGATTTTACATGAACATTGCCTCTCACATTTCTGGTTTTCAGTTTACTTGGGATCAAACAAAGGAAAAATTTGTGATGTCAAAATCAATTTATCATATAAAACTGTTTCTCATTTTGAATGCTGTATTTGCTAGTCTTACAGGATTTCAACTTATTCAGTCGATGCGTCAGAATGACTCGAACAGTTCGGATGTTTTTTCACTGGCGATAGGATTTGTGATTTTTCTTTCTCATACAAGCTTTGTGGTGTTACTCTTTAGCTGCTCAACAAGAGGAAAAGATGTCCAAACTATTCTAAATTACTTGAACACTGAAAGTATCTCCACTGACGGTAAGTTTGAAGTACAATTGACAATTACCTATATTAATATGTGGACAATTAATGGTTAATTATTATAAACCCAATTTTAATTTGTAGCTTAATTTAAGCTATGGATTTGATATCATTTTCCTTTTTGGTTGTTCTATGTATATATATACTACCTTTGCAGTATTTAATTATCATTTTCGTTGACATTGCACATTAATTAAACTGGCAGTTAATTCACTTCTACTAAATAAATAGATACGCTCCACTAAATTATGATCAACTTGTTGGAAAATAAATTTTATTCCTCTTGGATCTAAAAATTTTCATATCAAAGTGCTCTACTGCGTTTGCTGAAATAATTATCAACCACATAGAAAGATTGATTGAGTACTAAAATTTCAGGCAAAAGTAATTTTACAGGTTTGATTCAACTTTATAGGTGGTGGTGATATTTTCCATAGCAAGCAGTCTACGTTCATCAAATTGGAAGCTTGGATGTCTAAGTTCCTTGTCCCAATTGTGTATCCTGGGGTTGCCATAATCATAGCATATCTTGCAGTTGCTTTGCAAAAGATTAACTTCTTGGATGGTTTATCGTTGCACTGGATATTACAGTTTGGAATACGACTACCACAAGTCGTTGTCCTCTGCAGTTCTATGTATGCGACTCTTGTATTGTTTCTGTACATCTCGATTGTTTTGCTCCGCATATTTTATTGGATGCACCAAATAAGGTAATTGAAACGCTTAGTAAAATCCTGAATTATTTTGATAACATTAGCAGCAGTTTACTGGCATGAACTGTACACTTGCACGTAATGCACTGCACGAAATGAACAGTACATGCATAAAATGGGTAGTGCTCAGTGCACAAAATGCATGAAAATAAGAATTTACCAGATTTTAGTGCTTCACTACCTTAGAAAAAATTAAAAATGCAATTTGAACTAATGTAAGACAGAAGTGGTACACTAGATATAATATTATTTTCACCATCTTCCAGTGAATTTAATGTTTAGACTGGGCTTTCTGTGTCATTCTCAAGTGCAAGGCGAAAAAAGCTTGTATTCACTTATAAAAGTAATCAACCAAAGACCGCCAGAAATACTTTCTTTCTTCATAAAGGTAAAGTTAACTAATGTAACCAACTGTTTTCATATGTCTTGGATCTTTTAATATAGGTATTGTTTACTGATTGGCAAATGCAAAATACATTTGTCATTATATCTAGTGTACCACTTCTGTTTTATATTAATTCAAATTGCATTTGAGTTTTCTAAGGTAGTGAAACACTAAAATCTGGTAAATTCCCGTTTTCAGGCATTTTGTGCATTTCATGCAGTGCACATGCACGAATACAATTTTGTACGCACGAATTAGAACACTGGTCAGTAGTACACTAACTTAATAAAATTATGTATTGCAGATGCAGAAAACACAATTATGAATTTCAAATTGGAGTGTACAATAGAACCCGATTACTGAATATTTTATTTCAAGAGAGTTTGCATCCAATTCTACTTCCTGTGTTTACTGCTATTGTGTATTTGGATTTCATAGTCTGCTTCTTTGCTTCAATTCGATTCTACGGCCTTCTCAACTTTATTGCATTTTCTCTTTTCCCAATATGTGGTTTTGCATCCTTCTGTTCCATGACGTTGTATTTAATGGGTTTCGGGGCACTTTGGAAATTTTCAACCAATTCACTGAGAGTCATTTCTAATTCCATAACAAGCAAAAGAGATAGTGGTACATTAATGCGCAAAAAAGTGCTTAGATCACTGAAACCATTTGGTATCAGAATAGCGCCTATTAAGTATGTTAGATATGAACGAATATTTGAATTCTATGCTGATATTTTTTCAAGCTTAGCAACGTTCCTTGTTTTATCTAAATAGCTGAATGTGTTGTCGTTTGCTAACGGCATTATTCCAAATTTTAAAAAAAATTATTCTATTTTATAGCATATTTTATTGGCGTTCACAAGGGAACATTTTTTTGACGGTGGATTTTGTTGCTTCTAGCCATGCTGTTCTTGAGAATTCTTCTAATTTTATTACTTTAAAACCTGTCCTTATTCAGCATTCAGTCATGAGTCTTAGTTCGTGCAGAGATCTAGTCTATGGAGAAAACGATCATTTCATTGGAAAGCGGAAAGCATGAATAAGTATTACTAAAATTCCTTGCGTTTCTTAAAATTTCTTGGGTATTTGGAATTCTTGAGAAACCACCTTATGAAACCAAAGAGTAGAAGACAAAGAAAATTCCAAATAAAGCATCAATTTTTATTTCGTGTTGAATCACAATAATCACAAATGTTTCCGTAGGTGTCCAGCTTATACGCTTTACAAGACATATTTAATTTACTTAATGTTGCAATGGCCTAAAGGTAGCTTATTAAAAAGAAATTTTAACCTTCAAAAAGGGTTAGCTATCATCTTCAAAGAAGGTAATGGTTTGCACTGTTAATTTTTGTTTTCAAAAAGTATTTTTATATTATTTTTATTTTTATTATTATAATTGTATATTATTTTGTTAAATTACCCAACTAAATTTCGCCGTAGTTGCCTCTTTTTAATTAAACGTTTCTGTCATTTGAATATGTAGATATTGTACCGATGAAAGAGCCGTCTGTGCGGAATAACTGTTTGTTAACAAAACACCTTAATGTGTCCACAGAAAGGATATATTAAAAATTTGCTTAAATAACTCTTTAGGAGAAATATCTTATTAGGCGAGAAAACAAATGATAATGAAATGCATTACATTTAAAGACGACAGTAAAATAAAAATTTTGGCAATATTGATCTTGACATATAAACGAAGTTTATTTATCATCCTAGAACCCGCATTATGAAAATTTACAAGCGTTTATTTTATATTGAATAAAAGCTATTTTACTTTCTTCTTCCACAACAGAAAGACGAAAATATCGGAGTAGAATTTTTCACTGCCTCCGTTTGGAATTCTTTACTGTCGACTCATTTGATGTTCATTATTTTTGGAATCATTCTTTGTAATCTTAGGTTGCGCTTCGAGAAGTTCCACAATGTTTTTATAATTTTTTTGCTTTGCTAAATCCAAAGGAGTGCACCCATTTTCATCTGCGATTGTTGGATTTGCATTCTTTTTGAGAAGAATCGCTACAGATTCTGCTTCGCCATTTTCAACCGCCCAATGAAGTGCTGTCCAACCTTTATTGTTCTGTGCATTGAAGTCTAAATCATACTGCAGTAAAATTTTGGCATGTTCTATCATACCTCATACCGTCTTCTACTGCCCACATCAACGGAGTGTCTCCTGCATTATCTTTACAATTTAAATGCTGCCGAAGAAATGATTTATTTTCTGAGAATCTATTATAGATTTCTTTAAGAATAAAATTTAGGACTTCAATGTCTTCGCAGTAAATTGCACTGTGTAGGACACACTCATGGACATTTCTAGATGTAACATCAGCTCCCTTTTCAATCAAGTACTTCACCACATCTAATTTTCCATGACGGACCCCAAAATGCAAAGCTGGAATGCCCAATTCACCAAAGTAGTCTAATTCATCTTGGTTATTTTTTCAGATAACTCTTTAACTTTTTCTAAGTTTCCCTTGGAAGCTTCCTTTTGAAATTCGTAAATTGTGTCTTTTCTTTCTATCAGTTGATCAGCAGAGTCCCAGTTATTTAAAGTTGCCGCGTAAGTGGCAGGTGAAAACATTCTCTGATCCTTTACTTGTTTATCGGCACCCATGGAAATCAGATACTTCACTATCTCTGTATGATCTTTGATGGCTGCAAGTAACAACGGGGTATGTTTGTCATCACATCTAGATTCTACGTCTGCTCCATTTTCAATTAGCATTTTAACAGCAGATAATTGATCATTCCAAACAGCTCGGTGTAATGGAGTGTAACCGACGAAGTCTTTCTTTTCCAGATCGCATCCCTTTTCAATCAACAATTTTATAATGTCTACAGAACCCTCGATTGTTGCGTAATGCATTGCCGTATAACCATGGAAAGAAGTCGCATGTAAATCTGCTCCTTTACTCTCCAAGTATTCAACTACTGAAAACCTACCCTTAAGACAAGCAATAAGAAGAGGAGTAATTTTATCGTCCGACGAATATTCCAAGAGAACCCCTTTTGTGACCAAATATTTAACGGTCTCCAAATGACCTTCTTGTGCTGCAATAAATAGTGCAGTGAAGTTTTCTTTTGTCACCTCTCGAGCATCTGCTCCTTTCTCTACTAAATATTGTATTACTTCCAAGAAACCTCCTTCAGCAGCCGAAAGCAATGGTGTATATCCGTCGTCTGTTTTAGTGCTCACATTTGCATCAAATTTTATAAGAATTTTAACACACTGGAGAAATCCAAACAAACTTGCCAAATGCAACGCAGTTATGTTTCCTTTTCCTGGTTTATTAGCATCCGCCCCCTCTTGGAGAAGAAATTCGACAGAGTCAACTTGATTTCTCGCAGCTGCCATCATAAGAGGCGTATTTCCTTTCTCTTTGATGTGGTTAATTTCAGCTCCTTTCTGAATTAAAAATTGTGCAATTCCATGTCGCCGTTTTTGAATCGCCATGATTAGTCCAATATTAAGTTGATCAGGTGGCTCTTTTCCTGATTCCTTTTCAGCTAGAAATTGAGCTATTTCGAAATGGTCGTTATATACTGCCACTTTTAAAGGTGAGCTTGCAGTCTTACCAAACTCAAGTTGTGCTCCTTTAGAAACTAAATACTTTACAATACCCAAATGACCCATTCTGCATGCAACGTGAAGTGGAGTCCATCCATTGTTTGCTACTGCATTGATGTTTGCTCCGTGTTCAACTAAAAATGTTGATATCTCCAAATTTCCTTTCGTAGCTCCCTCGTGTAAAGCAGTTGTACCGAATTTATTTGTGATATTGACATTTGCTCCACTTGCCACTAAATATTTCACGACTTCCGTGTGACTTTCTCTTGCCGCTATCAATAATGGGCTGCATGATTCAATTATAGTAGTTGTACCTTCATCAGGGGTATAAGAAAGTGGTTTGTCGAAGACGATATCTATCTTGGCACCATTGTCTACAAGACATTTTACTGCCTCTAGTAATCCTAGCAAACAAGGAATGAGTAACGGAGTAACGGGACATTTCTTAGAGCCTTCAACGTCAGCGCCTATTTCAACCAATAATTTCATGACTTCTGTTTGTTCTTCTATGGCTGCTAGATGTAAAGGAGTTGTATTTCTGTTAGTAATGCATTCAATATTACTTCCACTTTCTAGAAGACATTTAACGACTTCTTCGTGACCATTGTGTGATGCAAAATGCAGGGGTGACCAATCCTTTTTATTTTTCTTGTTTACTTCTGCGCCTTTGCTAATAAGGTAAGCCACAATTTCTATACAACCAATAATAGATGCGTAATGAAGAGGTGTTTCTCCAAGTTCTGTGAGGGCATCTATAGTAGCTTTGTTTTCTACAAGACATTTGACAATATCCAAATCGCCATTTTTGCTCGCCAAATGTAGTGGCGTTTCGAGGCTTCCATTTCCTGCATCTAGAATTGCTCCTTTTTTAACCAGATACTCAATAATATACTGATTACCTTCTGCTGAAGCCATATGGAGACAACCCGAGTAACCATCTTCGTATTTAGAACGTTCGTGAAAGGTACGACTTCGGTTAAAATTGGTCCCCCACTCTGAAGTACTAATAGGGTACGTTCCTAAGAAGTACGCTAGATATAAAATTTCTCTAATCTTACGCGACCGACTAATGAACGTACTTAAGCCGTCTCTTTGCGAACGTACATTAAAGGTCGTCTTAAGAACGTGCGTATTGCGTACCTTAACACAAACTTTTTGTCTTCGTTAATTGACGAAATAATTTTACAATTAATCCACAAAAAATATTACTTTAGTATATTTAATATAGGTATATACAATGACAATAGCTAAAATAGCTATACGTTAATTTAAATACCGTAATAAATCAGTATATATTATATTAACATATATTTCAATGAATGAAAAAATTTTATTTTATACCTCATGGTGAAAGGATATATTTTAAAATATACTAAATTTAATAAATATATGTTAATATATGCTGCATTATAGTGAATGAGTATATATTAATATATACCGCAATTAATGTATACAAATTACTACAAACAGTATTTGCATAATTGCGATGTTTAACAAAACAGGTTTAATAATTGCAAATACATGCAGTACTTTGTCAATCAACACATTTTAAAATGAAAAGATGAAAGAAAATAGTAGTGGAGAAATATAGAACGCTTTACTTCACTTCACTTTCATTAAAGCCAAATTGGCCATGTGGTAAAAGGTTCGGTTTGTATTTCCAGGATTCATGTATAATTGTGCACTAAATTCTATGTATCCGTTGTACCTGGCTTCGAATCCCACATGGAATTTATTTTTGCGAACGTTCGTAATTGGTACCTGGAAGGTACTTGGCGAACGTTTTGCTCCCGTACTTCATACGTTCCGCGAACGTGGTTATGTCGCGACAAAAGTCCTCGGGGAAATCGGTGCAAAATCGTACGTATTACGTCTAGCGATACGTCTTAAAACTTCAAGCGTCCTTATAAAGAACGTTCTATGAACGTACAGTGGTTACTCGGGAAGTAAAAGGATTTCCGCTTAATTCAATATCTGCACCCTTGTCAACGAAATATTCCAAAATATCTAGTTGTCCGGTTGTACAACATAGGCATAAAATGAAGGTTATGTCGCTTGGTTCAATGTTTACTCCGTTCTCAACAAGATATTTGATAATTTCTAAATGACCCTCCCAGGCTGCCAGATGAACAGCAGTTATATTACTATTTATCACTTCTGATTTTAAATCTGCTCCCTTTTCATGTAGATATTTAACAATTTCTAAATGTCCGTAATTAGAGGAGACTTGGACAGGTGTGAAATATTCATCCGCAAGTCTCGTTTTCAAATCTACTCCGGAATTTTCGACAAAATACTTTACCTTTTCAAAATCTCCTGCCCTGCAAGCTTCGTACATTTGTCCTGCTGATGATGAAGCAATTGTCTGCAGCAGGAATGATTCTAGGAAACGGCTGCATTGTTTTGCAAGGGAAAGTTGTGCAAAAAGCGATTGCTGTAGACTACTGCCGGGATTATCTGGTGAAGCGTTGTTTGTAGTATTCAGTAGATTTTGTTCAAGTTCCCTTAGACGATTTATCAGCTCATCCGCGAGCTGCTGCCTGTTTAACTCCATTGCTGGCTATTTTAATGAACTATGTTCTTTGTCAATCTGTAAAGTACTAATAAATAAGTCACTTTTAAAATGATTTGTTTTACAGTCAAGTACAAATTCTCTATCACCTCTAGATACTATCATTTTTTGGATTCCTAATTCGAAAAATCATTGTCATATCAATTTTTCTGTATGGTTGAGTGTTATGTATGAGCTTTGAGATATAAGAGTAGAGTGAGTACTACAAATATTGCTTAATAATTTCAATTAAATTAAAATATTGTAATTAAAATATTTCATAATTTGCCAGTAACTGGAAATTTGTACTTCTTTTTCAATCTCTTGGTTTATGTTTATTTATTTAAGCTGTGTGGACAATATCATTGATTATAATTGAAAAAAGGATTCAAAGTAAAATTTAATATTTTTGCAATATTGAATACTATAATTAAGTATTTCGATTTGTTTCATTGTGTAGAAAACAGAAAACTGGTAAAAGTGCTGATTTAAGTTGATATGACTTATCCATGGCAATAAGTCTATCAATGCTAAAATATCAATGAAAATCGGTATTCTAAAAAATAAACAAAACCTTAAATACAAAGTAATAGAATCTCATAAGGCCGTTCAACTTTTAGGGTTCTAATTAATGAGGATATAATTCTGCTAGTAAATATGAATTCGCCTTTAACATTCCATTCACAGCAATATTTAACTTCAAAAAACTTGAAAAGCAAGGTAATGTAATTTTTATTCAAATACTTTTAAAGAGAAAAATTAATATTTATAAAAGCTAATGTGTTTGATGTCTCTTATTTCATTTTATGACGATCATGATTTTATTCTTGCCTTATAATGAAGTAAAGTTCGTGAAAATAAATAGCTTTCGTCACTTACGTTACTTTGGGAGTGCACATAGTGGCTCAAAGCCAACCATATAAATTGGATATTCTGCTGTCAAGCAAATAATGTATCCTAAATTCAATTTGGAGGAGAATATATGTTAGGTGTTTGCAAGTAAGAATGGAAGATCCTTGACTGCTGCCTGCAGAGTCCAAACCTCAATACTGGCAACCCATTGAATTCACTCAAAGTAAAAAATCAATGGCATTTATAATAGAGATAATTTTTTACCGTATAGGTAAAATTAGAGTAGGTTCTAACTGGCTTTTTAGAATTTTATATCTTCATAGTTAATTAATTACCTCCAATAAAAATGGATATAAAAATTAATTACTAGAAAAGAAAATGTTTACCTCAACAGAATTTTATATTTTATCAAGAAAGCCCAGAATCTGCTTGGCAACCCGTTAGGAGAAAAAAAACAGCACTTTAAGTGAAACTATCCAACATCAATAAAAATATTCATTTGTTTACAGAAGGGCAATAATATAAAACTGATATTCAAGTATATTCAATTACTTACCTGTTGGATGTTTTTATTTACGCAGTAATGTTAACTGAATATTAACAGAAATAGCTTAAAGCAAAAAATCGTGCATAAAGTTATTGTATGACCGGTAATCGAAAGATATCGGTGAACCATTTATACTAACATTGAAAGTTTGTATCAGCTAGTGAATGAAAAAGATAAGTGATTATAAACCTTTTTCCGCGAATCGTATTGAACTCATCGTATTAGATAGCAAATGTCACCATCCAAATCTCTTACTTTCAATCAGTAATTAATTATTGTTTGCATGTTGTTGTAGCATAACTTGCTATGTTTCAGATAAGCATTTGGGGCGGATGCGTGCTAAAGATAGGGTCGTCAGAATTTTTTTAATGCAGAACCGAGTCAACTTAATTTTGCTAATAGGTATATTATGTATTTCGATTCACCAACTATGCCAATGCCAAAATGGCATGGTAGTCAAAAAAGTCAAAATAAGGAATGGCAAAACAAATATTGCCAATCTATTGTAATACCAATAAGTATATACCATATCTGCCAATTCGTTTACAAATGCTAATTATTATTTTTACAAACTCACGAAATTTCACTTAAATGTCAAAATAGGAATATAAGAATTTGTTGAATGTTTTTATTTTTGTATACAAATGTGCACAAGCCCTCAGAAATTGGATTCATATTTTATCGTGGTAGTTTTTAATTTGGTTTTAAATTCGACATCACCACTGACTTTGCATTTTTGCAAATCAAAAATTGACAACTGAAAGGAACAACATCAAGAATTATAAATTCAAGTTATTCCAAATCTAATAAAAAGCTTCGTTTAAAGTTCGACCTAACTGTTGTACTATTCGCAATGATCTGCGGATTATTCAGTGGCTTTACTTTTGCAGACTGATACAAATAATTGTATAGATTTTTGCTTTGCCAGTTTCAGTCTTACTGTCAATAATTACTTCAATATGGCCTGGTTGCTTTGCTTGTCTACCTTACTACATAAAAGCCTATGTAAATGTAATCCTATGTAGAGCCTATGCAAATATATATAGGATTACATTTTCTTTGTCAGGGACCAATTGGGCAGACCGACAACACAGTTTCAAAAGAAAACTTCGTACGTTTGCAGTTCACTCGTTAAGAAACTGGGAACGCAAAACCGAATTCATAAACACTGCCCTGGTTAATTTAAAATATTAAGTCCCTGGTAACGACTTGCTTTCCCAGGTGATACAAACGAATACTTTACCGAAGACTGATTGAGACTAATTCCACGGAAACGTTTTTGCAGCCACAATATGATAAGACACTTACAGGTACTTACGATATGCAAATAAAGCTTCAGCCTCATTAGGAAATTAGGATTGCCTTATAGCGTATGCACAGATGTAAAAAATACTAGAAGGGCAACATAAATCAATACTGCAACATTACTCCTCGTTTTAGAGATAAAAAGACCTGTGGATTGTAATAAATAATCATGTGCGAGAGTTTAAAAAATTCCATCACCTATCGCAAATTATTTCTTATCACAATCCTGAGATAGTTGCATCGCTAAAGCGAGAATTTTTCCAAATCGGTCCTCCTAATATATTTTTGCGTTTGTAAGTATAATAGTTTTGAGGCTGAGCTTTTCTTGCAAATCAATTTTTAAAACGAATACAAAGTCAGTTCGTCTGGCGGTTGTCATGCAGTTCCGGCTTATATTTCACCGAACAGAAAGCATTTCAAATAAGTTTCTAAATAAATATGCATGCATGTATATAACTATAAATACAAAAATAAAATCTAATATGATAATAATATTATGTGAGACCAACACCAAAAAGGGTTTCCTGGTAAGATGCTGCAACTTGTGAGTACGATTTTAATGTTCAATTTAAGAATATTGAAATCAATGAAAAGTGAAAAGCAATGAAATTTGAAGACGAATTTTAATACTCTCGGATTTTTATCAGAAATTAATAGAGATTCCTGTTGTGTATTACGGCTTAGATAATTGTCACACATTAGTTGTCAAAAATAAATGTTGCAAAACCTATCCGCCCTGCATGCTTCGAGGGTTTATATTACTAGCATCAATTATCATATCGAAAATAAAATTATTTTTTTGGTAATGGAAAATCATTTTTATTTCCCCAACTAATTATCCCAGAAACCACAAGCAGTATTTCTGAGTATTAAATTATACATAACTAACTTCCAATTTTTTGTTGGATCGTGGTGAGAATAGAATCAATTGACAAGTTTTGGAAGCCTAGCTGACTAAATTCATGTGGATAAGCCGTATTGACATCTTTGGCCTTGGCAATGTCTCCCTGTAGAGAAGAAAAGAACCATTTCATGAGGTCATTGAACTCGTTTTGAGGATGCGTTGTGAAAGTCCACTGTCTGAAATCTTCATGGACCGTTGCATCTTTCCATAGCATCGATTTTTCATTTTGCGCCGGTTTGTTTGAATAACGCGCTGAAGGGTCTGTCAAGGACCAGGTCACAGTTACGTTCTGATTCACTTCGTCACACTTCTTTGCGCAGAGAGTTCCCTTTGCTGAACTCCCAACGTAGCATTCTGCAATTAGTCCTTGCGGCTGGTGGCAAGTGTGATGTTTTTTCGTGCCATCAGCATTCGTATCGTGGCCAAATTGACCCCAACAAAGAGCACCGCACCAATAGCAATGCTCAGTGCACCCAAGTCGTTTCATTATTTCTGTGTTCTCCGAAGATCTTTCCAGAGCCCAGCCTTGACCGTCAAGTAGCCATCTTTTCCTCTGCTCCAACTCTCCTAAAATACTTGATTTGAAAACTTTGAGGTCTGCCGGTTGAACGCTGGCCAAATTCAATTCTGTACGATAGTCAACTCCATCCACTTTACTGAACAAATTGTCAGCCAAATTTTTTATCTCGATTCCTTCGCTTTCAATGCGTATTGTTTGGCAAACCGATTCAAATTCTGACTCGACTGTCTTCTTAAAGGTTTTCTTTGCTTCATCGGCAGAGAAAGAGTCTACCTTTGCAGAGAACCATTTCTTAATTTGAGTTCTTGGGTTATCAAAGTGCTGAAGAGCTCGGGTTTTGTTCCCACCACGGACTTCACAGACCAGTTCTTTGAAGTATTCAAGACGAACGTTGCCGCTGTTGGTCATCCAGGTGTGGCCAAGGATGAGGTCACGGTGAGCTTTGTTGCTGGATTTCATTCCGATTTTGTTCAAGGCTTGAATTAGTTTTTCGCCAAGTATCCTTCCTTCACCGTCGAAAGTAAAACCATATTGGAGACGAACGTTGATGTTCTGAAAATCAATAGGACATGAATTCAAATACCATTATTTCTAAAATATCTCTTAAGAATAATACCCCAGATAGGATAATAATTATTAGCTAATGCATTTATATGAAATAAAGTAATTATTTTTCTTTGTGTAAACCGATTATTTTTGAGATACACTTAATTACAAACTATTATAAATTGTATATAAAAAATTTCTGAACTATGAAAAGGTGCTGGAAAGATGGAACTGTAATTTTTAAAGGAACGATAATTGAGCAAATTTTATATTTTAACTGACTTCATCAAATACAGAAACCTGAAATACAATTGTGAGAGGTGTCCGAATAAATTCTTACCTTCCTGTACTCGATTTCCTTCATCATGAGAATAGTAATTGGATTATTCGCTCTGTTCCATTCCAATTCCTTACCCTCCATCACAATGATAAAAAACTTTAGAGCATACTCATTAATCGCCCATGTAAACTCTGGCAGAAATTCGCCATTTTTCTCAAAAGTCTGAATCACCGTTTTTGTGTTCTGGTGCAACTTCCTAACCATTCCATCCTCAAAGAATTTCGATTTACTTTCCTCGCACAGTTTATTAGCAACCGCTTCCAGCGCAGTCTCCAATAGGGACGCTTGTTGAAAATCCAAATTTTTCTTGATTCCTCTTAAATGCTTAGTGACACTAAGAAGACGTACATCACGTGCTTTGATCTCCATAAACTTTGGCAGGGTATCCTTCCAAGTCCCTCCTGACTCAATTTTTTCAATAAAATCATAATTCTTGTAAATGCCCCTGGCTTCTTCAATTATACGTCTCTTAACTGGTGCCACATTGTTCATTTCGGAAACCTTTGCCTTTAAAATACTCCAAACATCCTCCACCATTGCATTCCGTTCAATTTCCGTGTACTGATTTTTGGTCTTCAACTTTTCCTTCAATATTTCAGCAATGATACTATCGAAATCGGACGAAATTCCATTTTTTACTTCCTGGGCGCTCAAAAACTGTGTCAGTTGTTTCTTCATGGAATCCTTCCGCTCGTTCTCGAAACTAGTCACTGTAGTTTTCGTCTCCAGCTCGGCATCAGAATTTTCAACATCTTTTAGTAAATCCTCTTTTACTTTTTCGTAATTGATGCATAGGGCACATGGTCCGTTTTCTCTTCCTGAACGACAGTATGGAAGACTTATAATAATTCCGACAAGTTCTTTCAAAAGCTTTTCCTTCTTTAATTTCCAATCATTTGGATTTTTCTTCAACACTGATTCAAATTCCTGAATTTGTCTCCGGATGCTCGTCTTGCATTCTTCTTTGTGGGCGTGAAGTGCTTCGTTGAATATTTCTTTAATATGTGCAATTTTATTTCCTCGCTCTAAAAATGCACACAATTCTTTGACATTTTTAAACCGTAGGGCGAAATTCTGGTCCGAGACGCTGTTCCAATATTTTGGCATCAGATCAACCCAAGTTCGGAATTTCAGTGGATTTTTCATTTCCCGGCATGAAGCCAAAATCGTCTCAAACAAATTCTGGACATCCTCATGGTATTCCTTGGAGGGCGGGGAATTCAGAGTGGCTCCGCTTTTGAAAGATCGAAATTGTTTCAGAATCCGGCCATCTTGGACACGTTGGATAAGTTTCTGGAGTCCTTTGGAGCTCTTGATACCAATGTCCGTGACGTTCTTGGTGTCCGTTACCTTAATTGCCTCGTCGATAGCTTTGATGAACTCCTCGGACCCTCCTAAGGTTTTAGATTTGTCTCTTTCTTGCAGATGCTGAACCATGAGAATATCCGGTGAAATTTGTGCTTGCTCCAACCTTGCCATTGTTACAATGACAATCTGAAGAATTTCAGTCAAATCCCGCAGAGATTCCCCTAGAACATTTATCAACGTCAAATTACTCACGCTCATGGCGAAAGTGGCCATCAACCGATCGTTTTGCTCGTTTCCGGGGTCATTCATTTTTTCTGGAGCTCCGAGACCCTCAGTATCGATGATTAGGATCATATCCACGCCCAAATCTTTCTTTAGGATTTCGTCTAAAAGAAGAAGCCTCATAAAAAGTCCTTTGGTGCAGCGTCCAGTGGAAACTGCAAATTTGCAGCCGAAAAGAGAATTAAGAAGGGTGGATTTCCCGGACGATTGCAGCCCCAAGATACTCACAACAAAAATCTTGGCGTCTGTAGGAAACCTTTTCCCGACTTGTTCGCAAACTGCTGTGAACCAACGTTCATTGATGTCTCCCAAATCGCCATCCAATATTTCTAAAGCATGTCCTTGTATCAAAAGCTCTGCAAACTGTCCGGGTAAGTTTTGGATCATTTGATTCCCTCGGGATTGTTGGTTAAGCAGACTCATTTCGTAGATCCGCCCGATTTCCCGATAAAAATGTTCCATCCCTAAGGAGATTCGATCCAGTTCGTCGTATTTTAGCTTTGTCCGGACCATGAGCTGGGAACGTTGTTTGGCAGCAGAAGCAGGGTCTTCTAAATTGATTATTCTGGATTGAGCTTCTTTTAATTCCAGCAACTCTCTCCGGCATTTTTCTGAATCTTTACTGGAAAGAGCGGATATTTCTCGGTCAATGTGGATCAGCGCCATGTTTCTGGACGAAATTGGAAGAAACAAGCAATTTGCAAATAATTGAATGACTTTCCTCAAATCTGCGCTGTTCCTCCATAGGCTGTAAAGTTCCTTGGTGATCTTTCTTTTCTGGTACTCGGGTTTTTGAATTCTCATAACATCTTTGATATATGCACACGATTTGGATTGTATAAAGTTAATGAATTCCTGAGACTCCGCAGTTTCGATTTTGGTCACCTGAATCAGATTATTTGCAGGCCTTAATTCACACTGGGGGCTTTCTGGGCGATTTAAACACTCTCGAAAGGAGATTCTTAATTTCTCGAGTGTATAATCGTCCAAAAGTTTCCCGGTTTCGATTATCTTCATCTCCGACTCAACAACTTCGACGCAGGTGTCAAAAGGGTCAACAAGGAACACTTCGGCGAGATCAAGGTCGATGACGGACCCGATTTTGGAATAATTTTCCTCAAGCTCTTCATAGGTTTGCCTCGTGAAAAAAACAATGTAGGATGATATTACGGGTTGGATTTCTTGGAGCAATTCCAGGAGCGTAGCTGCATTTCCGTGTAAATTGGCAAGAAGAACCATTTGATTATTGGTCTCCGATTCATAATGACCACTGAGGACTTGTTCGTAAAAACTTGAAGTGCTCGTTTCCTGTGTCAAAGGAAGGAATTCAACAGTTCCGTCTTGGAATTTAGATTTGCCTCGTTCCGAGCATGGTTCGGATTTGGAAGAAAATGCGTTTTTTGTGGACATCAATTGATTCAAAATTGTACTTTTACCGACAGGACCAGAATCCACCGTTGAACCACTCATCCGTATGGCAATAATGATTTTAAAGTTGTTTTTAAAAAGTTGGTTTGTTTGGACAATGCCAGAACCAGATTCCCATTTGAATGACGCAATTTTTAGAAGATCTTGAAGTAATATATATTTATTGCTCGAAGATGTCAAAGAATTGTTTAGAATGAGAGGAAGAGCCACAGGGAACTGGGAAATAATTCGTAGGATATCTTGGAAAACGATTGTTTCGCAAGAATTTGCAAGGTATGTCAGAATATCTACTCGAGACAGTGAAGAAATATCTTTCTTCATTTTTGGACTATTTTCAGTTTTTTCATCAGTATCAACGACACTTGTCGCTTGGGTTTTTGACTTGAATGTAAATTTTCCCTTTTTAGCACCACCTGGTTCCGGCCCTCGAACTTTTTTCCTGAAGAAGCTTGCAATATGTTCCGGTTGAATCGCATGCACTCCCCACATCTTAATTTTCTGAATTATATAAGGCATGACCTGTTCCAGTGTAACATTTTCATCTTCATCAAACTCTGGTTTGGCAATCAGAGGATTAACCTGTACGAATTTTTGCATTGTGATGAACTCCAGATTGTTATCAGAACCAGAATTGGTCTCCGTTGTATTATCGTGAGTTGAAGCTGACATTTCAAACTGGACTTGGTCGTATTCAATCTTATGTTTTTCGCTTTCTCTTCTTTCCAACATTATCTCAATTTTTTCTTTTGATTTTCTGACTGTGTCCACATCCCAGGGCTGGTCAAACATCCCTTGGTCCGGATTATAATAGAAAAGTCCTTCACAAGCCTTCATGTCGTTCAGAAATTCTTCATTTTTCAGACTGCTCAAAAGAATGACACGGAAATTCTCAGGGAGAATGTTGGCTTGGATGATTTGCCGGAATTTCTTGAGAGCATCGCTCAGGCTGGAAAATTCGGAACTTAGAGTGATTTCATTCGGGTTTATTATCTCTTTCAGTTTCTCCTTCAATTCTTTAGGGATGTAATTTGGGATCACTTTTTCAGGACAGATGAGGTCCCGAAGACTCGTCATCATCAAATAATCGTCCATCCCATGGGATAAATAGTGAAGGAAAACCTTACAAGAAAATAGAGCTTGGAGTTCCATTTCGTCCAGCTCCAACAAAGTCAAATTAACCAAAAATTTTGAAATTCCTTTAACATCCGTCAGATTTGAAATTTCATCGACTTGGCTTTGAATTTGTGTCAATTTTGAATCATATCGAAAAGGTGCCATGAAATTCAAAATGGAATAAAATTTGTTTTGCCTCAAATCTTGGACAAGTGTATCCTTCCAATTTTCGGGCCAGCTTTTACCCGGGAGGAGTTTTTCAATGAAAGCATTTAAAATTCCAAAAATTTTGACTCCCTCGCGCTTTGAATTCTTCTCATTGGTGATGTAATTATCCACGATTTGAATAATCGAGTTTAGTCGATATTTCCCGGATTGGCTCAGCAACTCATTTTTGGCATTCGTCAGTATACGTGTCAACTCCTCTTTTTCAAAACTGGAACTAGGTTTTGCGCCTAGGGTTTCTTTTAGTGAATTTGGACATTTGGAACTCTCTGTCAAAGATTTAATGACGAGTTCAATGTTTTTCTCATCCGCTTCTGATTTCTCATTCAAAATCTCCAGATTCGCATCGATTTCAATTAAGAAGGGCTCTACTTGGCTTTTGAGAGCTGTAAGAAAATTGGACCACTGAAGCAAATTCTCAGAATTTACGGAAACTTTTCCGAAATTGTCAAACAGATTTGCGGCTGTCGTCACCTCATAGATATCCTTGTGATGAGCTTTTAAAATATCCAAACTGGTTTTCAGTAATTGAAATGAGTCAAATGAAAGCCAAGAACCGAGGATTTCTAAGGCATCCAGAACAAGGTCATCCCGACCATATTTCAGCGACATTGCGCTTCCGTTGGAGGTAACTCTTTTTTGTCCTTTCAGTGTAGTCTTCACGATGGTCATAAAATTGCATTTCTCAGGATGAATGAAATTCTTGGTTAGGTTTTCGTTCCATTTTTCCAAAATTTCAAAATTCGTGTCATCATTGTTCTGATATAGTTGAGCAAATGTCAAGAAATCGAGTCCATCAAACAACGTGCATACCAATTTTCCATTTCTGAAGACGAACAAAAGCGGAGCGTCGTTTTCACCCTCGATTTCAAAATTTCCCAAAATCCATTTGCCTTTCGGGAAATTTTCATTAAATTCTAAAGCTTTTCTTACCGCTTCGTAAGAAGAGTAAAGCGTCTCAATGGTGAGAACGAATTTGAACTCATCATCTTCCACCATGACAGCGTCCAGTAATTCAAGGTAGTTTTCTGTCACTTGGAAAAAGTCAAAATTTCTTCTTAAGAGGCTGATCAAGCTCGGAAGACTCGCCAAGTAATCACTCGATGTGAAATGAAGTCCGGATATATTGGCACATATTTTAAAAAATCTTGACGCCTTCTCAGATGGATCCACGAAAGCGGAAATGACCCTGAGAGCAAATGGGATTTCAGCATCTTTATAAACAGTTGACTTGTCCCGAATCTTCAAAGTGAGTGAAAACTCATTAGAAATGTTAGGAACTGCAACGGCGACGCTAATGTCCAATTTTCCTAATTGCTGTCCGATTTCGTAGAGACGGAATGATCCAGCTACAGATCCCCCGGCTTGAGTTTTCAGCAAAATTTTGATTCCTCGTTCCCCGCCGAACCAATCTTGAAGATCAGTTTCGTTCGTCAGAATTTTGATTTTCTCCTGCTCTTCAATCTCTGGAATTCCTGCTCCGACAAGTAATCGTTTTCCTTCTGTAACATATTCCTGGATACTAATTTGATAGATTTCTACCAGGTCAAACTCCGTGTTGAATTCCTTTGTGAGAACGGAAATGTCTTCCATGGTTTTCTGACCCACTTTGTACTCCTTCAGAAGTTGTGTTGCTTTAAAGAAGTAATTGCCGGCTTTCTTGGACATGTTGACTTCAAGTTCAGTGATTTTCTTCGTGTACTCATTAGATTGGTCTGATAGGAATAATTCAATTCGTCCATCTTTGTCCAAGATCCGCTTTTTAATGAACTCGGGTAGTTGTAAATCCTTTAAGGTCGTCAGCATTTCCTTGAACTCGTCCATGATCGTGTCCTTAATGGTTAAATAGAGCATTTCGACTTTGATGTCCAAGTATTGAGTGATTGGGACGAGATGAAACCGAATCGGAACACCAATGATGACCTTATCATTGGTGGATAGCTGAGGAAAATGTTTTTCTGCTGAAATGTTTCCGTAGATTGAGTCAATTGTGGCAAACATATCTTTGATTGATTCAGGGCTGGTCTTAATCGGTGGTTTAGCGCTGATTGTGATTCGTTTGTCCAATCCATGCCCAACATCGGTGTCCAAAAGACCAAGAGTAGCCTTGGCTGTGGCGGACACAGGCCCGAGGATTAATTTACCCATAAAACCGCCTTTTATTTTTTGACTCGATTTTGAGTCTCTTGTTTTCAGAATGATTGAAGCCGTGACTTCTCCTCCAAGGATGATCTTGCTGACCACATGCGTGGCTTTGATCTCACCTGGTAAGTAAACCCTAAATTAATCATCGTTTTGCTGTATGCCGCTATTCATATGAAAAATTGTCTAAGAAATTGGAATAAATGTAAACATTTTTATCAGAAGAGCCATTGCAATGCGAAAGCAAAGTCGAAAATATTTAATAAACTAAAGAAACCTCAAGTTATAAAATCTTAAGTCTTGGATTTCTTTATGAAAAGACAAGAGTATGAGCAGTATAGGGAAATGAAAACCACTGTCGGAACAAAAACATAAAACAAGCGGAAAATGTTGCAATACCTTCATATTGTGTTAAAATAAGGTTTTTTGAAGTACTTCAAGTAAGCAATAACATGTTTATAATATGAAAGTAATAGTACCAAAAGCTCGTTCATGCATTCCCATGTTGACCCAATAATAGATTATCGTGAAAAACTCAAGTAGAGTTCCGTTACTATTGACCCGTAAGTTAATTTTAAGTAATAAATCAAATTTTACCCTTTAGAAGTTTTTCAGCGACCAAGGGATCCATTACTTCTTTAGCTGAAGGGAGCGAGCGCACCTACAACAAGGAAATTTCTTAAGATATTATTTCAGGGCTTAGTATTATTTTGAGTCAAATTCCGTACTATACTTAACCGGTTACTTGAAAACAATAACCCTATCAAATGCGACAATCTGTCAACTTACAGAAAAAGTTTCCATGTGATAATTGCAGCAGAGTTCCTCATCCAACGCATTTGTTTCCTTGTTTTCATCGTACTCTGCGAATCCGCTCACACTTATTAATCCTCCCATTAGTTCTAGAGAGACTTCAGCACTAACCTAATCGTGGAACATATATTTTATAACTTCCATTACAAGCTGTAACCTGGATTTAGATTGCTACTAATAAATATGCATATCATTGTAACCAAGACTAAGAAATATTTACCGAAATAGTTTTCGTCTTGTCCTTTGTTTCCTTCACATGGGTCAAAGTGTATATTTGAGCTTGTCGAGGGTCAGCAATGAGATGGTCTGCTTGCAAATTCTTTCCAAATAAATTAAACCCCACGGATTCTGAATTGTGACAATTCCACAAGTCTCCAATGGCCCCCGGTCCATCTTTGACATTTGGCAATTTTAAAGTTTCTTCTTCAACGTATGCTTTCGTCATTCTTGCACTGTTGAAAAGGTTTGAATTCGATTTTACAGTTACAATATTGAAATAAAGCTTCCAAAGTTTATTTAAGTGTTGAGGAACAACAGAAAAATTCAACTGGAGCACTACCGTTTAATATGAAAGCTTAAATACTTAGGTTTCAAAAATGGAAGACATTACATAAGTGATTAGTCGGACTTCACTTGTCCATTCATGTAATACAGGTTCATGGAAGAATGAATAATGCTCTCCAATTCAATGAAGGTTCAGTTGTCGCGATTCTTCAACACTGGGTATATGTGCAGTTCAATTGGGATTTCTAATGAGCACAATGCTCAGAAATTTGCTCACTCGTGATTCAATTGACGATTTAGACCGAATGATTATTTTTTCCTTGACAAATGTTTACTTAATTTCTTTTTTAAACCACATACACTTTAATAAAACTGGCGTTGTATTTTATTTAGCAAAAACTCGTAGTTTTATGATATAATTTGTGAATGTATTCTTGAGTTGATACTGCCACCGAAACCTTTGGGCTATGGTGAAGAATATTTTCACCAAAGTTGGGTTTGGGCTGATAATAAAATAATTTATGTGAATTCTGTCAAGGCTGAAAGAGATATGAAGTATTCACATGTATTACATGAAACGGAATCGTCGAGTAGCAGATAAGGACAGGTTACATTTGCAAATCAAATTTTTCATATACCGCAGAGAAAGTATTATAAACATGCACCAACTACGTATTTTTCACAAATTAAAACATAATGTATATAATCACAAAGAACGGTATTAAAGAATGATATAAGTTGTTCAAATACTACATTTATGTTGTACTGATTTGTTGGATATGACGTTATATCCTTTCGGTCCAGAAAATCGGCGTTGATTCATTTTGCTTTGCACTTGAATCTTCATACATTATTTCACTATTTATAACTTGATCACCTTTTATAACTTAATTTAACTTTATTGCTGCCATAAAAGGATTGTCGTTTTTTATTGTAATAAATGGGTTAATTGACTCTAAGCGTTTAGTGTTTGCCTTCTACCATTGTAATACATAAATAGATTGCTTAGACATGAAACATTAGTCATAAGTCCAGGCACGTATCCAGAAAAATCATCATGGTGGGGCTTAACGAAAAATATTTTCTAAAAAGTGCCAATTGGCGTTTTTTGGGATTTCAATGAAAAATTTCCTCTTTTTCAAGAATTTAGATGGGGCTTTAGCCCCCAAGCCACCCCTCTGGATACGTGCCTGCATAAGTCAATTTCCATTCTTCCGTTGAGGAAAAGTTGGTGGTTATTTGACACTGCAGACCCAATACTCAACATTACCTATTGATGTTTGTAACTTTTGTAATGAATGCTACCGTATTTCATTAAATGCTAAACTTTTTGAAAGATAATTTATTTTTACATTTATACAAAAAGTGCCGACATAAATTGATGAAGGAAGTTTTATTGAATGAAGATTGAAGCTTAACCTACAACTCCGGTAACGATCGATGGAATCCGTGGAAGCATCATTTCTGCATGGTTCTGGCAAGGCCATGCAGTTAGGACCGACTTCAGTCCATTGGTGACAGTCTCACTCACGCAGTATTAGTGCAACCGGTGATCACAATATTTATAAATACAATTGGCTAGTACTGCATTTTTAGTAAATCGGTGTTACTCAAATCTGTGAAATAGGTTATTTGCAGGAGATGTTAATAGTTGTTGATTGAAATACTGGAACAAAATTATTTACATTCGGCTTTATACTTTATATACACCTTGAATTAAAGGCATTATTGTCTTTAGAACTCTTGGATGTATATGAGTGCACTGCTCATTTGCTAATTTGCTTATGGCTTAATACACTGCTTGTGAACTAATAATAATCTGCATAAATATGCCACGATTTATGAATTTTTCTATAAAGATTAATCAAACATATCTGTAAAAGCAATAATCGCATTTATTTATTTACATTTGGTTGGATAATCAATACAAAATATATGTATTGCTAAAATTTATTGATATTAATAAGTAGATGCAATGCAATTAAGATCACCTATTAAAATCCAAGATCCTTGAAGATGAACAGGTGAAGTGTTTGATACAACAACAATCCCACTTATAATTGACTTTTCTCATTGCAAACACAGCGACAAGTGCAGAAACGACTCTAATAAAAATAATTAAAACGCAGCCGACTATAAATCTACACAAAACGATTTCATGCCTTCATTACCAACTTCACTTCAGTATAAAACTTTCCCTGAACAGTATCATCATATTCTGCTTTAGCACTACTAAATAAAGGCCAATAAATGTATTATTTATTTATATTACTATTTGCATCAATCACTTTCGTTGATCATTTTGTCCGGTATGACCCGAATCCTGTTCCGTCAAAAATATCCATTCCTATTTGCCAAATTAAAATATTACAAAAATACCTTCTTCATTTACTTATGACTCGCTTCAAAAAATTTCGAAAACGGTTCCCTAGTTAAGGGTGCAGGACGTTCTGTGGTTCTAATAAGTATTCATCTTTAAGACATTATAAGCTAATAACAATTGCAATCCTAAATTGGTTTTAAGAATGAAGAAAAGACACCCAGTAAAGTATTGTGCATTTTCCTTACGAGGTAAGTAGTTTACTATTGGACAAAATGAATAAGCATCTTGCAAGAAGAGCACAACGCCACTTGAGTATGCAAGGTCAAAGCATGTTCAATACAAATTAAGGACTTGTAGTTCGTAGTGGAAAAATTAATCATGAGCGCCTTTGAATAATAAAACCTTTTTGGATGTGACAATTCCACCAAAGTTCTACTATAGTATTGACCAAGGTAAGCTAATAATGAAAGAAAAAATTTACTTTCAAATTGGCTCGAATTCTCTGAATTGAGAGCCAAATATTGAGTACCAAAAGCCTAAGTTAACGTAAAATCGCTAAACAACTACCAAAGGGAAGAAAGGTGAATTTGAACTGTTTTGGATCAGCTTTTGGTCAGCTTACCTGTATAGGGCTGCAGAGGAAGCTATCTTGGGTTGTTGCTTGTTTATTTAATCAAAATAATGGAATAACTTATATCATTTTTATGTGTAGTCCTTTCAGCCTTCATCTTATTATTGCCTGCGAGCCCTTTTATTCGCAAAAAAGTAAGAAACAAAGGCTTAACAACTTTGAAACGAAATTATTAAGTAAATATACAATTCTCTTGTCGGAGTTCTGCTTATAGTAGTCGCCATACACTATTGGCCTTTTGTTTATCGAAGAAACAATTACGTTTTGAGTAATATGTATTTTCTTTTTCTCTTTGAAGAATACTTAAGATCTATGTTGTCATATTTCATATGGGTTTAAAAATTTCCTTTACAAATTAAGTTATAAATAAATACATTTATAGTTGTAATATTAGTAGAATGTTTTATCACAGGATATTTAGTATTTGACCATCAAGCAGGAACAATGAAAACTATACAAAATATGTCATTATCAAAATATTTCTCATGTTTTTTCTCATTATCGAAACCTCAGGTTTAAAAGTTTCTAAAAGAGAAGAAAACCAAGTTATTATTAAGAATCTAGACGTGCTAATTAACTCAATTGATTCGTACTCGATTTTCATCGTGTACAGTGATTAAACTCCCTTATTCAACAAAATCAGAGTCCCAGTAACCATTCTCCACGATAGCGCAATTATTCCAACATCTGCTACTGTTCCATTTTAGAGGGAATGGGTATTTGACTTAGTATAGATTAAAATTTTAATGATGGATAGTTTTCTATTTGATGTACGGTGTGAGTATGAATTTAATAAGAAAAGAAGATTCTGTAATAAAAGAGATGGGTTTGAAATTATATTTCTGAAAATATTTATTGACATACGCTCCTTTAATATCAAAAAAGGATCAGCTTTGATTTTTCCTTTCAATTTTGATACTGGGAGGCACAAAAGTTCTTACATTTATGATATCGGTATTTTCCAAATTGTTTGTTCTAAATGTTTCATCCATTGTTTAAAAACATGGGAAGAAACAAAAATTGTATATACTTCCAAATCATCATTCTTCTTTCATTTTCCATCTGTTTTAGATATTTTCCAGTCTTATTATGTAAATATTTTAAATTTTCCTGCAACTTATACTGCGCAGTGTGCAAAACTAAATCCAGAGCTTAAGTTTCAAAATCGGTCGTTCGTAAATGCAAAATGGATATCTCCATTTAAATCCTTAAGAAAGCAAAGTATTAATATGGAAATCCTTGTAAACGCATTTTGTACGAAGACTTCCACTTCATTACAGATAAAAATAAACAAACATTCTTAAGTGACTTCGATGAATTTAAATTGGCACCGAAAGTATTGGTTTATCATAACTGGAGGGAGGAGTCTGAAGACGAACGTTCAATGCAAGTGATCACCGGAGAATTAAGTTGGAGTTTTATTTCTTGTAGTGGCGTTGAGAGACACCTTTCTTGGAAAATGTACTCTCGTCCATTTGATAAAGAGATATGGGCATTTATTGCTATTTCATTATTTGTAATTTCCTTAGTGTATCCAATATTAGCAGCTGATGTTCGGAATGCAATTAATATTTGTGAAATTCTAAAAGATGAAAATGCAAAAACATTATATTTATATTTAACTGCATTCTTAGAGCAAGGAATTACGATTCCTTCACAAAATTTAAAGTCTTTGTCGATTTTTGGATTATGGATTGGAATTGGAGTGGTCTTAACTAATGCATACAAAGGATTTATTGTTAGCGAACTAACATCTCCAATTAAAAACGAACCAAAGTTAAAATACTTCAGACAGCTTGAAAATTTTCGATTGATTTCCAACCAAGACGGCTTTACAAAATTTATCTCCGCCCGAACTCATGATACATCATCCATTGAAATCCTTTGCAAAAGTAAATACAGCGTATCTCGTGATTCTTGTGGAAAAATAAACGAAAAAGAGTGCAACAAATCGGTAACTATAGAAGAATTCTTCCACAGACTTACGGAATTCTCAATTCCAATTTTTGAAAGATATGATATCGATAAAATCGCTGCATCCGATTGGAGTTGGTCCTATATAATCCGCATAATTAATTATACAGCAGAAAGTTCGTCCTATGACATGCTATACACCTTAAATAATATTCCCAAGGAATTTCTTCTAGGTTATATGGGTACTAAAATGTGTAATTTTAATGATGCTGGACTAAAGAAGTTTTCTCTTCGTTTCCTTGAAACCTGTAAAAATACAGCATTTATTGATTACAGCCGTCGTCTTAATCTTTACAAAGATTTAGTCTTTGGAGAAAACAATTATTTTATGGGAGAAGATAAATTATATTTTAGAAGAACTATGGTTATTATTCCAAAATTTCTTGGACATCGATTCATGTATTCCAAAATGCAAAGGTTAATCAGCTCAGGAATTTACTGGTTATTCGAAAAGTGGGACGATATTTTGTACATGAAAAATCTGAGAATGCAAATGAGAAAGGACAGCATTGACTTCAGAATGTTAATAAGTGACCAATCGAAACAACTGGGAATTTTCAATACAAATGTTGGCACAATTTTTATTATTTTCTTCTGTTTAGTTCTTTTTTCCTTCATATTGCTTGCATGTGAAGTTATATTTAAACGGAGAATGGAAGGGAAACACAATTTTAAGATCTTTGATGTAAAACCAATGAAAGTCAAAAATATTGATTATAGATTTAAAAATATACGGAGAAAATTTTAGTCTGAGATAAATGAGATCTAAGAATAAATCGGCAGAGGAAAAATGACATCATTGACTACACAATGCTTAAAAGTGACCAGTCTCCTAATAAAATACTTAATGATGTAATGGTAAAATTAAAGTGCACAAATAGAGAAACTTTACTTATACCAAAGAAACCACTACTGTTAAGTTGCCTAAAAATACACAACCCTGACATTATTCAACAATCTGGTATACATTTCTCAAGTTTATCCCCTCACCTACCCTTAATTACAAATAATATTTATTTTGTGATGCCATTTTACAATTCCATCTATAATTATAATATAATTACTAAAGACTTTATTATAACCCAAATAGAGAAATGCGATAATGTAATATATAAAAATGCATTTAAAGGTTTCCATTTAATACAGTCATAAAAAAGTGAATAGTTTATCTCAATATTGTTCCTAAAAACTTTAGGGCAACCTGAGACAATGAGAAATAACTTACCCGCTTTAAGTAAACCGCAAAGAAATTTCGTTTAAGATTGTTGTCAGCTAATCCCACTTACTCACTTATATTCTTATACACAAAATGTGTGGAGTACTAAACAAAATGTAAAATTACTTTCATCAAAAAATATTTCATAAAACCCTGCTCTCCGTTTACTACATGAAAGGTAATTACTGACGGTATACACAAAACTAATCCATAAAAATAATGTATTAATATAAACACGCTTAAAAATATATCAATGTAAAAATATTTGTTCTTGTATTCAAAAAATCGCCAAACTTCATCATTTATGTTCTCTAATTTTTTGTAAAAAGATTGCCTGACGATGTGAATACGAAAGCGCTCGCAAATAAAGAATTGGATTGAGCTATGGAGAAAATAGTTGATTGATACGGATTTATTTGGTTGGAGAAAACTAATTTGAATCATAATTGCAATTTTTTACATTCCACGATTCATCTCACGACTACTAAGTCGACTACTTAGTGATTTTGTATGTCCGTTCATTTCCCATTCATTTCCCAATTTCCCACCCAGTAGGAAATTTTGCTTCCCACATTTCCCAGTGGGAAATGAGAAGACTTCCCACTTTTTCATTTCCCACTCGAAAGCCTGCTTCCAAATCATCATTCTTCTTTCATTTTCCACCCGTTTTCGATATTTTCCAGTCTCACATGTAATTTTTTTTAAATTTTAACTAATACCACGCAGTGTTCAAAGCTAAATCCAGAGCTTAAGTTTCAAAATCAGTCGTTTGTGAATGCAAAATGTATATCTCCATTTAAATCCTTAAGAGAACAAGGTATTAATATGGAAATTCTTGTAAACACATTTTTGTACAAAGATTTCCACTGCATTACAGATAAAAATAAACAAACATTCTTAAGGGATTTCGAAAATGCACAAACATTATATTTATATTTAACTGCATTCTTAGAGCAAGGAGTTACGATTCCTTCATAAAATTTAAAGTCTTTGTCGATTTTTGGATTATGGATTGGAATTGGGGTGATCTTAGCAAACGCATACAAAGGATTTATTGTTAGCAAACTAACATCTCCAATTAAAAAGGAACCAAAGTTAAAATACTTCAGACAACTTGAAAATTTTCGATTGATTTCCAACCAAGACGGCTTTACAAAATTCATCTCCGCCCGAACTCATGATGTCATGATACATCATCCATTGAAATCCTTTGCAAAAGTAAATACAGCGTATCTCGTGATTCTTGTGGGAAAATAAACGAAAAAGAATGCAACAAATCGGTAAATATAGAAGAACTCTTCCACAGACTTACGGAATTCTCAATTCCAATTTTTGAAAGATATAATATCGATAAAATCGCTGCATCCGATTGGAGTTGGTCCTACATAACCCGCATAATATAATTAATCATACAGCAGAAAGTTCGTCCTATGACATGTTGTACACCTTAAATAATATTCCCAAGGAATTTCTTCTTGGTTATATGGGTATTAAAATGTGTAATTTTAATGACGCTGGACTAAAGAAGTTTTCCCTTCGTTTCCTTGAAACCTGTAGAAATACAGCATTTATTGATTACAGCCGTCGTCTTAATCTCTACAAAGATTTAGTCTTTGGAGAAAACAATTATTTTATGGGAGAAGATAAATTATATTTTAGAAGAACTATGGTTATTATTCCAAAATTTCTTGGACATCGATTCATGTATTCCAAAATGCAAAGGTTAATCAGCTCAGGAATTTACTGGATATTCGAAAAGTGGGACGATATTTTGTACATGACAAATCTGAGAATGCAAATGAGAAAGGACATCACTGACTTCAGAATGTTAATAAGCGACCAATCGAAACAACAACGAAATTTTCAATACAAATGTTGGCACAATTTTTATTATTTTCTTCTGGTTAGTTCTTTTTTCCTTCATATTGCTTGCATGTGAAGTTATATTTAAACGGAGAATGGAAGGGAAACACAATTTTAAGATCTTTGATGTAAAACCAATGAAAGTCAAGAAAGTTTATCATATATTAAAAATATACTGAGAAAATTTTAGTCTGAGATAAATGAGATTTGAGAACAAATGGGAGAAAGCAAAGGAAAAACGACATCATTGACTTCACAATGCTTAAAAGTGACCAGTCGAAATATTCAGAAATTTTTTATTCAAATACTTGCAGTGTTTTTAGTATTCTCATGAGCAGTTTTATTTAAGACCTGTAAATAAAAAAAAATTTGGTCTCAAAACAATTTTATAAGTGCCTTAAAATTTTCATAACACTAAATAGAAAATACATGTTTTCTGAAAAAAAAATTTTTATGGCCCCATGTGGGGAGAAACGAGATTTCAAGGTCATCAAAGTTACAATCTTGTAACATTCATAAAAGGCAAACCACAGGTCCAAAAATTATGATCTTTTTTTTAAACATCATCTAACTTCATGACCAAGATAGGTCTTTTTCAGAATTTGAAAATTTGACCTGCATCACGTGTTAAAATTTTTCAAAATTTTGAAAAAAATTTTAAAATGTTTTACACTAATGAAATGTTGTACATATTGTTCCTACTTGACAAAACGCATTATAACACTTTATTTTTGCGTTGACCTTACAAAAGGTCAAAGGTCATGCGTAGACATACGCATTTAATAGTGCCATATGGCACATCAATCAGCTTCAAAATTTTGTCTAGAACTCGGTTCTGGCCTTACCTAATACACTACCCTTAAAAAGTAAACGGCCAAAATCGCAGCCTTAGTCTTCATTGGGGAAAAATGAAGTTGCAATTTCGGCCGTTAACTTTTTTAGAGCGACCATTATGTATTAAGCAATGCCAGAACCGAGTTCTAGACAAAATTTTGAAGCTGATTGATGTGCCATATGGCACTATTAAATGCGTATGTCTACGCATGACCTTTGACCTTTTGTAAGGTCAACGCAAAAATAAAGTGTTATAATGCGTTTTGTCAAGTAGGAACAATATGTACAACATTTCATTATTGTAAAACATTTTAAAATCTTTTTCAAAATTTTGAAAAATTTTAACACGTGATGCAGGTCAAATTTTCAAATTCTGAAAAAGACCTATCTCGGTCATGAAGTTAGATGATGTTTTAAAAAAAGATCATAATTTTTGGACCTGTGGTTTGCTTTTTATGAATGTTACAAGATTGCAACTTTGATGACCTTGAAATCTCTTTTCTCCCCACATGGGGCCATAAAAATTTTTTTTTCAGAAAACATGTATTTTCTATTTAGTGTTATGAAAATTTTAAGGTACTTATAAAATTGTTTTGAGACCAAATTTTTTTTCATTTACAGGTCTTAAATAAAACTGCTCTCATCTGCTTTTTTTCCATAATAATTGATGTTACCTGAATATTTGGCATTTATATGGTATCATTAGAAATAGAGACAATGACAATTCAATAATGTGTAATGACTTGGCAACATGCGGTTGGTCAAGGCCTGTTGTTCTCTTTCCTTCATATGGGATACGCTGTTGACAGATAGTTCGAAAATAGTATCTTATTAAAATCTTGTCTGTCTGATTAGTACAATTGAAGGAAATGCATGCAGTTGTTTTTTCAGACTGAAATTTAGTTAACATGGGTTGCGTACCAAATAAAATTCCAGCCATGCATTTTGAATGTCTCTGCAAAGCTTTATTAAGGAAAGCAAACACATTGATAAAGCCATGGCTTGTTGATGTCCGTATCCTTACATAATGTCACCGTCCATGAGAGCACTCGGTCTTTCAGAGCACCCAGCCACAATATATATGCCAATAACTTTACCGTATTACAGATGTGGGATTAAAAATTAGTACACAAATTGAAAGAGATATATTTAAGGTTTTCACAAATCTTCATTCCCACAGCTTCTACAGGAAAAATATTATCCAAACATTAAGTATTTCATTGATTATTTCAAGTTTTCAAAAAAAACTTTTTCCTGTATGGGGATAACATTTTGTGAAAACATTGATTCCATATCTTCCAATTTGAGTACCAATTCTTATTTCCCCATTTGTAATAGGGCAAAGCAATTAGTATATAAATTCTGACAGGGTTCTCTTAGAGACCGGGTACTCTCCAGGGACGGCGACATATATAAATATTATCTTTATCCATATGAATGTATTGAATGTGGATTATTCTTTCTGTAGTCTCAAGATAATGAAAAATAAATAAAGTAGAAGCTCTTGGAAATTGAATTGATCAATAAACAAAACTTCTATTTCATTGCATATTTTACAATCATCTTGCATGCAAACTGATCAAATTCAAAATTCCGGATTTTACATGGTTGTGCTCAACACGAGAATCTGTGATGTCTATTACCTATTAGAGAGAGATGTGAAACCTATTAGAACCGGTCGTAATGCAATATGTCAAATGCGGTTTGCTAAACTAAAATTTAAAGATTTTATTAGTTCCTGGTTTTCAGAAATACACAATATATTTTTATACCTCTGATAATTGAATAATATGTATTTAAAACTATGGTCAATCATCAGGTTGATAAGAATTCTCAGTATTGTTGCATAATTTGTGTCAAGTGTTATTTTCGGGATGTAGAACAGCTTCCAAATAATTTGTGGTTGTGGTCATACTCATGAAAATATAAATTGAAAATATTGTTCAATTATAGCTTACTACTGCATAGTGTTTACTTGTGATGAGTCATCGCAAGTAAATACTTCAGTCAATATGTCATCGCCGATGACGTAATCGAAAATGATACGACTCGTGATTTATGAAGAAATATAAATAGTTTGTTATTCGTGTATTGCTGGTCAAACTACTAATAACAATTAAGTTTCTTCCGCATTTTCATCGTTTTTCCATCTACAATACCCGTCAATTATATGTTTAACATATTACACACTATTTAACAGGAAAATGGCATATCCTCTTTGTGTTATTCTAGCACTTTTGGCTGCCACTTCAGTTATATCCAGTAAGTAAATATTTTTGTTGGCAAATTTTATTGTTTCGTGGTTTCGTCTTCATAAATTCATTCCATAATAATTTATAATGACGAATTGGATAGTATAGGCCTATTTAAATTCACATTAAACGTACAAACTGAAAGTTATTAACACCGAAAACGGTACTTGCTCCTATAGAGTACTCCCAAGTAAGAATTTTAAAATAAAATTTCAACTTTTTCCGTTTTGGAAAGCAAAAGCCAGATGTAGCCCGCTGCATGGAGTAAGAAGTGTATAAGACGTGGGTTTTTTCTAAAATTCAGTAAAAATGTTGACCTAAAAATTATATTACATCGACATCTGATTCACCATAGAATTAGAGTCACCCCGTTATTATTTATGCTCTGAATGTAAGACACTCTGCCGTCAGACACACACTCTCAGTCTAAAAAATAAATTGAATAAATTGCATGTGGAATTGCAGATTCTAAAATAAATTCTATACAGGTGTTAAATATTAGTTTCTGTTTTCTGATTGTTCATAATATTCGCAAAATGTATTTTGTTTCAGAAGTCGCACAACGACATATAGATTGGGAAACCAAGTTGATATGAAATCCATAGTGTATCGCGCGACACCATATCTTATCGTAATACTATTGATAATTATGAAACATTTATTTATTAAGGCACCTCGTACTCGTCAGTATTGTCTTGGAGCCAAGAATACTTGATGCAAACTATCGGTAGTCTTCCAGAGGGACCAATAGTAAATATTGTTAACAAAGGAACAAACAAATGTATCGATAATAGAGGTGGGGCTTATGGAAATGGCAGTCCAACACAAATGTATGATTGCAATAACTCATCCGCTCAAATGTGGATTCGGATCACTCGTGGCGACTACTTCCAGCTCAAAAATGTAGGGAGTGGTAAATGCATTGATATCTTTGGCCAACAAACTGGTAACGGGGCCAAACTTCACCAGTGGGACTGTGGAGAATGGAACAGCCAACTCTGGGGAGAACATTCACAGAATCACATTATAAGTAGACATAGTCGTACATGCATTGACATTGAAGGTCAAAGTCCTCGAAATTCAGCGAAACTTCAAATTTGGTCATGTTCGAACTAATTTGTGACAAGTTGTTTGTGCACAATTGTTATGGAAATTGTTTATTGTAAAAAATAAGCAATCAACAATACCTATTTGTAATTCTTTATAAAAATAAATATCCTTATCAAATGAAATAGTAGATGGAACAGAGATATAATACTGGTGAATAAACGTTTTAATGTATTGGTCTGTTTTTTCTATTACATGTTATTAGTCGGTTACTCTAGTATGTAAACTGTGTGAGTTAATTGCACTAACTTATAATAACGATTTTCAATTGATAATTTTGTTGTGAACGGAATTTACCTCAATTTACGGAATTACAGGAGTATCTGCCAGTTTTAAATGATAAAGGGTTGTATTAGAGTTTAGAATAAGATAAAGTAATTTAATTGAGATAAGAAGCGATTAGAAGTTACGTTTAGTACATGAATCGCGTCCAAGGTGTTATTGTACCGTTCAATTCCGTAAAAATCTAGGCTTTTTTCTTTTCATTCATTTTTTATCTTTTTATGCTACAAACTTGAGTCTAAAAGAGATATACAATATGATCGGATGCTCAGTGAGGACTTTAGAGAATGGAGTGCACAGAAAAATATTTGATAAGTTTTCCGGGCCTTCATTACAGTAAAATATAATGTCAGGTCAAAATTGCAGTATTCTTCTGGGACTGAAGGAAGCCGCAACTTATCGTGGTTTAAGAACTTCCTTTTGATTGATTGCCATGTAAATCTAAGACAATTATGTGATTTCATAAGGTAATCGTGACGTAATTGATTTCCAATACGCTGATTTAATAGAAATGCGAATTAATTCAAAAAAAGAAAAATCACATTATCAAGACAATTATGCTGACGTTCGGAATGCAATTAACATTTTTGAAATTTAAAAAAATGAAAATTTAAAATCATTATATTTGTATTTAACGACCTTCCTAGAACAAAGTGTCAAGCTTCCTTCACAGAATTTAAGATCTATGTGGATTTTTGGATTATGGATTGGAATTGGAGTGATCATAGCGAATGCCTACAAAGGATTTATTGCCAGCGAACTAACATCTCCAATTAAAAATCAACCAAAGATGAAATATTTTAGGCAGCTTGAAAAATTTCGGTTGATTTCCAAACCAAGGGGCTTTACGAGATTTGCCTCTGCCGCAGAATCCCATGATACGACGATCATTGAAGCTGAATGTGAGAGTAGATACACTGTAACTCGTAATTCTTGTGGGAGAACGAAAGTACACAATTGTAATACATCAAGTTTAGCAAAGTACTTAACACAACGTACGGAATTCGCAATTCAAATTTTTGAAAGGTATAATATTGATAAGTTAGCGGCATCAGATTGGGCTTGGTCTTATGTAACCCGATCAATTAATCATACAGCAGAATGTTTGTCTTTTGACATGCTGTACACCTTAAATAATATTCCTAAGGAATTTCTCGTTGGTTACAAGGGTAATTCAATGTGTACTTTTAATGATGCTGGACTAAAGAAATTTTCTCTCCTTTTCCTTAAATCCTGTAGCAATACAGCATTTATTGATTACAATCGTCGTCTTAATCTTTACAAAGGTTTAATTTTTGCAGAAAATCAATATTTCATGGGAGAAGATACGCTATTTTTTAAACGAACTATGGTTTCCATTCCAAAATTTCTCGGGCATCGATTCATGTATTCCAAAATGCAAAGGTTAATCAGCTCAGGCATTTATTGGCTATTTGAAAAGTGGGACGATATTCTGTACATGAAAAATCTGAGGATACAAATGAAAAACGACAACATTGACTTCAAACTGTTATCAAGTGCCCAATCGAAACAATTGGGAATTTTTAATACAAATATTGGCACAATTTTTATTATTTTCTTCTATTTAGCACTTTTTTCCCTCATATTACTTGTGTGTGAAGTTCTATATAAAAGAAGATTGGAAAGAAAACAAAAACTAAATATATTTGATGTAAAACCAATGAAACACAAGACAAATCAGTACAGATTTGTAATTTAAGCAATTAAACTTGGTCACAAAATAATTTATTTGTTTTATTAAGTATCGTCCACTTTATGAGATTTTCCGGAGGTATTGTAATTGCAGTGTAAGGCCAAGATCGGGTAAGTCGGTCAATTGGTCAATGTCTGCAACAATATACATGCTAGCTGTAATAAGCCAAATTAGGAATTTAGAAAAATGCCTAGAGAAGTAGGAAAATGCCTAGGCAAGTCGGAAAAGGCCTATGCAAGCATGAAAATTCCTAGTCAAGTAGGACATGTCTAGGCAAGTCGGAGAATGCCTGGACAAATAGGAAAATTTGAACTGAATTTTGGTTTTTGTGGTTAATTTTATGAAAGACAAAACAATGGGCCACTGTACATCAACTGGCTTAATTCTAATATCTCTGATGATCAGAAAGACCTCATTTCAAATATGTACATTACATTTCTGCATTACATGGCTCTTCAAAGCAAAAACTGTCTTAATCTCTAAAAAAGGAACCTTATATATGCAGTGAGGTTTCCTGATTCATCAGGGACTTTGCATTAATTATCTGAATTAATTCTGTATTTTTGGTATTAGTAATCTAAAATAATCTAAAATATATTGTGCATAATAATGATAAAAATTAGTGTACCTCTAATATTTGTCAATGTAAAGTTATAGGATTTTTTCGATCAGCATTTTCGGTAATTACAACAACACAAAATATTATTTTAGACTGTTGTGCTACCCGTCTTAATGGAAATCTTTATTAAACATACGGCATTTACTTTTACAACTCTTCGTTTGCATTCCGCTTCTCGCTTTGACTTATATCTTTTGAAATACTCTGTATATAAGATGTATTCTGTATATTATGTGTAAATATTATGTAAAATATTCTGAAGACACGTTATTTCTATGTAAAATAAAATTACTTGTTCAAGTCTCAATACATTCTTTCAAGTTTTAAATGACCAGACGTTGATAAGGCCCTATTTTTAGTTGGGACGGGGCAAACAAACGAGACAATATTAGGCTTGGGCTCGAGGCTAGGAAAAGAGAAGGGAAAAATAAGAGGATTTGGATATATTTACTTATATAGACCGGTTATGCTAACATAAAAAAATCATAAAATAGAGCACTCATAGACTCCAATAGGAAAACTTCTCCAGACTTTGGAATTTTCTTTGTGTATAATTTTACGTTAATACGCTCATCGATTTCAGTGCATTCTCAGTACACATAAAACCCCGAACCCCTATACTACCTTGGATGGAAGAATAATAACTGTTTAAAATTGGAACCAATCGTCAGAATTCTCAGTATTGTTACATTAATCCGTGAAAAGTATTCTTTTCAGGAAATAGAACAGGTTCCAATTGATTTACTGTCACACTCTTCTGAGTCATCTGGTATTACTGGCATTCGTCGTATTTCTGATCAAACTTGTAGCAATCAAGTTACTTCCGTATTTTTATGGTTTCTACATCTAAAGTGTCAGTAAACTATAACCACAGCAGTACTACTATGGCATATCCTCTTTGTCTTATTCTAACACTTTTTGCTGCTACTTCGGTTGTATCTAGTAAGTAAATATTTTTGGTTTGTAAATTTCATTGCTTTGTTTTATTCGTACATTAATTCATTAATAATTTTCCAATAATCTCAATACCTAATAAATTGAATAAATATAAAAGCATGAGAGGATGAAGCATTTTAGCCATTAGGAAATGCGGGTTTACATTAAACTAAACGTATAAACTTAATCTTGTTAACACCGTAAGTGTTTTGCACTGCAACTCAGAAATCCGTTTCGTACATTTGTTTTCACAGTAAGACCTAGCTTTGTTTTAAAATTCAATACCGGCTTTCTTAATATAAAAAATAAAATATATTAAATGGGCGTTATCTTGTCTCTCGATCATTCAGCACAGGTTGGGTCGCCTAGTTTAGACTCTGAACAAAGAACACTCAATTTCAAATAGAATATGCAAATAGAAACTTAATGGTAGCTTTTTTTGTATTTTCAAAATAAATTCAATGATTTTAGAATTTTAGATAAACGTAAAATTCTAAAATAATTTCTACAAAATTGTAGAATATTATTTCAGTTTTCTGATTTTTCAGAATGTATTTGAGGTTAAAAAATTTTGCACTTGGCAACCAGTCTTGTAATTTTCCAAAGAGACACTTATCTCTGCAGTACCATATTGCAAATATTGTATGTAACAAAGTTATATAAACACCTTAGTGTACCTCGACACCGACACCGTATCTTATCGTAAACACCATTAATAATCATAAAAGTTTATTTTCCGTTTTTTAAAATGAAGGCACAGAGTCGAACTCGATAGCACTGACTTGGAGCCAAGAATTCTTGATTGAAACCATCGGTAGTCTTCCAGAGGGGCCGATAGTACGAATTATTAGCAAAAGAACAGGTAAATGTGTTACTAATAGACTTGGGTCTTATGAAAATGGTAGTCCAACACAAGTGTATGATTGCAATAACTCGTCCGCTCAAATGTGGATTCGGATCACTCGTGGCGACTACTTCCAACTCAAAAATGTAGGCAGTGGTAAATGCATTGATATCCTTTACCAACAAACTGCTAACGGGGCAAAACTTCACCAGTGGGACTGTGGACCACAAAACAGCCAACTTTGGGGAGAACTTTCACAGAATCACATTATTGGTAGACATAGTCGTACATGCATTGACATTGAAGGTCAAAGTCTTGAAGATTCAGCAGGACTTGAAATTTGGTCATGTTTGTACTGATTTGGGACAAGTTGTTTTTGCACAATTGTTATGGAAATTGTTTATTGTATAAAATAAGCAATCAACAATACCTATTTGTAATTCTTTATAAAAATAAATATCAAATGAAATTGTAGTTGGAACAGAGATATAATACTGACGAATAAAACGGTTTAATGTATTGGTCTGTTTTATCTATTATACGTTATTAGTAGGTTACTCTAGTTGTAAACTGTTCGAGTTAATTGCATTAATCTTGTAGTGAAGATTTTCAATTGATGATTTTGTTGTGAACGGAATTTACCTCAATTTACGGAATTAACGGAGTATCTGCCAAGTTTACATGACAATGGGTTGTATTAGAATGTAGAATAAGAAATTGATTGAGATAAGAAGCGATTAGAATGTTCGTTTACTACATCAATCATGTTTAAGGTGTTAATGTACTTTTTAATTCGGAAAGAGTCTAGGTTTTTTTACTTATCACTCTTTTTCTATTTCATTCTGCTACAAATTTGAGTCTAAAAGAGGTAAAGTACAATGCACTCGGCTTCTGAGTTTTAACTTTTAGAGAATAGAGTGCACAGAAAAATATTTAATAAGTATTCCCTGAAGAATAAGTACATTAAAACCTTATAAACATTGGTCAATTGGGGAACATATTCTGCTACACAGAAATTTTCTGTATAAAAAAAGAAAACAGTACCTGGCCTTCATAACAGTAAAATATAATGGCAGCTCAAGATAGAAATATTCTTCTGGGGCTGAAGGAAACTGCATCTTATCGTGGTTTGATAATTTCCTCTTGATTGATTGTCATGTAAATCTAAAGCAGTTATGTGACTTCGTAACGTAATTGTGACGTAATTCATTTCCATTACGCTCAGTTAATACAAATGCTCTACACCGTGGTCCATAACTAAGGTCTATAGCTGTTCCGGAAGAACCGGAAGTAGTACAGCAAAACTGTTAACACCACTTGAAAGGCAATACAAAGTTACATTGAAATCTCAATTTTCATGCCTATATCCCTGCGCATTCGTTTACAATCACAGTTCTCCCAAAAACAGTCAATAACTGACAATATCCAATTTGATTGCTAGCTAATTCGTGGTTAAATCTCGCGCAGGAGAGTTAAACCAAGTTTAATTCTCCTACAAATTTTCAGTGCTTTCATTAGTTACTTTCACTAGTTTTTCTTCAAAAATGTCACTTGTCAATGATACTGAAGAAGATCGCGTTTTTGATCGCATCAAAGCAATTGCATGGAAGGAGGCTCTCGATGCAGTAGCAAAATTTAAATTGTTACCGTTGGGTATCTAAAGAGATCTCAACATTGCGTTTGCAATTGTCGTAGGTCTTTTTCCAAGTCTTTTGAACTCAATGTCGAGATCTCTTTAGTCGTCCAGATACCCAACGGTAACTTATGAATTTTGCTCCTGCATCGCGAGCCTCCTTCCATGCAATTGCTTTGATGCGATCAAAAACGCGATCTTCTTCAGTATCATTGACAAGTGACATTTTTGAAGAAAAACTAGTGAAAGTAACTAATGAAAGCACTGAAAATTTGTAGGAGAATTAAACTTGGTTTAACTCTCCTGCGCGAGATTTAACCACGAATTAGCTAGCAATCAAATTAGATATTGTCAGTTATTGACTGTTTTTGGGAGAACTGTGATTGTAAACGAATGCGCAGGGATATAGGCATGAAAATTGAGATTTCAATGTAACTTTGTATTGCCTTTCAAGTGGTGTTAACAGTTTTGCTGTACTACTTCCGGTTCTTCCGGAACAGCTATAGACCTTAGTTGTGGACCACGGTGTATACTCTATATTACCATGTATTTGAGTTAATTCCAATTTAATTGCTTTATGGGCAGACGGTATCAAGGTTACAAACGCAATTCAGTTTTTTTCAAATATAAGACAATATGCACTATAGCATTCTTATATTTAAGTGGAATTTTAAATTAGTCTAACAAAAAAGAAGCTCAATGGACCTGCATCGGTCGTTTAAGCAATTTGAGTACAGGGGACCCACTATTGGCTTTGATTGATGTGTCAGTGTAGCAGCTAACCGAAAACTATCAAGCAATCGGATCACCAACTAACAAGGGTAAACATTATTATCATTAGCATCAATTCAACTGGGTATAATAAGGTGGAACATTATTTGTGTTCGTTAAATTTTAACGTTTGCTTGCATGACTAAGCAATTAGACGTAATTGCATCTTGTGTATGTCACTAGGTGCCAATACTTTATTTACTGCTTTTAAATTGCAGTTTGGAATAAGTGAGAATGCAAAGACTCTCGTATGTACTACTTTAAACAACTGCTACACACTTTAAGTCTCATGTTTACTGAAGAAGAGGAAATGCAATTACTACGCTCTTTAATAAATTTGTGTTTGTCATTTCAAGAATACTTAAAATCTTTGCAAAAGAAATGATTCCAACATAAAGAAATGTTTTCTTAATAAGTTAAAAATTTGAGTCAGAAATGTTTTATCACAGTTTTGTCACACCGCAATTTTTCGTTATTTGTCAATTTAAATAAAAAAATTTATTCCCCAATAACTGAGTTGAATTTTTGAAATTGTAGCATGCTAAGATATTTTCTGGTCGTTTTTCTTTTGGCCAATGCTAGAGCCAGAGCTATAGGAAGAGAAGAAAAGCAAGTCATTATAAGCAATCTAGATGTGTTGATTAATTTACATGATTCGTATGCGATTTTCATTGTATACAAAGACTACACTCCTGTACTTTCCAACTTACGGGTGCCTGTAACCATTCTCCACGACAATACAATTATATCAAGTTATGCAGCTGTGCCTTCTTGGAGGAAATGGATATTCCAGTTTGTAAAAATTAAAATTCTACTTATGGATAGTCTTCTATTCGACGTGCGTTGTGAATATGAATTTAACAAGAAACGAAGATTTTGCAATGAAAGAGAGGGATTTGAAATTATATTTCTGAAACACAGTGTCAAAGCCCATTCGCATTCCATTCACATTAAGAGAGGATTGGCTTTAATTTTCCATCTAAACTTTGATACAGAAAGGCACAAATGTTCAAACATTTATAGAATCCGTGACTTGTACGTAGTTTGTGCAAAATGTTTCATCCATTGCTTAAAATCATGGAAAGATACAAAAGTCATTGCCTCTAATTCCACATTTCATTTCCAAGTGGCGGTTGGTATTTTCCAGGCACATTATACTAATATTTCTAGATTTCCAACAAAGTATACCACGAAGTGTGCAAAGCTAAATCCAGAACTTCAGTTTGAAAATCAGTCGTTCGTAAATGCAAAATGGATATCTCCATTTAAATCCTTAAGAGAACAAGGTATTACAATGGAAATTCTTGGAAACACATTTTTGTATGAAGATTTCCACTTCATTACAAATAAAAATAAAAGAAACTTTTCAGTTGATTTCGCTGTATTTCACTTAGCCCCGAAAGTATTCACTTTAGATAACTGGGACATGCAATCTGAAGAGGAAAGCTCAATGCAAGTGATAACTGGTGAATTGAGTTGGAATTTTATTACATGTAGTGGTGTGGAGAAAGATCCTTCTTGGAAAATTTACTCTCGGCCGTTTGATAAACAGAGTTGGATATTTATTGCTATTTCGTTGTTGGTAACTTCCGTAGTTTATCCAATTTTATCTGCTGACGTTCGGAATGCAATTAACACTTTTGAAATTTTAAAAAATGAAAATTTAAAATCAGTATATTTTTATTTAGCGGCATTTCTAGAACAAAGTGTCAAGCTTCCTTCGCAGAATTTAAGGTCTATGTGGATTTTTGGATTATGGATAGCAATTGGAGTGATCATAGCGAATGCTTACAAAGGATTTATTGCCAGCGAACTAACATCTCCAATTAAAAATCAACCAAACTTGAAATATTTTAGGCAGCTTGAAAATTTTCGATTGATTTCCAACACAAGGGGCTTTACGAGATTTGCCTCTGCCGCAGAATCCCATGATACAACAATCATTGAAGCTGAATGTGAGAGTAGATACACTGTAACTCGTAATTCTTGTGGGAGAATGAAAGTACACAATTGCAATACATCAAGTTTACCAAAGTACTTAACACAACGTACGGAATTCTCAATTCAAATTTTTGAAAAGTATAATATTGACAAATTAGCGGCATCCGATTGGAGTTAGTCTTATGTAACCCGATTAATTAATCATACAGCAGAAAGTTTGTCTTTTGACATGCTGTACACCTTAAATAATATTCCTAAGGAATTTCTCGTTGGTTACATGGATAATACAATGTGTAATTTTAATGATGCTGGACTAAAGAAATTTTCTCTCCTTTTCCTTAAATCCTGTAACACTACAGCATTTATTGATTACAATCGTCGTCTTAATCTTTACAAAGGTTTAATTTTTGCAGAAAATCAATATTTCATGGGAGAAGATACATTATTTTTTAAACGAACTATGGTTTCCATTCCAAAATTTCTCGGGTATCGATTCATGTATTCCAAAATGCAAAGGTTAATCAGCTCAGGCATTTATTGGCTATTTGAAAAGTGGGACGATATTCTGTACATGAAAAATCTGAGGATACAAATGAGAAAGGACAGCATTGACTTCAAGTTATTATCAAGTGCCCAATCGAAACAATTGGGAATTTTTAACACAAATATTGGCACAATTTTTATTATTTTCTTCTATTTAGCACTTTTTTCCCTCATATTACTTGTATGTGAAGTTGTATATAAACGGAAATTGGAAAGAAAACAAAAACGAAAGATCTTTGATGTAAAAGCAATGAAACACAAGACAAATCACCACAGATTAATAATTTATTGTCCACTTAATGAGATTTTCTGGAGGTATTGTAATTGCAGTGTAAGACCAAGATCGGGTAAGTCGGTCAATCGGTTAGTTAGTGGAAATGAGCCAAATTAGGCACTTAGGAAAGTGCCTAGACAAGTATGAAAATTTGTACTGAATTTTGGTTTTTGTGGTTAATTTTATAAAAGACAAAACAATGGCCCATTTTACATTAACTGGCTTAATTCTGAAGTTTCCGATGATCAGAAAGACCTCATTTCAAATATGTACATTACATTTCTAAGTGACATAAGTTAATATGTCATGGCTCTGTAAAGCAGGAAACTGTCATAATTTAAAAATAAAAGGAACCTTATATATGCAGTGAGGTTTCCTGATCCATCAGGGACTTTGAATTAATTATCTGGATTAATTCTGTATTTTTTGGCATTAGTAATCTAAAATAATCTAAAATATATTCTACATAATAATGGTAAAACTTAGTGTACCTCTAATATTTGTCAATGTAAAGTTATAGGATTTATTTGCTCAGCATTTTCAGTAATATGTCAGTAAACATGCAATGCTATCATATTTACAATCATGTTTACTGCAATCATATTTCAGTAAACACAATATGTATACTGTTGTGCTACCCGTCTTAATGGAAACCTTTATTAAACATAAGGCAAAAATTCTGACAACTCGTCGTGAGCATTCCGCTTCTCGCTTTGACTTATATATATTTGTTGAAATATTCTGTATACAAAATGCAATCTGTATCCTGTATATTCCGCGTAAATATTATCTGAAATATTCTGGAGACACATTATTTTTATGTAAAATAAAATTAGTTGTTCAAGTCCCAACACATGGTCTCCTTTCGAGTTTTAAATGACCAAACGTTGATAAGAGCCTATTTTTAGTTGGGACGAGGCAAACAAACGAGACTAGGCTTGAGGTCGAGGCTAGGATAAGAGAAGGAAAAAATAAGAGCTAAGCGAATGACGAATTTGGATTTATTTAGTTATGTGGATTGGTTATGCTAAGATAAGAAATATCATAAAATAAAACGTAGGCTCCAACAAGAAAACTTCCTCTCCAGACTTTGGTATTTTCTTTGTGTATAATTTTACGCTAATACACTCGAGTGTACTCACTTAAATGAGTGAGTGCATTCACTGATTTAAGTGCATTCTCAGTACACATATAAAAACCCCGTACCCCAACACTAACTTGGTTGAATAAATAATAAGCGTTTAAAAATTAGTACCAATCGTCAGGTTAATGAGAATTCTCAGTATTACATATTCCGTGCAAAGTGTTCCTTTAAGGAAATAGAAAATTTTCCAATTAATTTACAGAAACACACTTCTGAGTCATCCAGTATTACCCTGGAATTCGTGTATTTCTGATCAAACTAATAACAATCAAGTTTCTTCTGTATTTTCATGGTTTCTACATATTACATATTGCAATGGCGGATTCGGATCCCTCGTGGCGACTACTTCCAGCTCAAAAATGTAGCAAGTGGTAAATGCATCGATGTTAAAGGTCAATCAACTTCTAAAGGAGCAAAACTTCATCAGTGGACATGTGGACAATACAGCCAACATTGGAAAGTGTCTCAGAATCACATTATTGGTAGAAATAGTGGCAAATTCATTGACATTGAAGGTCAGGGTCATGGAAATTCAGCGCTACTTCAAATTTGGTCATGTTTGTATTGATTTGGGAAAGTTGCTTTTGCACAAATTTTTATTACATAAAATTAGAAAAACAACACTTGTTTGTAATTTTTTATAAAAATAAAAATTAAATGAAATAGTAAATAGAAACAATCGCAATATTGAGAAATAAACATTTCAATGAATTAGTTTGATTTCTCTACTTTACGCCGGTAGTCTGTTACTGGGGTATGCCATGCTGTGCGACTTACCTATATAATTAAGTGATTGATGAATTGGCCAATTTACATTGATAGGTACAATGATTTACCCTCTAAACGTATTTATCATAGATAATTGCTTGTTCCCACTCTTTTTTAGTGTATTATTATGTTCCGTCATACCGAAATAGTACAGCCCATTGAAATCCAAGAAAAGCAAAGCGTTTCCCAAAAATAGAGAGAAATTATAGGACGCGTTTAGCAACTTGTAGGTATAAATGGCAAAATTATCCCTCGTTTTGGCCATTCAATAAACCATATGTACCTAAGCAACTTTTCAGCAGTTCTTTGCAAAGATATTTAATACAATCTATAGTAGTAAATCGAAATCGAACAAAAGAAAATAATACAGCATAGAAGTTTATATTACAAGGCTACCAATAAGTGAGCGATTCCTTGAAAGCGAACTCAATTAACGATGTTTTCAAAAAACTCTTTTAAATATTTTGGCATTTTGGTTAATGTACTGGCTTTCATTAAAGCAATTCCGTTCAAATGGGATCATATGACTGATAAACTTTATATTGGGAACAGTGTAGGCCAAAAAGTTGGTTGGAAATTATGCGTAATCCAGTGTATTTTGTACACTTTATATATCACTGTGCAAACAATTCTAGAAATCAAAAACCAATCTTCAACTTTAGATGGTTTTTCACTTTTGATTTTATACAATACCGGTTACGTTTGGAGTTCATTCGGTTATTACAATTTATACAATAAAGAAGACGATATTTCAACATTTTTAAATCAACTGACTTCCGTGAATTTAGTACTAATAGGTATTTATGAAGGCACTTCGAATTATAGCTTCTGGCGTTACTGTTGTATAAGGTAAAGTCATTTCCGACCATTTTGAATAAATAAAAATTCTTTTTTTTGAAAATATGGAAACTTTTGCCTATTTGTCTCCAATTTGAATAGCTAGTGGACACAAATTCATCACAATTGTCTCTACCGTGAAAAACTCAAAACCTACGAAGAGTGTATACCTTATACCTCAGTAATCCTACAAACCATAGCATAATTCCAAGTGCCTAATACCATGGGTATTTACTATCTATTTAAATTCACCAATACAGGTATTCATAAAATACATAAATATGTATATATTTCACATGATATTTACACATATTTTCAGATAAAGAAAGGAAAGATGGGAATTTCCCAATCCGAACTTCAAGATTAGTTGAAATTCTTGCAATTTTGTACACAATCTGTACATTTTCGGTTTCTGTTGTCGTGGGATTAATATTTATGGTTTTACCTAATGAAAAATTTCAAATTTATTGGCTTCTTCCACACCAGTATAAAAATACATTGACAGTTATCGTATTCCTCTCATTTGAAATCATGTCGAAATTCGCGATATGTGGAATGGCTTCAGTATCTGTATTATATCTTCAAGCTTACATGGATTTTGGAACTTATTGGATAACAACATTCAGGTAATTACAATTGCATCAAAGTGAAAAATAAATCCTACTTTACAATTACTTTAAGTACTTCGCTAGTAAACATAATAACATATTTCTTATCTCACAGTAACAAGACTACTCGAGTGAAAACTATTTCTCGGTTCAAACTTTTGAATATTCTTAACACACATTTTAATTCCAGTCTCCATTATACTTATCTGTCAAGCTTGATCTTAGGATTCTTCTTTTTTACTGTGTTCTGCAGTTTTGGAGCTATTCGCTTTTACAAAAGGATGCCTATAACAGTTTATATTCTCTTTCCTATGTGTATGATTATTTGCATCTTTGTTGTAGTAGTACTCCTTTCTGTAGCTGCACAGGTTTATGAAAAAGTTGTTAAATTCATAATAAAAATGAAAACAACAATAACTTACAACAAAGTTGCTCGGCGAGAAATTGCAAGTTTTAATAAATTCGGAATTCGTATTGGAATTCTACGTGCCGTGAAGTATTTGTATCTCTTAGCATTCTTTTTAAGTGTTTCAAATTATGTGACCACATTGCTAATTGCTCTTCCACACGATTTTTGAACAGCATTTTGATACTAATCCTGGAATTTTAGTTACCATAGTACGATTTTGTTAAAAGTGTATACCCCAATATAAGGTCCTTAAGTGTACCCCAATAATTTATGTACCCCAATGGGAACCTTGTCATTAGCTTACTTGTAATCAGACAAATCAATTGTCAAAATTATGATGTCTTGTCATATCTAAGGGTGAGGTTCAAGCTAAAGTAATGGTTTCCAAATTTTTACCTCTTTGCCTGTAAAAGTTCGATGGCTAGTTTTTGATCAACCTTCCAAGTGCTTAAACCTTACCATGATTTAAAAATTCTGAAAAACCGTTATTAAAGTGAAATATGGGTCATTATTGATTGAGCGGAAAAATAGATAGATAGAAAGATATTATGTACAATAGTTTGCTAGCGAATAGTACCAAAAAGATTTTACTCTGTTTCTATTTTATTCTGTATAATATAGTCAAATTGGGCTAACTTTTTGAGTGTTTCGGCTTACATACTATAGTATTCTCTACTTTATTGTTGCTTTAAAATAACTTGACAGTAATTTCATTTTAAACTTATTGACGTGTAATTTTACTGTGATATTTATAATGGGTATCATCCCACACTAATTTCCATTTCAAAATTTATGAAAGTTATTCTATATTGCAAAATACATGCAAAAGTACAAGGGTATGATTTGTACGTAAATAGAACAATAGAGCATATTGTAGTAGAAATAATTTTTACTGTTTAAAAATGAAAGAGTACCACCTATTTCATTAATGTCACGGTCAACATAGCATTTGTTTATTCACAGAAAGCCAATAATTGTTAACTGACTGTAGACTTCTCTGATTTCTTATTGTATCAATAATATCGTGTCATACTATACTCATCCTATTAATTGAGCCATGATATCAGTGGTTATTATTGAAAGTACCCATTCAGATCTATTAAAGTGTCCAACCAGAAAACCACATAAGGCCAACAAACTGTGAATAATTAATAAATATCAATTACTGTACAGTTCCTGCTCTGTTGACATAATGGCAATTAATATAACTTAGAATTGTGACATAGATGGATTGCCATTGACATTTCTACATCACTTTTAGATTAATGCATACATTGATTTTTCTTTCAGCAATCGCCAATTTTTTATGATGCTATTAGTGAATTATTATCCCGGAATACCTGGAAAATGCAGCCCATTGAGATGAAAAGTGTGACATCTGTCAAAAGTAAATAGAAACTATGCGGTAAGCTTAGCAATTATTTCACATGGATGACAAAATTCTGTAATATTAAGTCATTGCAAGCAACAATGACCTTCTGCAGTTGAAACAAAAGGTATTAATTAAAGCACGAACAGTCTTCAATCCTAGAATCCTGATCGTTATGTTTGATGAATTCGTTGATTATACTTCCAACTGGAAGAAAATTTATTACTTCCTAGTCTGTTGGAGGCCAGAGAAGATAATTTAAATTACGATGTTTTCAAAAAACTCATTTAAATATTTTGGTATTTTAGTTAATATAGTGGCTTACATTAAAGCAATTCCATACAAATGGGATCATAAAACCGAAACACTTGTTATTGGAAATAGTGTCGCGCAAAAAGTTGGATGGAAATTGTGGGCAGTCCAGGCTATTTTGTACACTTTATATTTAACTGCACAAACAATTTTTGAAATCAAAAACAAATCTATAACGCTTGCAAGTTTTTCTCTTTTGCTTTTATTTACAATCGGTTACATTTGGAGTGCAGTCGGCTATTACAATTTATACACTAAGGAGGAGGATATGGCGACATTTTTAAATCAATTGCTTGCTGTGAATTTAGTACTAATAGGTAATGTTAATTGTTAATGGCCGTGATTTAATCCTTCCATGCAAATGAATGATATCCGCAGGAAAGAGAAAGTCTGCGGACTAATGAAAGTCGCAGGCGGCCAATATATATGCAAATGAAAGTCGCAGGCGGCTAAAATATGTACAAATGAAAGTCGCAGGCTGGCAATATTTGGGCAAATGAAAGTAGCAGGAAATGAATTAAATTAGCATGAAGTGCAACTGTAGACTGAAAACAATGTAGTTAGTTCGATTGTTTAGCAAGAAATATTTTTCTCCCACTCTTTTAACTGTCTTTATATTCCTTAACGGTTTCCTATACAATGCATATGTACAGAACATGTTAATGTTTAATGATAACAGTATAATACAGACATGTATGTCTAATGTCGGGTAATGTGGCAGTGTATTGCACATAGTGAGCTTTACTGTTTTCCAGTAAGTCAGGTCTTGTAAGTGTCAGCAATATGGTAATATCATGAAGTAAAAAAGTTCGTATTCATATTTTAATTCAACTATTACCAGGCTTCTACAATTATTGCTGCTGCCGAAAATTCAACGACAATTTCTGATTAAATATATGCATTGCAAAATTCATGCTAATTTAATCATTTCCTGCTACTTTCATTTGCCCAAATATTGCCAGCCTGTGACTTTCATTTGCACATATTTTAGCCACCTGCGACTTTCATTAGTCCGCAGACTTTCTCTTTCCTGCGGATATCATTCATTTGCATGGAAGGATTAAATTTTAGTCATTGTTAATGCAGATATGCTTGGCATGGAACTAAATTTTTAAAATAATTACGGGAACATTTGTACATTATTTCAGATAAAGAAAGGAGAGATGGAAATTTCCCAATCCGAACTTCAAGATTAGTTGAAATTCTTTCAGCGTTGTACATTTTGTGTATATTTTCTGTTTCAATTGTCATGGCATTGATGTTTATAGTTTTACCTAATGAAAAATTTCAAATGTATTGGCTCCTTCCACAGCAGTATAAAAATACATTAACATTTATCCTATTCCTCCCATTTGAAATCATTACCAAATTCTCCGTTACTGGAATGCATGCAGTAACTGTATTATATCTTCAAGTTTATATGGATTTTGGGACTTATTGGACAACAACTTACAGGTAATTAAGCGAACGCTAAAAAAGAACTATGAATTAACGCCTTCACTAAGAAACATGAAATCATTAACTATTATTTTTCAGAAATAAGAATGCTCCCGTTAAAACGATTTCTCGGTTCAAACTGTTGAATATTCTTAACTCTCACTTTAATTCCAGCCTTCATTTGACTTACGTTTCAAACCTCTTCATAGGATTTTTCTTTTTTATTATATTCTTTAGTTTTGGGTCTATTCGCTTCTATAACAGGATTCCTATAACAGTTTATGCTTTCTTTCCAATGTGTGTGGTTATAGTTGTTGTTGTTGTCATAATTCTTCTATCTAAAGCTGCACAGGTTTATGAAGAGAGTGTCAGATATATCAGAAAAATGAACACAACATTAGTTTATAATAAAGCTGATCGCAAGGAAATTGCTAGTTTTTCTAAATTGGGAATTCGAATAGGAATTCTACGAGCGGTGAAATATTTGTATCTCTTAGCATTCTTTCTGGGTGTTTCAAACTATGTGACCACATTGCTAATTGCTCTTCCACACGATCTTTGAATAGCACAACTACAATAATTGCACCCATCAGTAAGAAATTTCTGTTAATTAACAAAGTAGTATTCCTAAAAGAAATGTTGGCCACTTAGTGTTGAATATTGTGAAAAAATTCAACAGACACTGAGTTTCCAGATTAGAAATATTTGATATCTGTTCATATTTTCCACCACACTCTCTACCGTGCTCTGATTTCAAAGTATAAGCTGGATTCAGGTACCAACTCACCTTTGTCAACGGTGTAGACTGAAATCAAATTGTGTTTACTGTATTATATTTTGTATTGGTGACAGTGGGCTTTTCTTATTCGGTTGTAAATAAAATAAACTGAAAAGTTCTGCAACCAACTCCCGTTCACAAACCTAATTCTTTCAATCATCAGAAATTCAATTAATTAATTCCGAGTCTCGTTTTTATCATAATTGCAACTCCGGTTTCAGTTCTCTCATCCCGATTCCGAGTATCGAGTATTTACATACTTCAATTGAATTTTCGTTCCTCAATGCATATTTATAATAAAGGATGAAGGTAGTATTTAAAGAAATATTTTTGGAAATAATTTTTTTTGCAAACTTTGAGTATTTTAGGGGTGTCAAAAATAACACATCTTAAATGATTTGAGATAATAATAAGAGTGTAATAAAATAAGTAAGGTAAATTATTTGAGATACGATGAACAGTAAACGATTAGATTCCTTTACTTCAATCATGTTTAAGGTGTTAGTGCCCCCTTCAACTCAAAAAAAAATCAATCCATTCTTTTACCTATGTGATCCATTAGTACGATATCTATTAGTTCTATTAGTACGAAATTGGAGTCTAAAAGAGGTAACATACAATATACTCATAATTTTGTGCTCATTATTGACTCTGAAGATGTTAAGCACGTTAAAATATTTGATAAGTATTCGCTAAAGAATATGTAAATATAAACATTGGTCCATTGAAGGGAAATTTTCTGCTACACATGAAAATTTTCTGTGGCATTCTTAAGATCACTTGACAGTAATTAGATTTTAAACTTATTGACATGGAATTCCACTGTCATATTTATAATGGGTATCATTCCACCTAAGATGGTTGTCTAAGATACTGACGATATAAAGGTGGTCTCGTAGTTAAGACAAAACAATCAAAGTTCGCTTTTTCATTTTTAAAAAATTAGGTCCAATTGTATCCAAATTTGGGCCAAATGAATAGTATCAATACTTAAATTTGGACCAAAAATGAAAAAGGGTGATCTTTGAATAATTTGTCTTGACTACGAGACGACTTTATACCGTCAGAATTATCAGTATCATAGGTAACCATTTAGCATTCCATCCTTATTAAAAAATACAGACTAATTCATAAGTAGAAGTAGTTTATTGATATCACAGTAAAATTTGACAATACTTATATAGTCTGTGTAGTATATAGTAGGAATACTTTTTCACTGTTGAAAAATAAAAGCGTCGTTTGACGTTACCACTTTTTCTATAGTGAGGGTCGACATATAGTAATATTTAGTTATAGGCAGAAAACCACTTTTCAACAGACGGTCGACTCATTTATCAATTACTTTATCACTGCCGTGACACGGTGATATATGTGTTAACTATTAAAAGATCCCGTTCAGATTTATTGAAGTGTCTAACTCCAATAATAAATATCAATTACAGGTTACCTAATTGTAAGGAATTAATGTCAACTATTGTTATATTGTTCTTACCCTGTTGACATAATGGTCATTAACACTTCTTAGAATTGTGACACAGATGGATTGCCGGTCACATTTCTACCTCCCTTTAGACTGAATTATACCTTTATTTTCCTTTTTACAATCGCCAATTTTTATGGTGAATTACTATTATTCCCCATAATACTGGCAAGGTCAGCCCATTGAAATCCAAGAATAGTGGGACATTTGCCAAAAAGATGTAGGTAAATTATGTTGTAAAATTGGTAATTGTTTGGTATAGATGACAACATTCTATAGAATGTAAAAGTATTAATTAAGGTACGAATGCCCGCAATTTAAGAATCCTTATAATTGTGTTTGCCAAGAGAAATTTCTTCAATTCTACTTCCAACTGGAGGAACATTCATTATTATTTCCCAGTCAAATTGCAGTCACAGAAAAATTAAGTGGACTTAATTGAAGATGTTTTCAAAAAACTCATTTAAATATTTCGGTATTTTAGTTAACATATTGGCTTTCATTAAAGCAATTCCTTACAAATGGGATCACAAAACTGAGACACTTGTTATTGGAAGTAGCGTAGGACAAAAGGTTGGATGGAAATTGTGGGCAATGCAGACCATTTTGTACACTTCATATGTATTTGTGCAAACAATTTTGGAAATCAAAAACAAATCTTTAACGCTTGCAAGTTTTTCACTTTTAGTGTTATTCACAATCGGCTACATTTGGAGTACAGTCGGTTTATACAATTTATATACTAAAGAAGAGGATATGGCAACATTTCTAAATCAATTGATTGCTGTTAATTTACTACTAATAGGTATTCTTTATTCCAATGTGAAAAGGAATGTATAAAACAATTCAAAATAATTGTGAATGTTTGCACACATTTCAGATAAAGAAAGGCGAGATGGAAATTTCCCTATTCGAACATCAAGATTAGTTGAAATTCTTGCAGCTATGTACATTATGTGTTTATTTTCTGTTTCGATTGTTATGGCATTGATGTTCATAGCTTTACCGAATGAAAAATTTCAAATGTATTGGCTTCTTCCAGAACACTACAAAAATACGCAGACAATTATCCTATTCCTCCCATTTGAATTCATGACGAAATTCTCTATATCTGGAATGCTAGCAGTAAACGTTTTATATCTTCAAGTTTACATGGATTTTGGAACTTACTGGATAACAACTTACAGGTAATTAAACGAAAGTTATAAAAAAACTCATAGCTAACGCATTCAGTAAAAAACATATACTAAAATAATTAATTATTATGTTTCAGAAATAAGAATGCTCCCGTTAAAACGATTTCGCGGTTCAAAATTTTGAATATTCTTAATTCACATTTTAATTCCAGCCTTCATTACACCTATTTCTCAAACCTCCTAATAGGATTCTTCTTTTTTATTACATTCTGTAGTTTTGGGTCTATTCGCTTCTACAACAGGATTCCTATAACAGTTTATGTTTTCTTTCCAATGTGTGTGGTCATAGTAATCGGTGTTGTCATAATTCTCCTTTCTAAAGCAGCACAGGTTTATGAAGAGAGTGTCAGATACATCATAAAAATGAACACAACGTTAGTTTATAATAAAGCTGATCGCAAGGAAATTGCTAGTTTTTCCAAATTTGGAATTCGAATAGGAATTCTACGAGCAGTGAAATTTTTGTATCTCTTAGCATTCTTTTTAGGTGTTTCAAACTATGTGACCACATTGCTAATTGCTCTTCCACACGATCTTTGAATAGCACAACTACATTTACACTCATTTGTAAGAAGTTTGTGTTAGTTAAAGTATTCCTAAAAGAAAGTGTTGGCACTGTTCTATCTACAACGGTGAGGGTGCTTAGTGGTAAAAAGTACTTAGTGAGTTACAAAATTAAGAGGGTGGTTGGTAGGAAAAAGTAGTGTAAATAAGATAATGGAGAGTACAAATGACAAATGCTTCCGGATGCTATTTTCATTTAGCGTAACTCAGTTTTATTTTTTCAATTCATGCAAAATGAGATGTAACCTGCACACAATTGATAAGTACTGTCACATAAGTATAGTAAGTGGTCACTGACTGCGTCACTGAACTAAAAATGGTACTTAGCCATTACTTGCAAAGTTTAAAAATGAATTCGAACATACAAAAGTAGAGTATTTAGTAGGGTACCACGCTAGAAACAAACATTGTCATGACTTTGTCTTCAATCTTCTTTAATGGTGAAAACAACTGCAAAATGCTCTCCTAAGCAGTTCTAAAATAAATAAGTGTTATGATAAAAACAATATATTGTCATTTGCAGCTAATTATTGCAACTTTTATCAATAAAATGATGTGATCAGTTATTGAATGATCCGTTGCTATATTTTGTTTTTATCATAGAACTTATACCTTGTTCATTTCAGAAATGCCTTGGAGAGTATTTTTCAATTGTGTAACTATAAAAGATGGGTGGAAGACGAAGGCAAGGTTTCGTACTTGGTAATCTAAATAAGATGTGCTTTTGACCACTAAGCACTTTTTACTGCTATGCATTTTTAGTACATTTTATCAGGTGGGTGGTAAAATCCCTGGATGGATGGCAAATATTGAACACTGTGTTGATCACTTAGTGTTTTATAATGAGAAAAAAATTGAATGGACACTGAGTTTCGAACTCAGAACATTTGATATTCGGTCGGATTTTTCACCAGGCTCTACCGTGCTCTGATTTCAAAAGTAAGCTGGATAAACTATTCATGTCCGAACTCACTTTTGCCAACTGTGAAGAATGAAATCCAATTGAGTTTACAGTATTATATTTTGTATTGATGACAATGGGTTTTTCTTATGCAGTTGTAAATAAAATTAACTGAAAATTCCTGCAACCAACTCCCGTGCACGAACCTAATTCCTTCAAATCAGAAATTCAATTCATTAATTCCGACTCTTGTTTTCATCGTAAGTACAACCCCGGTTTAGGTTCTCCCACCCCGAATCCGGGTATCGAGTCTTTACAACTTCAGTTGAATTTTCGGTCCTCAATGCTTATTTATACAAAAGTGTAAAATACCATATAATTAGGGAAGTACATCAAGAAATTGTAGGAATGTAGTGTTTTTGGGGAATTAATTTTTTGCAAATTTTGAGAATTTTAGGGGTGTAAACGTATGCAAATATAAACATTGGTCTATTGGGAAGAAATTTTCTACTGCACATGAAAATTTTCTGTGGCATTCTTAAAATCGCTTGACAGTAATTCATTTTTTTGTTGACATGAAATTTTACCGTCATATTTATAATGTGTATCATTTCATCATAATTGAAAAATACAATGCTTAAATAGAAGTAGTATATTGACATAACAGTATATCTGTACAATAATTATAGTCTATGTAGCATATAGTAGGAATACGGTTATACTGTTTAAAAATGAAAGCGTCGTTTGGTTGTACCACTTTTTCCGTAGTGAGGTTAAACAGTAGTATTTAGTTATAAAGAGCAAACTTCTTTTTCCTGACGGTCGTCTCATTTATTTACTATTTTATCAATGCAGTGACATTGATATATGTGGTTATTATTAGAAGATCCCGTTCTGGTGTCTAATTCCAAAAATAAATATCATTTCCAGGCTACCTAATTGTAAGGAATTAATATCAATTACTAATAAATTGTTCTTACCCTGTTGACGTAATGGCGGTTAACATTACTTATAATTGTGACACATATAGATTGCCTGTAAAATTTCTACATCCTTTTAGACTGATGTACACCTTTATTTTCCTTTCTAAAATGGACAACCTTTAATGCTTCCCTTAGTGAATTACTATTATCCCCCGTAATACCCACAAGGTGCAGCCCATTGAAATCTAAGAAAAGTGGGACATTTACTAAAATAGATAATAATTAGCGGAAAGCTTAATAATTATTTCACATAAATGACAAAATTCTATAATATTAAGTCATTTTAAGCAACAAAGACCTTCAGCAGTTCAAATCAAAGGTATTCATTAAGCTTTGAATGCCCACAAAAATAACTCCTTATTTTTATGTTTCCTAAGAATTCGTTCAATTGAAGTTCCAACAGGATGAAGAATTATTATTTCTCAGTGTAATGTCTAATGGAGAGGTCAGAGAAAAGTTAAGTGGATTGAATGGAAGATGTTTTCAAAAAACTCATTTAAATATTTTGGTACTTTGGTTAATATATTGGCTTACATTAAAGCAATACCATACAAATGGGATCATAACACTGAGACACTTGTTATTGGAAGTAGTGTAGGACAAAGAGTTGGCTGGAAATTGTGGGGAATCCAGGCAATTTTGTACACTTTATATTTAATTGTACAAACAACTTTGGAAATCAAAAACGAATCTTTAACGCTTGCAAGTTTTTCACTTTTACTTTTATTCACAATCGGTTACATTTGGGGTGCTGTCGGGTATTACAACCTTTACACTAAGCAAGAATATATGGCAGCATTTCTTAATCAATTAATAGCCGTGAATTTAGTACTAATAGGTATTCTTTATTGAGAATAAGAATATGCAAGAAATATACAAAAATTAAAAAATAATTGTGAATGTTTGCCCACATTTCAGATAAAGAACGGAGAGATGGAAATTTCCCGATCCGAACATCAAGATTAGTAGAAATTCTTGCAGTTTTGTACATCGTGTCTTTATTTTCCATTTCAGTCGTCATAGGATTGATGTTCATAGCTTTACCGAATGAAAAATTTCAAATGTATTGGCTTCTTCCAGAAGAATACAAAAATACACTAGCAATTATCCTATTCCTTCCAATTGAAAGCATCACCAAATTCTCTGCCGGTGGAATGATTGGAGTAACTATACTGTATCTTCAAGTTTACATGGATTTTGGCACTTATTGGATAACAACTTACAGGTAATTAAACGAACGCTAGAAATAAACTCTAAACTAACGCTTTCCGTGAGAAACATAAAGTCATTAATTATTACTTTTCAGAAATAAGAACGCTCCCGTTAAAACGATTTCTCGGTTCAAAATTTTGAATATTCTTAACTCTCACTTTAATTCCAGTCTTCATTACACCTACTTCTCAAACATCATAATAGGATTTTTCTTTTTTATTACATTTTGTAGCTTTGGGTCTATTCGCTTCTACAACAGGATTCCTATAACAGTTTATGTTTTCTTTCCAATGTGTGTTATTATAGTAATTATTATTGTCATAATTCTCCTTTCTAAAGCGGCAGAGGTTTATGAAGAGAGTGTCAGATATATCACGAAAATGAACACAACATTAGTTTATAATAAATCTCATCGCAAGGAAATTGCTAGTTTTTCCAAATTCGGTATTCGAATAGGAACTCTACGAGGGGTTAAATATTTGTATCTCTTGGCATTCTTTTTAGGTGTTTCAAACTATGTTACGACATTGCTAATTGCTCTTCCAAACAATATCTGAACAATAGTTTGATGCTAGACCTAAAATTTTATTTACCACAATGCAATTTTTTAGTGTACAAAGTATTAATATCTATAATAGTTTTGGTACTGCGAGTAACAGACAATGTATTTTGATGAATTTTGTTGGGAGTGTGACACAACTACACTATTTTAAAAAGTGAAATATTAAAATGCACTTTAATAGCACTTTGCATCAATTGGCAAGAAATGTTAACACTGACAAATGTAATATTGAATATACTATGCCCTTGTAATAAAACTCTTGGTAATTCCTATAAACTGTAAAGTAGTACTAAATATTGTAACACTGTAAAATAAAGTAAGCATTCGCTGAGCGAATGCATTAATAGAAAAGTGCATCCCAGAATGAATAGAATGAGAGCATAGTTACCTACTGCAAGATGAGCTAATGCATTAAGACTTTTTATAGGAATAATTGCTAAACAAGGAGAATTCCTTGGTTAGCTAAACGTTTTGATACTTTGTTATTGTTATTATATTTGTAATATGCATTTATTTTAGGATTAAATTTAAAGCGGGTACACAAATGAGTGAATGCTGGTACGGTAATTTTTTCTGTGGACCGGATGAAAAGCGGACTATTTTCCGGCGACAGCGAAGTTACTAAATGAAATTGGGTACTACTACATTAATGCGAGTTAATACGGGTACGGATTTTCTAAGGCATATGGAAAGATTGCTGTATGCTTGTAACTAGAATGTATGAGGGTGTTTAGGTGCATATTATAAGACAGGTGTCCCAGCTCAGAATAGCAATAAAAAAGTCTTTTTAGTGAGTCTATTGTTAAGGTTAATACACTTAGGAATACAAATTAGATTACAAAGAATTTCTCTGTACATGTCAAGTAGTCTAGTAGTAGGTATAAAGGTATAATTATCTTTATAATTTGCATGATATTGATAAGCCAACGATAAGTTAAAACAACTTACAAAATACAAAGAATTAGTCAGAATGAATTAGTAGAAAATAGTGTAAGGAAAGAATTTAATATACGATAGACGTATCAGGGCAGCTAAATTACAAACACTCAATGATTCAGGACCTTTTACATAGGTAGGTTATGTTTATGTTTAGTTAGGTTAGGTTAGAAGAAAACGCGATTTCTGGGGCGGGATTTTTGAAAAGAGCCCTGTACCCTTTAGGGTCTGTAATTACGCATCAGGGCATATGATAAGGAAGTCGCACTGGTATTACCAAGGCAATTTGAATCGCCATACCAACGGGGTTGGCCTGACTAACAAGGTGCAGACATGGCCCTGTTATCCTCGTTTTCTGCACCCAATTTGTGGCATATGTAACTGCAGAAATTGGGTGCAAGATTATTCTTACTCGGTTAGGTGCAATTCTGAAATTTATATTTTTAATTTCAAAGTGGCAAGGTGTGCAGTTTATTCCTGCCCAAATACGACCGTACTTGTAAAAAGGAATAAAATGAGGAAGAAAGGGTAACTTGTAAGTAAGAATAATCTTGCACCCAATTTCTGCAGTTACATATGCCACAAATTGGGTGCAGAAAACGAGGATAACAGGGCCATGTCTGCACCTTGTTAGCCAGGCCAACCCCGTTGGTATGGCGATTCAAATTGCCTTGGGTATTACTGTATCGAAAGACTTTTCTTTGTTTTCTTTGAACGTCCCCTTTTCCTCTTCTGACCTACAGGAATAGTTTGGAATTTCGTAGTCGCCTTTCATTGCTGCCACTCCAATGGTATGTTTACAGATAAAACATTTTAAGAAATGTGGACATGTACATTGACATTGAGAAACAGTCAATTTGTATTCCTTAGTGCAACAACCTAACACTAGACCCTTTAAAAGCATTTTCTGTTACTATTCCGAGCTTGACCACAGCTACCAATAGTATACATAATGTGTTCCAAAATTTCCATATTTCAATAGAGGAAAAGTGGACGTCCCGTGCATATGCAATGAAAATCCGTACCCGTATTAACTCATTATTAATATAGTAGTCCCCAATTTCATTTAGCAACTTCTCGGTCGCCAGAGAACCGTACCTAATTTCATTTGGCCAGTCCGCTTTTAATCCAGTCCACAGAAAAGTTTCCTGTTCCCGAACTCACTCATTTGTGTACCGACTTTAAATTGCGTCCTTTATTTTAATGAAGCTTTGTGCCTTTATAAACTGATTAAAACATTTGTCTGTAAACAAGCAACAACAACATGACTTCTTTGGGGCTTTCATTTATTCCAACATGTCAATTATTCCAATTTTAATGTATTGCAACTTTAGATTAATTCACATAACTAATTTAAGTACTTGAATTGTAACCTTGTAATTGGTATATTTGTAATAAGGTACAAATATATGCAAAATTCATGTAATGTAAAATTCTGAAAAATGAAAATGCAATCACAAAAATTTAGAAAGAATTGGTGTTTGCTTGTACGGCGTTAATGTTGATGTTACATTAGGTTTAAAATAAATAATGTGAGAATAATAAGTACTGATTGTCGTATAAAAATGGGCCACAATTCCAATTAAGTTTTCATTTGGCATAACTACGGGTCTTTGTTCATCATAAACAGGATTATTTTTCCACCAGGTTAATTCCAATAGTTCCATGGAGTCTTTTGACATGGTATTATCAGAAAAGCTAAGTCAGAGATGTAAAAGTTCATAGGTTCTCAGCAAAGATCTTAATACTTGTGTGTCTTTGGGTATTTTGGGTTTTTGTGAACTTGGTCTACTGAATGTTCTATGCATAGATTATTTGTTTTTGACATTTTTGAGCCCCAATAAGATTAGCAAGCATAGAGGCAAAATAAAAGAGAAGCGTTAATGTTCAAATATTTTTAACGTTTGAAATAGACAGCTAGTAGAACTTGAAAAATAGGGCCAATTGCAAAATTTTGATTTGAATTTTGAAAGCAAATCGATTATGGAAAATAATCGGTAGATTGTTGTTTTTCAAAGCAGAGCACTTGGGTTTCAAGAATTGCAGCCAGCCTAATATTATCTTTTGCTAACCGGCCAACCAAGCGATTGGATCCCAAAATCCCAGAGCACGGGGCGCTGGACTGTTGCTGATCAACTTAATGGCGATAAAGGCGCTGTTGGACAATGCTAGTTTTCAAGTATATTATCAAATTTTTTCATATTTTGCAGTATAAACTGTAATTTGTTGGGCAAATGATGGTGTGCTCTGCATTTTCGCCTAGCAACCGAAAAATCCAAATAGCCAGAGGTTTTTGATTTATTAAAAACTGTGTTGGGTTTTTGCCGAAAACCCTTGGAGAGCAAACAGGTCACATTTCAATTTCTCAAAGGCAAATACATATCGACGTCAGTGCAAAAGGTGAATAAGTCAAAAAGTAGCTTTTTCACAGTTTTTAAAATGGGTACGTACCATCCCACGCTAATTTCCATTTCAGAGCGTATGAAAATTATTTTACTTTGCAGAATACATGGATTAGCAGAAGTAGTATGATTTGTACATAAATTCCACAATATCTAGAGTATATTGTAGAAATACATTTTTAATGTTGGAAAATGAAAAGTACCATCTACTTCATATATGTCACGGTCAACATAGTATTTATTTATTGACAGAAAACCAATTGTCAACTGACTTTCGACTTCTCTAATTTCTTATTTTATCAATGATATTGCGTCATCATCATCTTATCGTTTCGGCATTATTTGCCAAAAGCCCTCTCTGCTACGCAGTAAATTCATGGAACTCCCTAAAAATTACTCTAAAGAGTAAAGTAGATTCACCCTCTACTTTCTCTATTAAATTAAACTCTTATATTTTGGATTTACGTAAAAATAGCTTTGTATAATATTAGTATAACTACAAACTTAATAGTTAGTACTATTTGACGTTGTCTGTCATTATGCTAACTCTAAACTGTAAATATTGACTATTCGATTGATTACGGGTAACGATTCGGCTTTTTCCTGGGAGTAAGGTAACAGGCATACCTTCGGTGCTGATTGTTTCGAAACAGAGCAATCCTTTTTGTACTGTATACAATTGGCACTTGAATAAACATTGAACATTGAACATCAATCGCGTAATTTTATCCGCAGTTATTTTATTATTGAGAGTACCTATTTAGTCAGTCAAAAGAGTGCATATCAATTACAAACCACCAAATTGTGAGCAATTATATCAGTTACTCTATTGTTTCTACTCTTTTGACATAGTGGACATTATTATAACTTTGAATTGTGACATATAGGTAGATGGATTGTCGTTAGCATTTCGACATCACTTTTAGATTGATACCTACATTGATTTTCACTTCTACAAACGCCAACTTTTATATAGGTACTGCTATTAGTGAAGTATTATTATCCCTTAAAATACCGGGAAGGTGAAGCCCATTGAGATCCATGAAAAGCGGGACATTTACTAAAAATAGATAAAAATTAGCGGAAACCTTAATACTTCTATGACATAAAAGACAAAATTCTACAATATTAAGTCATTGTAATCAACAAAGACCTTCAGCAATTCAAATAAAGGTATTAATTAAGCCTTGAATGCTCACACAAAAACCCCTTATTGTTTTGTTTTCTAAGAAGAATTCGTTGAATTAGTTCCAACAAGATGAATTTCCGAGTCTAATGTCTAATGGAGAGGTCAGAGAAAAGTTAAGTGAATTTAATAGACGATGTTTTCAAAAAACTCATTTAAATATTTTGGTATTTTGGTGAATATATTGGCTTACATACAAATGGGATCATAAGACTGAGAAACTTGTTATTGGAAATAGTGTAGGACAAAGAGTTGGATGGAAATTGTGGACTTTTCAGGCCATTTTGTACACTTTATATGTAACTATACAAACAATTTTGGAAATCAAAAACAAATCTTTAACGCTTGCAAGTTTTTCACTTTTATTTTTAATAACAACCGCCTTTATTTGGAGTGCAGTAGGTTATTACAATCTGTACACTAAAAAAGAGGATATGTCAACATTTTTAAATCAATTGATTGCTGTTAATTTACTACTAATGGGTAATGTTAATTGCTAATGTGCTAATTATGCATGGAATGCAACAAAATTCTTTAACTCTCATCAACGGTAAAAATGTATTTCTACAATGTTCTATTTTAGATATTGTAAAATATTACTCTTTACTGAAATAATACTCTTTCCACTTATTTTGGAATAAAAGATAAAAAGAATGTGTATGATATTTTGCAACAGAAGAATAATTAAAATAATAATTAAAGGAATTTTGCACATATATTTCAGATAAAGAAAGGAAAGATGGAAATTTCCCAATCCGAACTTCAAGATTAGTTGAAATTCTTGCAGCATTGTACATTATCTCTTTATTTCGCATTTCGGTCGTCATGGCATTGATGTTTATAGTTTTACCTAATGAAAAATTTCAAATGTATTGGCTGCTTCCAGAACAATACAAAAATACACTAACAATTATCATATTCCTTCCAATTGAAGGCATCACCAAATTCACTGTGGCTGGAATGTCTGCAGTAACTGTACTGTATCTTCAAATGTATATGGATTTTGGGACTTATTGGATGAAAACTTACAGGTAATTAAACAATTAAACAATTAAACAATAAAGTGACAATAAAGTGACAATAAAGTCAAATTAAACAATAAAGTGACAATTCTTAGCTAACGCCTTCAGTAAAGGCATATAAAATCATTAACTATTATTTTTCAGAAATAAGAATGCTCCCGTTAAAACGATTTCTCGGTTCAAGCTGTTGAATATTCTTAACTTACATTTTAACTCCAGCCTTCATTACACCTACTTCTCAAATCTCATAATAGGGCTTTTCTTTTTTATTACATTCTGCAGCTTTGGGTCGATTCGCTTTTACAATAGGATTCCTACAACAGTTTATATTTTCTTTCCAATGTGTGTGGTTATAAGCATTGTTGTTGTAATAATTCTCCTTTCTAAAGCTGCCCAGGTTTATGAAGAGAGTTCCATGTTCATCAGAAAAATGAACACAACATTAGTTTGCAACAAAGCTGATCGCAAAGAAATTGCTGGTTTTTTCAAATTCGGTATTCGATTGGGAACTCTACGAGCAGTAAAATATTTGTACCTATTAGCGTTCTTTTTAGGTGTTTCAAACTATGAGACCACATTGCTAATAGCTCTTCCACATAATCTTTGAATAGCACTACTGGAATTGAACTCATCAGTATGAAATTTGTGTTAGTTAAAGTATTCCTAAAAGAAATGTGGGCAGTGTTCTATCTACCACTGAGAGGGTACGGTGCTTAGTCATCAAAATCCTTAGTGGGTCGTAAAATTAAGAAGTGGGTAGTGGGGAAAAGCATCTACAGTATAAATAAGACATCGAGTGCAGCAAATGTTTCCCGATGTTATTTTCATTGAACGTAACTCAGTGTTACTTTTTCAATTCATGCAAAATGCAGATGTAGCTTGCACACAATTTATAAGTCATATAAGTATAGTAAGTAGTCACTGAACTGAAAATGGTACTGTATGCATGCTTAGTCATTACTTGCAAATTTAGAAATGAATTTCAACGTACAAAAGTACAGAGTGTTTAGTATGGCACCACGCATCCATGTTTGAAACAAACATTGTCATAATTTTGTCTTCAATCGTCTTTAATGACGAAAACAACTGCAAAATGCTCTCCTAAGCATTTCTGAAATGAATAAAAGTGTTACGATAAAACAATATATTAAGATTTGTAGGTAATTATTGCAACTTTTATCCAATAAATGATGTCGTCAGTTATTGAATGATCCGTTATTGGACAAAAGTTGCAATATTTTTGTTTTTGTCTTAGCACGCACATTTGCTCTTTTCAGAAATGCCTAGGAGAGTACTTTTCAATTGTCTTCTCTATAAAAGAAGGTAAGGCAATGTTTGCTTCATACTTGGTAATCTATACGCCTTGGACTTTTACCCACTAAGCACTTTTTACTACGGAGTATTTTACCACTTTTTACCAGGTGGGTGGTAAAATCTCTGGATGGGTGGTGAATATTGAACACTTAGTTGATCATTCAGAGTTGAATATTGAGAAAAAAATTGAACAGACACTGAGTTTCCTCAGAACATTTGATATCTGGTCAGATTTGCTACCACACACTCTATCGTGCTCTGATTTCAAAAGACAAGGTGGATAAACTATTCAGGTACAAACTCACTTCTGTCTCAACTCAAGAACTGTGAAGTCTGAAATCAAATTAAGTTTACTGTATTATATTTTGTATTGGTGACAATGGGATTTCCTTATTGAGTTGTAAATTTGTAAATAAAATTAACTGCAACAAGTCCTGCAACAAACTCCCGTGCACGAACCTAATTCTTTCAAACATCAGAAAGTCAATTCATTATTTCCAAGTCTCGTTTTCTTCATTTTTGCAACCCCGGTTTTGGTTCTCTCATCCCAAATCCGGGTATCGATTTCGGTTCCTCAATTCTTATTTATATTAAAGGTAAAATGCCAAATAATTGGAGTAGTAAATCAAGAATTTGGGAGAAAGTTGTATTTTTGAGAAATTAATTTTTTGGCAAAATTTAATATTTTTGGGGTGCCAAATGTAATACATCTTAATTGATTTGAGGTAATGGGATTGTAATAAAATAAGGCAAGGTAAATTTTTTGAGATAACAACAGATTACAGAATAGAAGGTTCGTTCACTACCGCAATCATATTTAAGGTGTTAGTGCACCCTTGACAATTCAACTCACAAAAAGTCAAGACAATTAATCCACTCTTTTACTTAGCTGATTCTTCTACTGGTTTGGAGTCTTTAAGAGGTAACATACAATATACTCGGTGTTCTGAATTACTGTATTTTTCAAACAGTTAGTTACTCAAGATACATAATTAGATACGATGAGTTCACATGCATTTTGGTTCAAACTGTTTTTTCCATACTTTACCCTTTGCTGACTATATTTAGCACAGATGCATGTAATATATATTAATACCCTGTGGATTGACGCAAGTCAATAATCATAATTATTAATAAATACTAGAATGATGTAAGCAACATATTGTTAGTCTGTCACTATGTACACATGTTCTATAATAATTCTGAATTAAGTAGTCGACTTAGTAGTCCTGAGATGAATCGTGGAATGTAAAAAATTGCAATTATGATTCAAATTGATTTTCTCCAACCAAATAAATCTGTATCAATCAACTATTTTCTCCATAGCTCAATCCAATTCTTTATTTGCGAGCGCTTTCGTATTCACATCGTCAGGCAATCTTTTTACAAAAAATTAGAGAACATAAATGATTAAATTTGGCGATTTTTTGCATACAAGAACAAATATTTTACATTGATATATTTTAAACGTGTTTATATTAATACATTATTTTTATAGGTTAGTTTTATGTTACCGTCAGTAATTACCTTTTATGTAGTAAACGGAGAGCAGGGTTTTATGAAATATTTTGATGAAAGTAATTTTACATTTTGTCTAGTACTCCACACAGTTTGAGTGGAAGGAAAAAAGTGTGTAAGTGGGATTAGTTGACAACAATCTTAAACGAAATTTTCTTTGCGGTTTACTTAAAGCGGGTAAGTTGTTTCTCATTGTCTCAAGTAACCCTGAAGTTATTAGGAACAATATTGAGATAAACTATTCACTTTTTTATGACTCTGTATTAAATGGAAACCTTGAAATGCATTTTTATATATTACATTATCGCATTTCTCTATTTGGGTTACAATAAAGTCTTTAGTAATTATGTTATAATTATAGATGGAATTGTAAAATGGCATCACAAAATAAATATTATTTGTAATTAAAGGTAGGTGAGAGGATAAACTTGAGAAATGTATACCAGATTGCTGAATAATGTTAGGGTTGTGTATTTTTAGGCAACTTAACAGTAATGGCTTTTTTGGTATAAGTAAAGTTTCTCTATTTGTGCACTTTAATTTTACCATTACATCATTAAGTATTTTATTAGGGTAAATTCTCAGTTGAAATGTTTCCAACATTTTAACTAGTTCAGGCTCTACTTCAGATTCATCACTATTCGCTTTAATAATTCTTAAACCTTGAGCAAAAGGGATAGAATTAAGTAAGGATTTTTTATGATTTGACATATAATGTAAAGGTTGTGCCTTTGACATTGGTTTACGATATAATTTAGTATATATAGTATTATTTGGTAATAATCTAATACACAGGTCTAAGAATATTATTTCAGTATCGCTATGTTCATATGTGAATTCCAAGAAAGCATGTTTTAACATATTTTCTAACCATTCATTTAAGTTATGTATATTATCGGTGTTAACAATAAGAAAAATGTCATCTAAAAATCTTTTGTTAAATACAATCTCTGGATTATTACTGAACAAAGCTTTTAATTCGTTAAATACCGTAATATTAGCTATTGAAACTGAAGAGGCTCCTCCCATTTGAATGCCTTTATGCTGGTAGAAATACTAGAAATAGAAATACCACAGTGAAATCATTACTATAAGCAATTCCCTTTGTTCTTTCTGGTGCTTTATCAATAGTATGGAATATTATTTCTTGTTGTATAAATACAATTGAGTGGAATAAATTTTGTCTCTTATTGTTTCTCACTTTGGTCGATATACGACGTTTCTGTTGTCCACTTTCGATCACCGTATTATCATCACACAGAGAATTTCAAGAGCATTTCAGCATTTGCACATTACACACAATAAACCAAAATACTTCTACTGTACAAATACGCATACCAAATCGTTTTATTTTCAATTCCATAAAGCATTTCGGTTCATGGCTCCCCAATTATCGGACTTTATCCCTTACGTGTGTCCAGTGACTTTGTGAGTGACTTTCTGTCAATAGGCGTGCGTTGTTGCGCTCTTCAAGGCCCTTCGCACATTCTCTCCTTTACTGTGTGTGTGTCCGTCTGCTCTAGTTTCTACTTACGTTCGTGCGGTTGGGTTCTGTTCTCTGTGCTCGGTGAACGACTACTGGTGACGTCATTCCACCACCGTCTGCCTTTTGTTTCCGTTTGTTCGTCTGCTGTCTGGTCTGTCTTCGTGCTCAGCCATCCTTTCGCAGTGTGTGCTGCCTGTGCGCTCCCCACGCCGTTGTTACCAGCCGCTGCTGCCTATTCCGTTTTGGTCTTTACCAGGTTTGTCATAACTTTCGTTTGTTTTTGTCGGCCTCTCTAACCTCTGCTTGTTCCGGGAGGAAGGCTCCGTAGTTCCATACGGATATATCACACCTTTCACGGCATATCGACTTCCCAATACGATGGTAGATGAGTGAACCCCCTCCTACAGAGTCAAGTCCAAAGCGACGATTTACGCGTCAACAAGGCAAGGCTAAGACTCCCAAAAATTGGGTTCCCAGTAAAGACCCGTTTAAGGCCGCACAACAAGCTCAACAACATCGTCACACTCTGGAATCAGACAATATTGCTGAGGATCCACAACCTTCCACTTCCAGGGCATCACACCTCAAAGACTCATTCCAAAATCTGAGCAAGTCACTCCGCAACTTCGCCAACGCCATACACCACTATTCCAGAGCAGATTTCTACAAGCTTTTTTTGAAGAGACTTTATCTGATACAGACGAAGGGTTCATTCATTTGAAAACCGAAGCAGAAAATAGTGCTGTGTCCCTTCGTGAACAAGGCGAAGAGGACAAGGCTGAGGACGAAGAGGAGGACGAAGAGGACGACGACGACGAGGAGGACGAGGAGGACGAGGACGAGGAGGACGAAGACGGGGACGAGGAGGACGCAGGAGAGAACGAGGAGGAGGAAGGCGAATACCACGAAGCTAGGGACGAGGATCCAGGCCCTCCACCTACTGGCCCTCCGCCCACAGGCCAACCGCCTACAGGCCCTCCACCTACTGGCCCTCCGCCTACAGGCCCTCCACCTACCGGCCCTCCACCTACCGGCCCTCCACCTACAGGCCCACCGCCTACAGGCCCTCCACCGCCAAACCCTCCACCCTCAGGCTCAGGGACTACTCACACTGGGACCATGGGCACTCCCGAAGCAATCCATCAAAACAAGCATTTGGCTATTCTTGGCCGTCTCACCGTCATTGAAGATGCCATCAATAAGCATAGAACTGCAACCACAATATTAACGTTAATTGCAGCCAAATGTTATCAACGCGATCTAGATCGGATGGATGACGAAATTGTAGAACAAGAAGCCAATTGCTACAACATCTTCCCTAATGTTACGACAACTGGTGTCAACCCTTTCGTGGATGCATTCCATGACCAAACTACATTACGTACTGCGTATATCCAAATACGCTGCGACTTGGCAGTCATTCTCGATGCATTAGCCCCAACTCCAACAGCACCTTCGGCCAGCTCAGTCGGATTCAATAAACTGAACATACCGAAATTCAAGGTTCCTCCCTTTAATGGCAGTTTCAATGAATGGCTCCCATTCAAAGACAGTTTTGAGGGTCTAGTCTCCACGAATCTCACATTCGACAAAACCCAGAAACTCCGCTTATTAATTGATGCATTAAAAATGGGAACTGCATACATCTACATCAAAGATTTAACAATCACAGATGGCAATTGGACAGTAGCCTGGGACAGGTTACTGGCACGTTATGAGAGCCCAAGAGAAATAGCGAGAGCTGCAATCAAGCCCTATGTAAAATTTCCAGTTCAGAAATACGAAACATCTCTTGGTATCTCAACATTTCTCAGTGATCTTCGGACAGCAAGATCCCAAATTGGCATGTTAACTTTAGGAACAGTCACGTAACTCGAGGTGTGGATCCTCTATCATGCATTTGAGAAACTACATCCCAACACGATCACTGAATTTAATCGGCGATTTACTGCCAGTGGAATCCCTCCACTAGCGGAATTCGAAAAATTTCTGACAGAGTATGCACTCAACTTAGGCGAGCATGACACTCGCCCCGATGGCACCAGTCGAGGTCCGAAAGGTCAAAGGAGCAAACATCACAAGCAAGTCATGTTAACCACTACAGGAGATGCAACAGACACCGAGTATGAAAGTGACTACTCCACGGCAAGCGTCTACAGTACCTTCTCTGAGGTACGTCATCCCAAAAGTAAGAAGTCACGAGCCAATGCAGCCAAAAAGAAAAAGGCAGTTCAGTTCTCAGAAAACAAAAAGAAAGGCTCTAACAATGTAAACCACAGAAGTCAATCTCCAGGTGGAAAACCAAAGGGAGTACTTCGAAAAAAGCAATCCTCTAAGGGATGTATCCTCTGTCCTGAAAATGGTGATCATCGTTTTGCTTCATGTCCAAGGTTTACAAGCATGTTACCCAAACAACGCCGTGAGTTCGTCAATAAGGAGGGATTATGCTTTAACTGTCTGGGTTCACATCAACGGAAGGATTGTAAGAGCAAATATACCTGCATGATATGCAAGAATACGCATCATACATTGTTACATCTACCCACTCCAAAGGAGGGACAAGCAAAACAGAGTAATGCAAGTTCTGTGAATTTAGCGATCAAAGGGGAATTCGATGACCCAGCCGGCTTACTTCCAACGGCAATTGTTCAAGTAGTTCATGCTATCAATGGATATTTGATCAAGCACAGAGTGTTAATTGATTGCGGATCCCAGTTATCATTTATAACACTACAAGCAGCAAAAAATTTGGGACTCCCCATTTCGAAGAGCTCAAAACAATTCACGGTAGCAGGGAATCAATCTATTCCATCGTGTGGACGCACAAACTTTCTAATAAAATCCTGCCTGTCTGAACAACACTATACTGTTCAAGCACATATCTTACCTGAAATCACCATGGAAATGCCTGCTAGACAATTCGATACAAAGGCAATGCATCATATCAAGAATCTGCCACTAGCTGATCCACATTTTAATGTTCCAGCGCCAATTGAAATCTTACTCAGCTCCATCGTGTATAATAAGATTATGAGAGGAAAAATCATTCAAGGTCCAGCAGGCACACCTGGAGCTCATCTTTCAGAGTTTGGCTATCTAATGACTGGAGAAAATGTGGGATTGGACAATACTAATGGTCATGTTCATACCATTGCGGCATCCTTGAATGATAGTCAGGAGCATATTTCACAACTATGCAAAAAATGTACATCCAGTACTAAACATTCACGTCTAAGACACCCCCCAACTCCAAGGGACACTTTCAATATGGAACAATTCTGGCAATTAGAACAATTACCAACCAAACTTCCAATGTCGGATTTAGAGAAATTTTGTGAGGAACATTACCTCCAAACGGCGATTAGGCTGCCTAATGGGAGATACCAAGTCAGATGGCCATTCATTCAAAAACCCACTGTACTGGGTGTCTCATATACGATGGCTTTACGAAGATGGCATTCCACAGTCAAACGATTGCAACATAATCCCAAATTAAAGGAAGATTACAACAATCAACTTCAAGATTATATTGATAAGGGACAAATGGAAATCATACCAAAAAATGAGGAGAAAACTCATCAACTTCATTACTACATTCCTCATCATGCTGTATTCAAACCATCATCTACAAGTACAAAGGTACGTGTAGTATTTGATGCGTCTGCCAAGACTACAACTGGAGAATCATTGAATTCGATTTTGGCTGGAGGTCCAACGATTCAACCAGATTTATTTGATCAACTTCTTTTCTTTCGACTCAAACCAATAGCAATCGTTGCTATTGACATTGCACAAATGTACAGACAAGTACTAGTGCATCCAGATGAGCAAGATTTTGCTCGCATACTCTGGCAAGGACCTAAAGACACTACAATACGCCACTATCGCATACGAACAATACCGTTTGGAGTCACTACCGCCCCGTTTCTCGCATGTCGTGTACTTCGACAATTGGCACAAGATGAAGGGGCCAAATTCCCTTTAGCAGCACGTGAAGTGCAAACACATTTCTATGTAGATGACTTTATGTCCAGCCAAGACGATGTGAAAACAGCTGTCAAGGTCAAGAATGAGTTACTAGCCATGATGAACACGGCACAGTTTGAACTTCGCAAGTGGAGTAGTAACTCCGCCGAGTTTCTCAAAACAATACCAAAAGAATTGCGAGAGACACAAAGTGCTATGTCACTACAATCACCTGAAACTGTAGGGACACTTGGGATAAAATGGCAAACATTCTCCGATTTTTTCATCTTTACAGTCAATATAGATGTGAAAAAGAAACCAACAAAACGCACCATTTTGTCCGACATTTCTCGGATTTTTGATCCTTTAGGATTACTTGCAACAGTGGTAGTTACAGCGAAAATTCTTATGCAACTTATTTGGTCTGAAGAATCCACTTGGGATCAACCGGTTTCAATGACTATTAAAAATAAATGGCTCCAATACGCTGAGACATTGAAACAACTTGAAAAGAATAATCTTTACAATATAAGGACGGATACACTTGGGAATTGCATGGTTTTTGCGATGCGTCTGAGAAAGCTTACGCAGCAGCAGTCTACTTACGCGGACACAGCAAGGGTCATACGGTAATTTGCAATTTAGTCGCTTCTAAGAATAGAGTTGCTCCACTGAAACCAGTAACCATTCCTAGACTAGAATTACAAGGAGCGGTCCTACTAGCCAATCTAATGCAACACATATCCAAACTATGGGATATCAAGTATGCAGCGACACATTACTGGACAGATTCTGCAATTGCCCTCAATTGGATTAACTCTGAAGCTCGACGTTGGAAGATCTATGTTGCTAATAGAATTCAACAAATTCACGATTTATCCAGCAAGGAGCATTGGCATCATGTCATATCTGGGGATAATCCTGCTGATTGTGCGTCTCGCGAGCTGCTCCCAGAACAATTACAAGACCACACACTATGGTGGCAAGGTCCAGATTGGCTGCAACAGCACCCATATTCAATTCCAATATTTTCACCTTCCTCCCTTAAATCAGAGGAAGAACAGGTTGAGGAAAAACGCATAGTGTTAGCCACACAGACACAAACCGATGGGTACATGAATTTCCTTGCCAATGTGTCATCTTGGAAAAAGGTTGTACGTATTACGGCATTATTACGTCGTATTTTTAAACAAAAATCATTCAAGATAATTACGACTAGGTTTACACCTGCTGAACTTCAGCAAGCAGAAGGCTATGTAGTTCGTTGCATACAAATCAATACGTATACCAACAAAACCACATCTAAAACACTAAAATCCCTGCAACCTTTCACTGATAAAAACGGTATTTTACGCGTGGGAGGGCGTTTAAAAAATTCGCAATTCATCTTCTCGGAGAATCACCCAATAATTCTTCCAGCGTCACACCCGTTGGTACGAAGCTTAATTCTCTATACTCACCAAAAATTGGGGCATGCTGGCAAAAATGTCACAGCTGCCCACCTTCGTCAACAATTCTGGATACCCAGAGGCCCACAAATTATCAAGAATGTAATTTCGAAGTGCCTTCTATGTTTTCGACACAATTCAAAACCAACGGAACAATTAATGGGACAACTACCTGCAGCAAGGGAATCACAAAACCGCCCATTTTTACATTGTGGAGTGGACTGTGCTGGGCCGTACTCACTCAAACCAGAAACAGGACGCAGTGGACAATACAAGGTTTGGATTTGCCTGTTCACATGTATGACTACAAGAGCCATACATTTGGAACTGATGTCACATTTCCAACAATTGAAGGCTTTCTTCTAGCATTCAGAAGATTTATATCTCGTAGAGGGAAACCAGCCCATATGTACAGTGACAACGGAACCAATTTCGTAGGGGCAAACAATCGAATGGAAGAATTTGATGAACATATTCAAGCAGCCGAACAACTCAAAGGGCATATCTTACCTGATTTAGAAATGCAGAAAATAAAATGGCATTTCATTCCCCCATTAACGCCACACCAAGCGGGCACATGGGAAATATGTAGCAAACTAGTCAAGAAACATCTACACAAGATGCTATCAGACCTAGTCTATACTTGGGAAGAATTTGACACAATAATCATCTTCGTTGAAGCATTAGTAAATTCACGTCCACTGACCGCAGTATCAACAGACCATCGGGATTTAAATGCACTAACTCCAGCACACTTCTTGACTGGAACTTCCATCCTTATGAATCCCGAATACGATCATGGACATATACCTATAAATCGTCTTGACCGGTATCAAAATATTATTCGTCATCAAGAGGACTTATGGAAACGATGGAAAACTGAGTACATACAGACTCTTCAAACCCGTCAAAAGTGGAAAACAGAGAAACCCAATTTGACAAAGGGAGATCTTGTACTCATAATGGAAAAGGATACACCTCCTTTAAAATGGTCAATAGCAAGAATCAAGGAAGTCCATCCTGGAAAAGATGGTTTAGTTCGAGCCACCACAATAGAGACTCAAGGCACATACACCAAAGGAAAGGATGGCAAGCTAACAAAGAAAATAAAAGAGTTTGTACGTCCTATTTCCATTCTGGCAAAACTTCCCATTTACGATGAGGAAGAATGCAAACCACCGAATCTAATTCATGACAACGACGAGTCAGACAATTTAGATAAAGGTCTTGTTTTGACCACCACAACCGGAAGGGATTCGCAAGGAAAATTGAAAACTCAATTATCCTACAGTGAAATGACTACAATTTGGCCCTTTATTCTAACGATACTTCTAATACAACCTTCGCTCAGCAGAGCAACTGCTTGGGATACAGAAAAAGACATTCGATATCCAATTCAGGATCTACCTCAAGAAATAGGGTATCTTATGGCAACGTTGCTAGGAATATTCGCTATACTTGGAACAGGAGGAAATATACTAACAATAGTAGCCATCTATTCATCTAAACGACTGGCAAATAATACGGTAAATTGGTTCATAGCCAGTTTAGCAGTCTCCGATCTGATGTTTAGTTTCGTAACCCTTCCGTTCTCAGTCATCAAATATACTTTTAACGAATGGAAATTTGGTGACCGATTCTGTAAGTTGTATGCCTTTTTGCTGTTTGGCAATTTGATCTATTCTCTACCTAACATTTTAGCAATAACAATAAACAGATATATCTGTATTGTCCATCATTGGAAATACCAAGAATTATACACACCTGTCAAGGTCATATTTATGATCATACTCACATGGTTTACCAGCTATTCAATGATACTACCTTCAGCTCTTGGAATCTATGGGGACAATCTATAGGGACAACCTGAAGATGACCCAGCATCCTGTACGATTATAAAGGACAAATATGGGAAATCACCAAAAATGGGTATTTGGCTGATTGAAATCCTAGTACCTACTTTGGTCATCAGCGCTTGTTATAAACGAATCTACATGTTTGTACAACAATCCACAGAATGGTATAAATCAAACAACTCCTCTGGAACTCTGCAACAAGAGCAGAAAAGAAAATATAATGAAAAACAATTGATCAAAACGATAGGTTATGTTTTTCTTGGAGTCCTAATTACATACCAACCCATACTCATCTTCAACTTGGTGGATCCAGAAATGACTGTAATTAATACCTACATGCATTTAGGAGCAGTTTTGTTAGCATGGAGTTCGTCATGGACAAATATAGTTATATATGCCTTGTCTAATGAACAATACCGAAAAGCATATAGAAACATATTATCTCCAAACAAGCGAAACCCACCATTACCACAAAGGAGTTATTTATACCCTCTAACTATACTCTTGTCTATACTGGTAACTGGTGTACATGCTTCTCATCAACCTAATCCTATATATGATACACGATTTCCAGCATGTGAAATCCATTGGGAAACACATCACGAAATCAAAGAATGTGTTACTCAAGCAGAGTGGCTGCATATCCTATCAAATGTGTCTGTATGTACACGTACAATGAAATGTACAAAGAATACAATGATAACGTCAAATGCAAAGGAATGCATCAAAATTCCAGATGACGTATCATGCTCAATGTTGGAAACAATAAATCTTGATGCCATTCAATGTCAAACTGGGAATACATCAAATAACATTGAAATTCTGGACCAATACAACCAGAGAGCACCCATTTGTACAATAGAAGAATATACCAATCAACCCTGTGCACATTTCCAAGAAAGGATTGAAGAGGTTTCAGTAATAATTCTAGGTACACAAGTATATCCCATCAAATCTCTTAATATCCAACAAGCAGTTCAATACGATTCATTGGGCTCTTACGACTGTGTTGGACGAGAATGCAAAGAGAAATGTGAAGATTACAAATGTTCTGGAGATGAGATATTTTGTGAACACTTTAAATGTACAAGTACAACGGCTGAATGTCATTGTAAACACGATAGTCGGCAAATAGTACATAAATTAGTCATCAACAATCAAGACTTCATACCAGATTGTTGGGGAACACTGAAAGTAAATACAAGAAGACCAGACTTCAGCAAGAATAAATTGACTTATGCATGCACTGATTGCGAACTCGAATGCAGTCGCCATGGTTTATCCATTTATACACCAGGACACACTGCTAAATATGTTAAGGCTCAACGCAACCCAGGCTTCGTTTCAATTCATCCCAGTTCAACAAGGACTACACTCCAATTTACAAGACAAATGTTAGCAGTTTCCGGGACAATTGAAGTAGAAATTTGGTTTCAAGACTTTGAACTTCCGTCCAAAAGGGAAATCACATGTTCAAAGGTGCCAATTTGTGAAATGATTGACTGCTATCTATGTCATGAACGGTGGATGAACATGAGCTGCTACTCCTCATATCATTGGCTCATTATCTTAGCAGGGGGAATAATCAGCTCTAGTACTATGATGACTATCATGTATTACACTCAACTACTCACAACTGTTACTAAATGCCTCACCTGGCCGATACGAGTATGTTGTAACTTCATGCTGAAAAGAAAACGCACTTTACCTCGCACCATACAGGACGAGGAGAGTGAAATCCCATTGCTAGACATGAGTCAGAATCCGTACCAACCTCCCTCAATTGAAGTAAAAACTGAGCGACGAAAACCAAGACGAAGAGAAACTGCCTGGCCTGGCTCAAAATTAGCTGCTAGTGTAACTTCAATATTACTTCTCATCGGGCTAACAGGAGCATGTGTAGAATTTGCATCACTCTCAGCCACTGGAAGAGAATGCAAATATGAACAAAACGTCGCAACTACGTGTACAGTGCGCTTAAACACTCGTATAGCGTTGAGCCCACTCGGCCAAAGTTCCTGTTTTCGGATTCAAGATTCTCACAGCAACCACCTTGGGACTATTGAGATTGAAACGAAGAATGTTGCCTTAAAATGCTTAAAGCAGTTGCTTTACTATGTCCCCAGACCAGTTGAAAAGTGTCAAAACATAATACAATGCTACTCATTATGGAACTCATCACTTTGTCATAATTACCGATGTCGAGACTGGTCACACAATGCAATTGTACCAGAAATCAAGGACACTACCCACAACTTAGGCTGGCAGTACTGTAAGGCTTTCAGAGCCAGCGCCTGTTGGTTTCTACCACTTACAAACGACTGTATGTGGATAAGAATTGCATTGCAAAATCCTACGAATGAGGCTTTCACCGTCTACAATTGCCCAGAATGGGAATACTCAGTAGAAGTTAGTATAACAACTCATTTTGGAGAAAAAACAACGACAAACCATACCATGCTCCATACCAATACTCCAGTGGAGATGAGCCAGATACAATTCACACTAGTCTCTGTCAGTACACCTTACACACCAATACTCAATGAATGTATTCTCACCAAGGGAAACGTGAGAGAAGAGTATACAATAAATCAATTAGGAGAAATTCAATGTAACTCTCTCTTGGACGCCCAAATACTCTCCAAAACATGCATGTCAAGCCCTAATTTGATACGCATCATAGTAGACACTAGTGGTGTACAATGTATTTCAGAAATGATCGATCCTGGAAAGATTCTATCAAAGAATCAACTACCTTTTAAAATAGCAGATGGAATACTGACTATGAACAAGGATGACATCATTTTTTCTACTTCAACTTCTACCCTACTGGAAATTCAATTGACTACCGAACAGCTGCAGATTATAAAAGAAGTACAAACAAATACATGTAGCTGTGAGGTAATTATGTTGACTGGGTGTTTCGCCTGTTTAGCAGGTTCGATTCTAACAATAGAAGCCAAAGTAGATAGTGGAACAGGCATTGGGACTTCTGAATGTGAAGAAATAGGATTTTTCAAGCCAATTTCCTTAACAACAACCTTCGAGAAACATCATATAATCATGAAATTAGATCATGCTGATGTCAGACTCAACTGCGTATTTCGCTGTGCCAAGAATAAAATCCCACTTGTTATTTCCGGGCACCTACACTATCTAGTAGACACTGATGTTAGGAATGAACAAATAGATGTGTCCTACCATCCAGTTTCCACTGGATTCACAGGATCTGGTTTTGATTTCAATGTCACCTCATGGTTTACTTCCATTTGGTATTCCAGAATTTATAAAATAATACTCGTATGTGCAGTATTATTAGTGGCAGTCTTTGTGTTTATTACATGCACAAAATTAATACTCAAGAAAATTGTATAAACCAAATCACTATCATTTCCTGCTACATCCGTTCCGTTCCACAATTACTCTTAAAACTGACATCATCCTTGGCCTATTTAATCCACTCACAAACAAGCATTACCATTCACAAATTTTTCCTTTTCATTGTCAATTGACAATTTCAATTCAAGTTAAGCTCAAACTTCCTATTCCTAAAAAACGATGAATACGTCTGACAGCACACCACTTCCCAGGTCTCAATCAGTTCCATCTCAATTCCACTTCCTATTGATGTGGAACAACCTAAGCCAAGTATCGCACAAGAAATTTGGTCAGATTTATTCACTTCCATGAAAATTTGCTCAAGGTGCTTTGACATTCTACACCAAGAGGGTAACAAACATACAATTCAGGAGTGGGAGGAAGAGCAACAGCGAAAAGAAGCTGTTATCCACAACGGGGAACTGCTGAACATCTGCAAAACGATTCTCCATCAACCTGGGTCTTCCGCCAATTACTTGTGTCAAGATTCCAATCCTCAGTCTACTACTCCACCGAATTCCTTGACTGACCAAGTTCAGACTCCACGGAAATGGCAATCCAAAGAAGCCTTTGAAACACAGTTTGACGAAGCTTGCAACATCAAGGACGATAAACACAAATATGAACTAGAATCTTGGCCCAGTGAGACGAGATCAGAAAAAGACGAGGCTCCCTCATCTGAGAGTAACGAAAACTGGAGAGAAATTGGTACAGGGAAGTCAAAGGCAAAACTCTACAAGCCACCCCATAAGAAAAGGCTTCAGCTCGACAAACGGGGTCATCCACATACCGCTGTAGCGCGAAAGATGGTGAAGACTCGACCATTTATAAACTACACAGTACAAGCTCCAAAAACAGATACATTCTCGGAAGACTGGGAACCTGTCCACTTCGATAAATATCAACAAGCTGTGGATAACAACTGGACTGGAAAATCCATACTGAGGACATTACTTCAGGGACTTATTCGTGATTCCCAACGGCAATACTCTGCATTCCAGGAATCACTAAAAGGTCAGCAACGACTCACCGACTTTTATCAAAAGGAATTCCGTACTGCCGACCAACAACGTATTGAAGGCAAGTGGGACAACGCGATATTGACAGAGAAATTGCTGAAATCAAACCGCAGAGGCAAGTTCCAGTTCTGACACTTTAACCAATAACCACAACGCCGATTCTCAACGTGCTGACTCTCAATACACGCATATTTGCTCTCAGTTATTACTCCACTTTTCCATAATAACTATCTTGTGCTTCAAATCTAATTTTCGCAAAGAATGGATCCTCCAGAAAATCCTCCAGAAAATCCGTTAGCATTAATCCTAGAATTCCTTTCCGCTCACTATCCAGAGTCAGAAGATAGTGTCCAATCTCCCAAAGAACAACTGGCAAGTCCCCCTGACTCACCAAATGTGTTTCTTCCTCCTCCATACAGTCCATCAGACCAATCAATTCAAAGTGCGTCAAATGATAGTGTTGTGTCGGTTCCACAATCAACTGACGATAACTGGCCTAATGATGAAGATATCCCTGACAGTCCTGCTGACAACGACAGTAATTCAGTCACCAACCCGTCTCCAAAGTCTCCATACAGCATGACAGAGCACCCTTCCACACTGGTAACTGACGGATGGCCGATGGAAAGAGCATTTTCTACGTAGCAATCCTGCTATAACAATCGACATTCATTTAGATAATGAAATGCACGAATACATCGATGTAACTCCAACTCCTTCGACGGATGATCTTCCAGCAGACCTTTCTGGACTTCTTGAGTTATATTCATTTAAACCATCCTATATGTACCCGGCGGATGCAGATTTCAAGACACTTTATGCTCGTTTAAGACACTGTGCTTTTACTCTTCGTGAAAAATCTACATACGAACGGTTTGAAGCACAAGGTGAAATGGAGAGCAAAACATATTGGTTCCGTCACGCGATTGAAACCACTCAAGCCATCGGTAGACAACTTCTTCCCGAGTTACAAATCATGGAGTACGAATATCAGAAAGTTGATTCAGAAAATATCGCCTTTACTAATCAAATTTCCTCCATGCTGTTACAAGAAAATGCTCATCAGAAGGAAATGGACTCGCTGAAACAACAACTTTTTCTCAGTACTCAAGCTATCATTAGCTTAAGTGAACAAGTCAAGTCTGCTCATAGTAAGATACAACACTTGGAACAGGGGAACTCATTATTACGCTCCATTACTGTAGATCAATCCAAGCTCATCCAAAATCTGCGGCATCATCAGTAATAAAGTACAGAACATCTTAAGTTTACCTCTTGTAAGTGTACAAGTTGTCTTTCTTTCATCTCCCAGTATATGAACGCGTGGGAGTGTTCTGAATTACTGTATTTTTCAAACAGTTAGTTACTCAAGATACATAATTAGATACGATGAGTTCACATGCATTTTGGTTCAAACTGTTTTTTCCATACTTTACCCTTTGCTGACTATATTTAGCACAGATGCATGTAATATATATTAATACCCTGTGGATTGACGCAAGTCAATAATCATAATTATTAATAAATACTAGAATGATGTAAGCAACATATTGTTAGTCTGTCACTATGTACACATGTTCTATAATAATTCTGAATTAACCACAGTGAAATCATTACTATAAGCAATTCCCTTTGTTCTTTCTGGTGCTTTATCAATAGTATGGAATATTATTTCTTGTTGTATAAATACAATTGAGTGGAATAAATTTTGTCTATTATTGTTTCTCACTTTGTTCGATATACGACGTTTCTGTTGTCCACTTTCGATCACCGTATTATCATCACACAGAGAATTTCAAGAGCATTTCAGCATTTGCACATTACACACAATAAACCAAAATACTTCTACTGTACAAATACGCATACCAAATCGTTTTATTTTCAATTCCATAAAGCATTTCGGTTCACTCGGAATTTGGTGCTCATTTTTGACTCTGGAGACGTTAAGCACAAAAAATATTTTCCAATTTTTTAAGTGTCCTAAAAATATGTAAAAATAAACCCGTTAAATTAGCATGTAAGAAAGAGGAGCGTAGACATTGGGAAAACCGTCAAAAATAACCTGAAAACTGGAAAAAACAATAGGAAAACCCGAAAAACAATGAGGACAGTAAGAAAATCGAGAAAGACAATAGAAAATGAGACTACACACGATGATAACTTGTACAACCAACGACATCTGCAGTGTTTTGTTAGTACTCCCTTGCATTGCTATTGTATAATTTATGTGAATGCGGGTTTTGATTGCTGGTCACTGTGCCCAGCTCTATCGGTGTGGATTGCTGTGCCCATCTTTAACCCGAACACACGCACAGACATCCAGACAGATCATTCATTCCTATAAAGAGTTCGCTGACGCTCCTCTTAATAAACAGTGCTCCATTGGAAGGACTACACATGAAAATTTTTTTCGGCATTCCTAAAATCATTTACAGTAATTTCATTTTAAACTTATTGACATGCATAATTACTGTCATATTTATAATGGGTATCATGCTGTCATCATTGAAAAATACACCGCATCGTATAAGTAGAAGTAGTTTAGTACCTATACTGTATGTAGTACATACTAGGAATGTTTTTACTGTTGAAAAATAAAAGCGTCGTTTGGCATTGCCACTTTTTCTATAGTGAGGGTAAACAGTAGTATTTAGTCAGAGACAGAAAACCGTTTTTCAGCTTACGGTCGACTCATTTAGTTATTATTTTATGAATGCCATGACACGCTGATATATAAGGTTACTATTAAAAGATCCCTTTCAGATTAACTAAAGTGCCTAATTCAAAAATAAATATCAATTACAGGCTACCTAATTGCAGGGAATTATAATCGAGTATTATTATATTGTTTTTGCCCTGCTGACATAATGGTGATTAACATTACTTAGAATTGTGACACAGATGGATTACCAGTAACATTTCTACATCCTTTCAGACTACCTATATTTTCCTTTTTACAATCGCATATTTTTTATGCTTCCCTTTGTGAATTACTATTATCCCCCGTAATAGTCCCAAGGTGCATGCAGTCCATTGAAATCCAAGAAAACCGGGCCATTTGGTAAAAAGATATAAATTACGTTGTAAGATTGGCAATTATTTGGCATAGACGACAAAATTCTATAGAATGTAAAGGTATTAATTAAGGTACGAAAGTCCGCAAACTAAGATTCCCCAGTCAAATTGGGGCCACAAAAAATTAAGTGAATTTAATTGAAGACAAGGTTTCCGGTGGGATTATCCCACACTGGGACTATTCCCAACTTTCCTAGGTCAAACCTATTTATAATCCATAATTGTTTGTTCCCACTGTTTTTTTAGTGTATTATTATGTTCTGTCATACCGAGATAGTACAACCCATTGAAATCCAAGAAAAGCAAAGTGTTTGCCAAAATTAGGGAGTTAGTAGGGAGTGCTTAACAACTTGTAGATATAAATGGAGAAATTGTCCTACGTTCGGCCCATTCAATAAACCATCGGCACCTAAGCAACTTTCCAGTGGTTTTTGCATTGACAGTCTGTAATCTGCAATCAAAACGGAACACAGGAGAATAATAAATGCTTGCATTACAAAGGGACCGATAAGCGGGATTCCTTGATAAGTGAATTCAATTAACAATGTTTTCGAAAAACTCATTTAAATATTTTGGTATTTTAGTTAATATATTGGCTTTCATTAAAGCAATTCCATACAAATGGGATCACAAAACTGAGACACTTGTTATTGGAAGTAGTGTAAAACAAAAAGTTGGATGGAAATTGTGGTCAGTTCAGTCCATTTTGTACACTTTCTATGTAATTGCTCAAACAATTTGGGAGATCAAAAACAAATCTTTACCGCTTGAAAGTTTTTCGCTTTTACTTTTGTTCACAATCGGCTACATTTGGGGTGCTGTCAGCTATTACAATCTTTACACTAAAGAAGAAGATATGGCAACATTTTTAAATCAATTGATTGCTGTTAATTTACTACTAATAGGTAAACTTTATTTCCAATATGAAAATGAAAGGAATGTATAAAAATTTTAAAATAATCGTGAATGTTTGCCCACATTTCAGATAAAGAAAGGAAAGATGGAAATTTCTAAATCCGAACATCAAGATTAGTAGAAATACTTTCAGCTTTGTACATCATCTGTTTATTTTCCATTTCAGTCGTCATGGCATTGATGTTTATAGTTTCACCTAATGAAAACTTTCAAATGTATTGGCTATTTCCAGAACAATACCAAAAATACACTAACAGTTATCCTATTCCTCCCATTTGAAATCATGACCAAACTCCCTATTGCTGGAATGCTTTCGGTAACTATACTGTATCTTCAAGTTTACATGGATTTTGGGACTTATTGGATAACAACTTACAGGTAATTAAGTGAACGCTAAAAATAAATTCTAAACTAATGGTTTCAGTGAGAAACTTATAAAATCATTAATAATTATGTTTCAGAAATAAGAATGCTCCCGTTAAAACGATTTCACGGTTCAAAATTTTGAATATTCTTAACTCTCACTTTAATTCTAGCCTACATTACACCTTCGTCTTTAACATCATAACAGGATTTTTCTTTTTCATTACATTCTGTAGTTTTGGGTCTATTCGCTTCTACAACAGGATACCTACAACAGTTTATATTTTCTTTCCAATGTGTGTGGTTATGGCAATCGCTATTGTCATAATTCTTCTTTCTAAAGCCGCCCAGGTTTATGAAGAGAGTGTCAGATACATCAGAAAAATGAACACAACATTAGTTTGCAACAAAGCTGATCGCAAGGAAATTGCCAGTGTTTCCAAATTCGGAATTCGAATAGGAACTCTACGAGCGGTTAAATATTTGTATCTGTTAGCATTCTTTTTAGGTGTTTCAAACTATGTAACCACATTGCTTATTGCTCTTCCAAGCAATTTCTGAACAATAGTTTGATACTACACCGAAAATTTTACTTACCACAATTCAATCTTGCTTAGTGTACAAAATATTAATATCCTTAAGAGTTTTGGTGAACAGACAATGTATTTTGATGAACTTTATAGGGAATATGACTCAACTACACAATTTAAAAAAGTGAAATATTAAAATACAGTTTAATAACATTTTGTAGTATTGTATTAATGTATAAAGGAAGCATTCGCTGACCGAATGCATTAATAAAAAAGCGTAACGTAGAATGAATAGATAGAGAACTTAGTTACCTATGGCAAGATGAGCTAATGGATTAAGGTTTTATTAGTAGGCTAGAAGTAAAGTGTTAAACAAGCAGAATTCCTAGGTAAGCTATTTAGGTAAATGTTAGTTATACTTTTTCACTTTGTTATTGTTATTATCTGAGTAATATGCATTTATTTTGATGTAGCTTTGTGCTTATATAAACTAAACGACTATGCTAAATAAAACACGCGTCAGCAGTTGCAACAACCTGAGCTCTTCAGGGCTTTCATTTATTCCAACGAAAGCATGTCAATTATTTCCAATTTTAATGAATTGCAATTTATTTCGATTCACATAATTAATTTAAGTAGTTAAATTAGTGTATTTGTCCTTGTCATTAGTATGGCTGTAAATGTAAAGAAAAAAATTAAAATTATAATGTCGTGTCATATTTGACGGCATTGTTAAGGTCAACTGTTAAATTCTGAGAAATGAAATACAATCACAATTTACAAAGAATTAGTGTTTGCTTGGTACGTTAATGTTGATGTTACATTAGGTTTCAAATAAATCATTTGAGAATATCTACTGATTGAGGTCAGTGCAAAAAGTCAAAAAGGGGCTTTTTCACAATTTCCGAATGGCTTTTCCAGCCAAGCATCAAAAAAGCGAAAAGCCTACCTTCTACCTGCATTCGAAATACACTTACTTATAAAGGTATGAAAGTAAATACACATTGCAGAAAAATGTTATGAAATGTTAACTAATTACTTGTTTATCACTGAAATTGCAAACTGTGTATAAAAAAGTGAAAAGGGGTCGCACTTATAACATTAGGTTTCATTAACGGCTTTTAGATTTCAATTTGAGTTGTTTCAAAAACTAGCAGCAAACCGTAAGAGGGATCATCAGGAAAGGAAAAAGACAGCTTTTTGTCATTTTTGCTGAAAAAGACAGCTTTTTGGCATTTTTGCTGAAAAAGACAGCTTTTTGGCATTTTTGCTGAAAAAGACAGCTTTTTGGCATTTTTGCTGAAAAAGACAGCTTTTTGGCATTTTTGCTGAAAAAGACAGCTTTTTGGCATTTTTGCTGAAAAAGCCTGCTCGCAAATAGGAAAAAGATTGCTTTTTGCTGTGACGTCAACATGCAACTACCAATAAGAAAAATACACTTAAATGTTATCCTACTGATGCTATTCAAGTGGAATTCATCACTTAATCCATTATTACTTTCTTTTAATTAATTAAAACCTGCAATATTGTCAATAGTCATGAAAATGTGTAACGTTTTTTTTATCTTAGTGTAGTAATGTTTGCTGGATGGGTATCAAAGACCCCACAAAGCTGAACATTTTCCTTCCTTGGGGGCGACCAGAACGTAAAGATAACAGTTCGAATGTGTAAAGAAAACTATAAAGCTACAACAGGGCACTAAGCATTTGATAAACACCGAAATAGTTAGCTTTGCGGTTCCTATTACTAGAAAAACTGATAAGTTAGCTAGACGCTTTTTAAAAGCAGAACACAACTACATATTATTCATATAAGCCCTTTTAACAAATTGTCTGTTTGCGTGCTTTCAATTACCTTCTACCTCTTAACATCCTTCAGAAAACAGGGAGAGACAATCAGTAATGAGCATGAAAAATACCTCGTGTCTAGGGAAACATCCTCCTTCGCTAACAGAAATTCTGGTTTTCTTAAAATGTAAAAGGATCAATAAAGCAGGATAAGTTCAACTTAAGACACCAATGGTGTAGTAAGTTGAACTTATCCTGCTTTATCCTGCACCCAAATACAACGTGTAGGATTGGCATAGGAAGCAGTGCGCTATACACATTTGTGAGGGAGAGCAGGGAATGAGCTTAAGTCCTACCTGTACCTACCTATATAAGTGCTAGTTCTTTTACCTCGTGCAAGGGAAATTTTCTCTTTATTAACGCATTAAGAGGGAAATGATTTTACCCCAATAAAGGGAAGTTTTCTTTTAGTAGACAAATGTTCATCCTTTGTATATTCTTGTGCTGAAAATAAAAAAATGTCATATATTTTTCTGAGTGTGCGGAACCATTGATAAAACAGGAAATATTGCCAGAAAACAGTTTCAAATTTTTGGCACGATTATGACTTTTCCTATATGTCCTTTTCCTTTGAAAGCATTACTGCATCAGTGAGATTTTTGGAAGCCGTGTCCTGTACGCTTAACTATTCTTAGAATAGCTTGGCAGCAATTTCATTTTAAACTTGTTGACATACAATTTTACTGTGATATTCATAATAGGTGTCAAAACACACTATTCTGTAATTTCCATTTCAGAGCGTTTGAAAGTTATTTTACTTTTATTGCAAAATACTACATAGATAAGTAAAAGTAGTATGACTTATACCAAAAATCGCAAAATACTTGCATTGTGCTAGAAATTCATTTTTACTGTTGAAAAATGAAACAGTACCATCTACTTCATTTATGTCGCGGTCAACATAGTATTTATTTATTGACAGAAAACCAATTGTCAACTGATTTTCGACTTCTCTAATTTCTTATTTTATCAATGATGTTGCGTCATCGTCATCTTGTCAATCGCGTAATGATATCCGCGGCTATTAGTGAAAGTACCTATTTAGCCTATCAGAAGAGTACATATCAATTACAGGCCACCAAATTGTGAGCAATTACAAATATATCAGTTACTTTACTGTTTCTACTCTGTTGACGTAGTGACCATTAATATAACTTTGAATTGTGACATATAGGTAGATATAGGTATTTATTGTCCTTAACATTTGTACTTCACTTTTAGATTGATGCAGACAATAATTTTCGCTTCTACAATCGCCAACTTTTATACTGCTATTGGTGCATTATTATTATTATTAGCCCCTATGATACTCGGAAAGTGGAGCCCATTGAGATCCAAGAAAAGAGGGACATTTACTAAAAATATATAAAAATTAGGGGAAAGCTTAATAATTACTTGACATAAATGACAAAATTCTATAATATTAAGTCATTTTAAGCAACAAAGACCTTCAGCAGTTCAAATCAAAGGTATTAATTAAGCCTTTAATGCTTACAAAAATAACACCTTATTGGTATGTTTGCTAAGTTCTATTTTTATAGTTCCAAAAGGATGAAGATTTATTATTTCCCATACTAATGTCTAATGGAGAGGTCAGAGAAAAGTTAAGTGAATTTAATTGGCGATGTTTTCAAAAAACTCATTTAAATATTTTGGCATTTTAGTTAATATATTGGCTTACATTAAAGCAATTCCATACAAATGGGATCACAAAACTGAGACACTTGTTATTGGAAGTAGTGTAGGACAAAAAGTTGGATGGAAATTGTGGGTAGTGCAGGTCATTTTATACACTTTATATGTAACCGTACAAACAATTTTGGAAATCAAAAACAAATCTTTAACCCTTGCAAGTTTTTCACTTTTACTTTTATTCACAATCGCCCACATTTGGAGTATAGTTGGTTACTACAATTTATACACTAAAAAAGAGGATATGGCTACATTTCTAAATCAATTGATTGCGGTGAATTTACTACTAATAGGTAATGTTTATTGCTAATGTACTAGATAAGCATGGAATGCAAATTTTTTAACTGTCATTTTTCATTTTTCATCATTTCTTCTGTATTTCTACAATGTTCTACTTAGATATTGTGAAATTTTACTCTGTACTGAAATAACACTATTTCCACTTATGTATTTTGCAATCAAAGATAAAAAGGAAAGTGTATGATACTAAGCAATAAGAAAGTATTTAAGGAAATTTTTGCACATGTATTTCAGATAAAGAAAGGAAAGATGGAAATTTCCCGATCCGAACATCAAGATTAGTAGAAATTCTTGCAGCTTTGTACATCATCTGTTTATTTTCCATTTCAGGCGTCATGGCATTGATGTTTATAGTTTCACCTAATGAAAAATTTCAAATGTATTGGCTGCTTCCAGAACAATACAAAAAAACACTAACAGTTATCGTATTCCTTCCAATTGAAAGCATTACCAAATTCTCGGTGGGTGGAATATCTACAATAACTATACTGTATCTTCAAATTTACATGGATTTTGGGACTTATTGGATGACAACTTACAGGTAATTAAACGAAAGTTAGCATAAACTTTTCTCTAACGCCTTCAGTAAGACACATATAAAATCATTAATTATTATGTTTCAGAAACAAGAATACTCCTGTTAAAACGATTTCTCGGTTCAAACTGTTGAACATTCTTAACTCACATTTTAATTCCAGCCTTCATTATACGTACTTCTCAAACCTCATAATAGGAGTTTTCTTTTTTATTACATTTTGTAGTTTTGGGTCTATTCGCTTCTACAACAGGATACCTATAACAGTTTATGTTTTCTTTCCAATGTGTGTGGTTATAATCATTATTGTAGTAATAATTCTCCTCTCTAAAGCTGCACAGGTTTATGAAGAGAGTGCCAGGTTCATCAGAAAAATGAACACAACATTAGTATGTAACAAAGCTGATCGCAGGGAAATTGCTAGTTTTTTCAAATTCGGTATTCGAATGGGAACTCTACGAGCAGTGAAATATTTGTATCTCTTAGCATTCTTTTTAGGTGTTTCAAACTACGTAACCACAATGCTAATTGCTCTGCCACATGATCTTTGAATAGCACGAATAGAATTAGCACTCATCGGTAGGAATTTTTTTAAATTAACGAAGTAACGAAGAAATTTCTGCTTATGTTAGCTAAAATGAATATTAACCCATGCTCTTTATTTTTTTCTTATAAAATTGTTTATAAAGATTTAGTACTATAATTTCCAAACACCTTGAAGTACGAATAGGAAATATACCTATAAAAACATGGAAAATTCCTGAGGATGTATCGTTGAATAATGGAAAATAAAAAAGTAATTTATTCAACTTTATTTATTTATTTGTGTATGCTGCAGACAACACAAGTATTTAAAATGAGCATATAGCAATCATAGATTTAGCTCTTAATTTTGATTTTAAGTTTAACATTGAGTAATAGATTTATCGTATGAGTGATTATTATATTCATGAAAGTAACGAAAGTGCCCTTTTGAAAATAGTAGAAAGGTCCAACTTCACAACGTAGAGGTCTAAAGGATTTTAGAATTTTCCTAGAGAGATGTGTTCCTTTTGGATGAGAATGCCATTTCTTAATGAAGAGAATCGAATTAAAATTGGAATGGAAAGCTTTCTTGTCCAGGGACATTTCAGCCAGAAAGCACAGTATACAGGAACCACACATTATAATGTACATAGGAAGTCCCAGTTTGGAATACATTCGAAGCGTTGCGTAATTTGACAATACATGAATTACAATTAGGAATAATTTAAATACAGGCATGACAGTGCGAAAGAATTCATTTGCCAACTTATTCATTAAATAAAGTATTGGGTAAACTCTAATTGCTGAAGAGAGACTGTATATACGACACTTCTGTTCTATATACGGACTGCCAGAAATCAACCCGGTGAAAGCATTAAATGAAGAAAGGTATAACATGTTAAATAGCGTAAACATCATGGTTTGCATTATGATTAATTTACAATAGTATGCAAGAATTACAGTAAACAATAATTTTATGAATATGTTTTTACTTAAGGTTGGATAGAAAAAATCCATTAACGGTTCGAAAGGATGTTCTTCTAGGCAAAACATTAACAAAATCGGGGAAATGAAAACCGTCAAAACTGTGCTATATAACATAAAAAGAAGTACCACTCCGGTCCCATCAATACTGTAGTTGCGCTCATTCAGACTTTTCTGAAAGATTTCTGTGAAATGCATTTTAATTTTTTAAAGCAAATTAAATTATTAATTTGTAATTTGTAATTAAAGTAATGATATAATAAAACAGTTCTGTACTTACTTGAAAACTTTTTGTCAAATCGTAAATAAATATTGACAAGATAAAGCTTCCTCGTCAAAGATTTTCCATATATAATTCTCATAATAGATGCAGTGGCTGAAGTAAGTGAAATCTCTATCATGAGTAATATTAGAACTATTCCGTAAAGAGGACGAGGGTAAACTAATTCTACAGTGAGACAAATTAAACAGTAAACAACCCCAATTAACATGCAACAAGTGTCAAAATGCCATAAAATGTTTTGGAACCGACTCTTGACGACAAGTATTTTGTTTGCGGTTTTGTCAAATGTGTAAGGTCCAAATCTTAGCATGTCGCAAATTTCGAAGTACTTAGCAACAGCTAATCTAACCAACAATGTGCTCATTGTAAATCTATTTTTCTATTCAAAATATTGAAACTTAAAATATTAAAGTATATTTAGTATTAGTACAGCTACGAGAAGTAAAGTTTGCTATTTATTCGTCAAAGTCAGGAGGCAATGTGAATTTCATAAATCTAAATCCGACATTGCATCACCACTGTATGGATTTGGTCAATTCTTTTAAACTGCGTAGTTGCTCTTAAGAATAGTTTCTGTATCATCAATAATAGAAAGTGTGTGCAAACATTTACATGAATTTCCTCTTTCATTTATTATGGTGAAGTAAGTATTTGCTGGTTATGTTTGACAAATTCACGAAGGAATAGTGGAAGGTGGTTTCTTCACTTTTATGTTTTACCTGCAAATACCATTTGTAAATAAAAGACGGGTGTAGGTTACTTAGCGGTAGCTACTTTATGAAAATTCTATATCTACATGTCGGTACCCATCTTCAAAATAAATGAAGAATAAGTTGCGAAAGTTCAAAAGACTACATTTCGCTTGTGGGACTGGTAAAAGAAAGTGATCACAGACACATGTTTGATCTCTCAGAAAAGAATCATTATAAGAAGTTGGAATTTGTACATAGCATTACAATCTGGCGTTATGAGAATAGAAGGGTTATGACAAGTCCTTACTATTTACAAATACCTTAAAACACCAGTCAATAGTAATAAGTACCTATATAGGAATCCTGCTACTGAAAAAGCGTGCCTGCAAGCACACAGCATTGTGTAAACATTAAAGTTATACTGTAAGAAAAATAAACCATTGCAAAACGGATATAAGACAGTAGCGGAAGCAAAACAAATGTATGTATTCAAATAAGTTTGAATTATCTGAATTTTTTCAAAAAATTTTGAATTTCTTTGAATTTATTCAAAAAAGTTCGAATTTATTTGAATTTATTCAAAACATTTTGAATTTATGTGAATTTATTCAAAAAAGTTCGAATTTATTTGCATTTATTCAAAACATTTTGAATTTATATGAATTTATTCAAAAAAGTTCGAATTTATTTTAATTTATTCAAAAAATTTTGAATTTACTTGAATTTATTCAAAACATTTCGAATTTACTTGAATTTATTCAAAACATTTCGAATTTACTTGAATTTATTCAAAACATTTCGAATTTACTTGAAATTATTCAAAACATTTCGAATTTACTTGAATTTATTCAAAACATTTCGAATTTACTTGAATTTATTCAAAACATTTCGAATTTACTTGAATTTATTCAAAACATTTCGAATTTACTTGAATTTATTCAAAACATTTCGAATTTACTTGAATTTATTCAAAACATTTCGAATTTACTTGAATTTATTCAAAACATTTCGAATTTACTTGAATTTATTCAAAACATTTCGAATTTACTTGAATTTATTCAAAACATTTCGAATTTACTTGAATTTATTCAAAACATTTCGAATTTACTTGAATTTATTCAAAACATTTCGAATTTACTTGAATTTATTCAAAACATTTCGAATTTACTTGAATTTATTCAAAACATTTCGAATTTACTTGAATTTATTCAAAACATTTCGAATTTACTTGAATTTATTCAAAACATTTCGAATTTACTTGAATTTATTCAAAACATTTCGAATTTACTTGAATTTATTCAAAACATTTCGAATTTACTTGAATTTATTCAAAAAAGTTCGAATTTACTTGAATTTATTCAAAACATTTCGAATTTACTTGAATTTATTCAAAACATTTCGAATTTACTTGAATTTATTCAAAACATTTCGAATTTACTTGAATTTATTCAAAACATTTCGAATTTACTTGAATTTATTCAAAACATTTCGAATTTACTTGAATTTATTCAAAAAAGTTCGAATTTACTTGAATTTATTCAAATCAAATTTAAAGTATTTCAATTTAGTCAAAAAACGACGTATGGTGGTCACCAGTGCAGACTACGACGTATAGCGGCCGCCAGTCAGACTACATCATGTAGTGATCACTAGTAAGGACTACGACACATACCACAACATACACACAACATTAGCAATATAACACATAACATGTGTTTGGACATAAATGAGGTTAAAGGTCAGAAGGGAGTAACCGATTAACACCATTTTTGAAAGATGACCTACAATTTGTCCCTAGAAGGTCCACTGAAAGTTTCATCAAAATATTTCAACGCGTTCCTGAGATATGGCATATACTCACTAACTACCTAACTAACTGACTAACTAACTAACTAACAGACAGACAGACAGACAGACAGACAGACAGACAGACAGACAGACATCCCGAAAACATACAGTAGCTTTCCGCTACTGAATAACTCATGAATAATTCAAAGGAAAGCATTGTATAAACCGAACTGTTCTTAGCTGTGCTATTTTGGTATTGGGAACATAAGTTAAAAGACAGAAATTCAAACACTTTGCTACTCGGTTTTTCAATTTGCTGAATTATGAAATCCTATAGTAAATCCAAAATATTGGTACACAAGGTAATATATATTGAAAGCCTGCGTGTTCCTTGCAACGTGTCTAAATACTAATCTATATAATTTACGTAAGTCTACGAAGCAAAACTTGGGCATAAAAAGTCACACATCATTTCAAACTCAACAACAATTATTTTCAGTCCTGCCTGCTTCTAAAGGCTACTGTTTCGGATTAGAATTCATTAGGGTCAACAATCAGTCATTTATGTACTTATGTTTCCTTTTAGTTCCAAAGGTTTGCTGTCTGCTCTATCATTGGCATAAAAGAAACAAAGATTCATTCCCCATGAAGCGTTCTTGTTGTTCACTCTGAAATCTATGTTTACCTAAAGTTATTGTCGTTTTATTTGCTCGATATTTCCTCACCGCAGATAAAATGAAGTATTTGTTGTACCTACTTGAACAATTTCAGTCCCGAAACGTTGTGAACATTCCCGACTTTCCTACTATTATTAGCGTTTTCCAACCAATAATTATATTAGCATTCTACTATTAACAAATTAATTAGCTGTATCATCACTGTAAGTATTTTGGCGACTATCTCGAAGTTTAAGTTAGAAGTTAAATCTAAAATTAATATAATTACACATACACTAAATAGTTCCACCTAGTTGATAATTTAAGCTTACTGATCACTGATACTGAGCTTACATACATAACGATTTAGCAGACCAAGCAAAGAAAATATTCCATCTTTCGCCAATTATTTATAAACTGTTACGATTGATTACGCCACTTTGTGAACAAATTAAATAGATACAGTCGGTACCTTATTAGTAACAGTCAGGGTGCATGAATATATAGAAAAAAGAACGGTTTTTGAAAGAACACGAGGTAAGCGCATTAAATTAGGTAGTTGCAATCGAACAACTATGCAATCCATGGTCAGCCAATGCCTTTATGTCGCAAAACCCGGACGTATACCAAAGTTTCGTCATACAATGTACAATACTTAACAAGCTAACATTGGAAGATAAGTATCCATGTCTTATGAAGGACAATGCTACAATTTTTGGAATTTACACTAATGTTACGTTATGAAAGCAAATCTTACGAATGTTTTTCTCGAAACTCCTGATGCATAAACAGAGATTTTAACTTATAAAGCTTCCCTTTAAACCAAAATACCAATCTAAATTGGTGCAGTTACAAATTATGCAGAGTAATTCACCAATTTAAAAGATTACTCAAGGGATTGGCAAACATTTCAAATAATTCTATGCGTTTTAGTTCTTACACTAGAATAGTTCAGAGAAATCGTTTACGTAAGCGTATAAATATTTTACTTACCTTGGTCTTGGCGTTTAAAGCATTTAAATGTAGACTTTAGAATAATTACAAAAACCTGAATTTAACGTTAAGTGACTTTAAAAAGGTTTACTTTCATCTCAAAATTCATCAACAAATAAATACAAAAATGTTAAATTCTTTGTTTCGATCCTTAACTCAGAAATAGAATTTTGAGACACATAAACAAAATACAAGCGTGCACACACAACAAAATAACAACAAAATTTAGACGCTTGCTTTTGAAATAAACAAGATAAGTTGACGCCACATGGCTCGTGGCTCACAGATTATGCATTGGTACAAACAACCAAATTTGTAATTTATTTGTTTCGCCACATCACTGTTGTAATGTTTTATCATACTGTCATTGCCATTTCTATTAAAATAATTAACCCCTCTGCAGCTAAATCATCCGTAGAATTGGCTTATTTTCAACAAAACATTTAGCTATTGTTCCCCAATTAAGGTTGTTTCGAAGCATAATATGGTGTATTTATGATTTGTAAGCAGCAGTAAAGGAAAACTTTCAAAATTTGTTACACAATTGTGTCCTAATATGTTATTGAAGAAAAAATAATCATTCAAAGTCATCAAGATTGAGATAAATAAGGACGGGTATATATATGAAGAATTGCACGTAGTATACTTACACAAAACTTTTATGGTGTGTACCTAAGCTTAATAAACGCCAGCTAGATAAATACATCCGTATTGAAGCACTATTGATTCCTTTCGTACATAAATTTGAAAATATAACACCTGAATATGTGGATGAAACTTTGTATTATTTTGAGCCGCCATTTATTAGTGTTTGCACGTATTGTAGGTGTAATTCCATTTGATATTTCAAAAGACAAATCTTATACTGGATTTAAAATTTTTATTGCCAAAGGCAAACGTGTACATGCATTCACAATTCTTTTGTTTTGCTGCATTATGTACTACATCATTGTTTTAAACGCAGAATTCCACAATATTACAGCAGAAACTAGCATTAGGACAATTTCTATGTTATCGATTTGCATCATTTTCATAGTTGTGTTGACTTTATATTTATTTATAATATTTAATCAGAAAAAGATTCTGCATCTAATAAATGCTGTTATGCTGTACCTGGACAAACGTAAGTTAATTTGTTTTCATTTTTCATGTCCTACGTCATTCTAAAATTTTTAACAGCAATTTCCAAAAAAAATAATTTTAATTTGCAGCCTTAATTTTACTTTTAGAAAGTATTCAATAAAACACGAAATGTAATATTACTGACGCTAATCACACACGCTTTGATATTTAGGGGGACAAAAACAAATTAAATCAAAGAGAGGGAAATTGTTGGCCATTTCATTCATTGTGGGTGTTGGAGAATTCTTCATTATATGCATTTCGTGCTCCTTTCGAAACTTCTGGGCTCCTGAAGATCCAATTTACTTGTCCTCTCGTTTCCCAGAAGAAGAGCGATACTTTATAATTATTTTCTTCAATTGGTTACTTGTACTGTGGTTCTGCCTTGGAGCTTATTTCGTATTCATGTTCTATATGATTTTTCTATTTTTTGCTTGGTGGATATTGAATGAAACATGTTTGTCCGTCGTGTAAGTTTCTTCTTATTTGATACTCAATATTTTGTTGGCAATTATTATATTAAGTTGTAAATAATTTTAATTATGTATTTAAACAGTACATCGTTTTGCTATTCAACATCCTACAGCGGCAGTGATACATCAATTGCTGGAGAAGTAATCAAAACATACAGAACTGTACAATTGTATATTTTGTGGATAAATGATACATTTATGTCATTATTTCTAATGTATAAGACCAGTATAAATGTAATATTCCCTATGTCCATTTATTTAGGTATTAGACACCAAAGTAGTCTTCTGATGATAAATGGTAGTGTAGGAACGATTTACTGGTTCTTAGTTTTGTTATTTGGTGCCTTAGTAGAAAAGAAGACAAAAAGCATTATTGCTTCATTCAATAGGCAATATAATGCGGCAGGGCGGTCAAGTCTGAGTCAACAGTACTTTTCTAAATTTAAAAAATCGTGTAGAACTAGCTTATTACTGGGAATTAGAAAATTACATTCGTTCATTTTCCTTGCAACCTTGATAAGATCAGTGTACAAATTGCTTATTATGTTTTGAAATTCTGTTAGCCCTGACAATATCAACATTTTGTCCAATTGCAAAATTAATAACGCAGCATTCGGTTATTTTTAATCGGATCGAGTAAAGTTATATGTACATTTATCAATTCGGTAATTGAGGAATAGTACTGTTGCAATCACTAAATAATCCTCTTTTAATTTGAATACTCACTCATTTAATAAAAGAAATATAATTGTGCTAACTACCTTCACGGATAAATTAATGTCAACTAATTTTAAAATAGTATTGAAATGACTAGAAATTACATTAACCAAATTGTCCTATAAAATTGCAATTGGTAGAGGAAGCCATGATTATTTGAAAGGGGAAAATCCAATTTTGAAACTCAGTTATCATTTGCCACGAAATTTATTTTACTATAACTGTAATTGTTTTTTTATTACCATGTTATTACCTACAGCATATAAATTTAACAATGAAAGTCAATTTTTCATTTAAAGTAATCAGGTCGTTACACTTTTATTCAACTGAGTTATTTGTAGCTTTGTCTCTGTGACGTTCAATGCTCATTTTTCTAGTTTCAGTGTACATTTCAATGGTATTTAAAGGTCCATTAAGATTTTGTTTCAACCTTAACACAGTTAGTTATGTTGAATTTCAAACACGATAATTCACTTTGCATATATCTTAGTATCCTTAGCATTAGCATTTACTTAGATAAACTACTCTTAGATATTATGAAGTATTTATAATGCTCGGTAAGGCAGGTAAGACAAATCTTAAGATAGCAAGCAAATTAATGAAACTACTAATAGAAAGCTCCCACGGTATGGACATGGAAAGGGAGTTAAATGAATTATTGATTCTTTGGCAAAGTTTTGCGTCACCTTGGCCATTTTCAAAAGAGCAAAATTTTGTAGTGTCACAGTGTTCTAAAACGCACTTTGAGTCATAAATGAATTTCTTCAATGTCGGTTCCACGGAGCACTACACAACCACTGCTGTCACAATAGTTCCAATAATGTTGATTTTAGTAAAGATTGTCAATCTCGTCTAGAATCGTATGCGCAAATTATAGTTATTCAATAGTCCAGTTAAACCTTGCTCCACATGGAGTAGAAGTGCGGACATTTCTAGTATCCTGAGTTGAAGGTAAACTTTCACTATATAACTATATATACTGTAATTCAAATTAGCAGTCAATCCTTTCATATGAATAATAACTAAATGTATTCCGTGAAAATGTCATACTATCACATTAACTTCTAGTCAAAATATGCTCATTGCGAACATCTTCAACATTGGAAATTTCTAACTTAAGAAATGTTAAATTACAAAGTACTGTTTTGGTGGAAATCTTTTATTAAAGTTGCTTCTTTTTTTGGATTTATACCGTTCACTTTTACAAGCAGATTAGTTACAGATAAAAACAAAATTAAAAAAGCAGTGAAGAGCCTTTATGTGCTCTTCCATGTAATTCATTTTTGTGTTTTTGCAAAGGAGTTTTACAAAATCCTTAGAGAAAGCCAAATAAACGTCGGACAAGCTATGTCGGCATCAGCTTATGTATTTGGGTTTATACTGTATATTTTAATACAGCTAAATCTGCACACCAAGAGTAAAGAAATAGTATGGTGCTTTCGGGAGCTTTTGGACTTCAACGACTTTCTTGTCAGTAAGTAATCTTTTAATTATAGTTCACAGTTTTACAGGAGAAAGTATCCTAGTTGCAAAAGCGAAACCACTAATTCATAATGGGAAAATTTGGATTTTTGATGTGACTAACGGGCTTGCATTATTTCACCCGTAGTATGGTTGCTTCGTTGTATTTCCGACGTGTATGCTTCCGCAGTGTGTAATAATTATATTTAAATGTTATAATTCACGTTTTTTAATCCTATTACGTTAAAATATTTATTCCAGGAAGACTTGAAATGAAACACGAATTGCAAAGTTGGAAAACTGTAATGAAGATTGCGAAATACATGACTGTATTCTTAAAATGCCTCCCTGTAATATATGTACTCGGATTCATCAAGCAACCTCACAGCCCTCAGTTTGTATATCATCTGTTCAATGCAAATTTGCAAGGAAAATTTGGTTTATTTGTAGCCTGTGCTTTCAGTACACTAATTATACTTTCACATGCTACGACTATACTTTTCTACGTTCTATATTTGGTCACGAATTTAATAGTCATCACATTCTGGACCGAAACCCTTAGGTAAAATGTATTTGCATATAATTTTTTTATTGTATCGTTATAAATGTTGTAAAATGATATTTTATTAATTTTATTAGAAAGTCAAAAATGGACTTAGCAGAGCACATACGGCATTACAGAAGTCTACAACTTTTCAACAGTTACTTTAACTTTTCATTGTTTTCTGCAGTACTTCCTGCTTTCGTAATTTTATTTTCCATTGGCAACGTGATGGCTGTTTTCGTAGCGATAAGATTGAAATCAAAAGTAGAATTTTCGGTTTATTTCTTTTTCATACGTATAGCTATATTATCTATTGCTTTCGTGCTCTCAATTTTGATAAACGCATCAAAAATTGATCACAGCTCCAATCACTACATTAACCAAATAAAACGCACTTGTGCAAATGCAAATCAGTACCGACATATTAGATGCCTTCAGATTTTTGGTGTAAGAATTGGCTTGCTGAAGCGTGTGACCTATGTTACTGTCTTATCCTACGGGGATATTATTATTAATATCTGGATGTCTGTTTTGGTGGCCTTCCCAATGTAGACGAAACAGCTTGTTTTCCACATTCATTACTTTACGCTAACATACTGGTAATGATGGTATTCAAATCTTCTTACTCAAAGCAATAATTGTAAACGAAATGTGAAAAATTATTTGAAGTAATATTTCAATGATGCTAACACTTTATTTAACATTTATCAATAAATGCAATATTAATAATAATAGACATATACCATTACAGGCATTATTTAAAGGTTAAAATAAGGTAAAAACTGAAATGCACCCACAAAAAACTGAAAGTATATTATCCCATATCTGCATAAGCGAAAACTTAAATGCTGCCTTAGAATTTACCATAGAAATCGCAGACCCCCATAAGTCAATTTCCTAAGTAAGAAATGATTCACGCATAGAAATGTCGTATGATGATGAAAAGAGGCATTCCGAATTGACTTTTTTCCGTTTTCCGACGAAAGAATTAGTAATATTTTATATTTCAGCAAAAAGTCACTAATTAACGTTTATTGTAATTTTATAAGCATTTTATAAGCCGAATTATCATTTTTCATGTTTTATAGAACGATAAGCAAAGAAGCATTGATTTCTGTTGCAAATTATACTACTTGCATGCTGAAATTCCTTTTATTTCAGTATTTGCTGACAACACACATACCGAATGGATTTGCTAAATACAAAGCATGGTTTGCAAACAACTAATTATTCCTGCATAATAGTCAAATATTCTCTCGTATTTCACGGCTCTTATAAACCCAACTCTTATGCCATAAGGCTGTAGAGATTTTAAGTACTTCTGTCGACTCCTATTACTCTTAGGTGATGTAGACGACTTCCATACTTTCAATTGTTGAAGTGAATGTTTCCAACATGTAGCAAATCCCAACGAAATAGATGTTATAATAAAAATGGTAGGAAACAATAAAATAGGGAATAAGAGATATTTCTTGAATGGAATTGCATTCAGAAAACGAATGCAGCAAAATGAGCTTAACAAAATATAAAATGAACCCACAACGTAAATAGAGGGGAGGAAAACTGGCAAAAAACTGTCGTTGTAAAGAATATTCAGCACCTGCAATTTCCGATATTCCATATATTGAGTAGCAAAATGTTTTCCATTTAACCTGAAAACAAAAATATTCGGTAACCAATTTATCAATTAACTGTATTCCATTGTTGCCCCAATTTTACAAGCAAATATTAAATTTAAATTGATTTTTTCATTACAAAATATTTACTTTTTAAAAATTAAAAAACTGCACGATTAATACTACTGAAAAATTTGTAAGAAATCGAACTTACTTAATTTGCTGTAGTAAACGCAGATTCATTAGACAGTACACAAGAATATATACTATCATTATAAAAACTGTCATGAACGATATCATGTAACCAAATACTTGAATCATGAGCACTATGAAACGAAGAGTTTTATTTTCGTTTTTATCTGGAAATAAAAATGTTGATAAAAAATGTTTCCCCTGCGAAGTAAATGCTCCTGATATATTTGCGATTAGACATAATACGACAACGATGGGGAAAAACCACTTGGAAATCCATCGCTCAAAATTACTATCATTCGCATCTTCTGTTGTACCTGCTGTGGTATCTTAAAAGAGTGCAACACCAGAATTCAATAAATTGCTTCAAATTTTGATTTTAATTTCGTTTAAAAGTATAACTAGTCCTACTAAGCAAAAGCAGTATATCCAAAAAGGCATCTATACATTTTTTTCTAAGGTGAACCATAATTATTTAATAACATGAAAAATAACTTACATTTTATTAACATTTTTAGATTATTCAACAAAGAAGCAATTTCTTTCTGTTTTACATGTACAGTTAGTAAAGAAATAACCAATATCGAGTGTCCAATTAGGTATCTGAGGATGACTGTGAATTCTTTCACACCAAAATTCTGATTAGTTAATATTTCGCTTCCCAAATGAAACATTTCGTACACAGAAAATATTGTATTAAAAACAACAAACAGTTTCAGCCTCCACGACTTAGAATTGCAAAATGTTTGCGTTGAGTTGCTCCAGTAAACGGGAAAGATGCCAAAGTAATTAGCCACATTTATGTTAGCGCCTAGATACTGGAAAGTGTCTTCACAAGATTTTGGATTTTGTAACCCTATGGCTATTTTGAGAGAATTAAAAGGGTTGTTAATTTTTTGGAAGCGTTTTGCATTGCCCTGGGCCATTTTTAAGAGCACAAAATTTTGGAGATAATACAGTTAAACCAAGTACTTCAAGAAATGGATGAATAATGATAAGCTACACTTTCTACCATTTATGGACTAATAAAAATCCTTTTGCTTGGTAAATGATAATGACGGTGGTGTTTGATAAAGTTGGCAGTTAATGCATATTATCCCTCATTTCTGTCTTTGTCAGTGCAACTGCTGACGCAATTGAATGCATTCTAGTTGCATTTATTGTAATAACGGTTGTCAGCATCCTCCAGGAGTCCAATCACAAATTATAGCTTAAAACCTCAAGTTAAAACTGTCTTACGTGCATTGAAATTAAGTATATCATTTCTAGAATCATACACTGAAGGGAAAATTTCACTTTCTACTCCGTAAACCAAATTTTATTAATCCGTGAATCCCTGTGCATTACAAGTGCAGGGAAATAATAACAGGTAAGAAGACGTAATGAATAATAATTAATTCTGTGAATGTGTCCTTCTGTCACAGCGGTTGGAGAACTTTAAAACATTTAATTTTCCATCGCTTAAAATTCAGTTCTCTTAGGATAATAATCATTCAAGTTGTTTTAAGCAATTTACATTGTTTCAGACATGCAAATACTGACCTTCACCAGTAGTAATGAAGAGTTTAATAAATAATAATAGCCTGCTATGAATTTTCCTATTCGAAACGTCTTAATAATATTATACTCTCTTAGTGACATTTCAAATTTCGCGAATTTCAAAATATAATAGATTTTGATCGAAGCTCATGATAAAAGGTCGTGATGATGATGTCCAATTTATTTTGTTTAGGATGAGTACATAAATTGCAAGAATTAAAGAAGGTTAGTAAATGTCCCCCATGTCAACCACGATTATACCTTTAATTCAACGCTTTCATCAAACTCAAAACAGTGAAATACTGATGTGAAATATAAAATAAGATAAATTATCAGTAACAAAATAAAATTAACATACTTACGTGTTTACATAATCAAAATTATTCATTAATTTTATGATTAAATTTTCATGTTTTGAATAATAAAGTCATTGAGATTGCAAATTAATATTTCTAGTTCACGACTTAATGTTGAGTCAAAAAATAATCTGGACAATATGGAAAATAGTGGCCAATAAAGATGGTAAACATTTTATTTACGCTTCCTTTGTAGAATTATTTCATAGCTTTATATACATCTATATGACTACTTGACTAAGTAGATTAATAAAAGAAATTGGACATTGGAATGTGAAAACCCCTAAACAATACGTCGACGCATGAGACTAAATAAGGGTTTGAAGAATAAATATCTACAGCTCTGCTCCAATTACTCCAATCCAAAGCAGTTCATCAAAACATTTTTTAACCAAGTCTTCTTTCAAGCCATATTACTGCATACTGGCCTGTGAAGCTAAAAATTACTCTATCTAAATACAAAATCGCTGGTGATTACTGGTACCCGACAGAAGCAACTTAACACTCAAAGCCATACCGGTTACTTTGCGTACTTAATATTATTATTTTAGTTATTTGCCTCCAGGTACTCCTAATACAACCTTTTAATCTCTTCTTATCACGGTTCAATTTCCTGTAAATATATTACTATTTCCATTTATGTTCTTCTACCTTGTAATTCACCATTTCTTTATGATCGTACCCTTTTGGCCTATTACCCATTTCTAAAAATTCGAAGGTTTGACAATTGTCAGGATTTAGCTGACTATATCGGCACACATTTACGCTATTTTGTTCTTATCTATTGTCTATCGTTCTACTATCCGCCGGTTCCTGAGCAGCTGCAGCCTTATCTCAGGTAGTTTAAGGTTAAACAATACCAACAGTGTAGTCAGTAGTATAACAATCACTAAAGTGTAAACAAATTTTAAACTTGCTCAGATAGTGCTCTATAGCCCTTCAGTAGCTAGTATTGTACAATTTTAGACAGTTCAAACATTTTTTTCAATTTGTTTTTCTTTATCAAGTGCAAAGTAATCCAGTAAACTTTTCATATTTCGAAAGTTAGTTCAAGTAGGTATTTAACATACTCCGATTAAATTAAATTCAATAAGAGTCAATTGGAGTTATTGATGAGCTATATACTGACTAAATTGTATTTACGGTGTAATAACTTCCTTGCGTAGAAGCAGTAAATTACTAAATAAATAATAACAACAACATTTATTGTAATAAAAATTTAGGTAATGTACTTTATTTGTTAATTTATTATTAAGCAGTAATAACATCACATCGTTTGTAAACTTAAACCATATAATACTTCAAATTCAGCAAAGAAATTCACGGGTAATTGAAAATAGAATATTCCAACATATTTGTATAAGAAATTTGTATTCTTAATTGTGATTTGTATTAGCAGAGTCAAATAATTATCCAAACCATAAATCAACTTGAAGGATTACTTATTGGTGACATCAAATGGCTATATCAGCGAAGAAAATTACAAATATCCGTTTCAACCAGGACAAAAGCTGTTTCACCTGTTGCATGGAGACTGGACTGAAAATCAATTTCGTGGAACCACTTGTCGAAAAGGCACATTACGATGAAGAAACTATTGGTGGAGTAGGATTTTGTGAAATGGTATATCGTTCCAACTTATTTGCACTTGTGAGTGGAGGAAATCGACCTCGATACGCAGATAATTCAATTTTGATTTACGATGACTCTAAGAAGCGTCCTGTAATGGAGTTTACATTCGACGATTCTGTGTTAGCTGTCCGTTGTCGCCGGGACAGACTTGTGGCCGTTCTCGACCACAAGATCCACATTTTTTCATTTCCATCACGTCCTGAATTGATATTTACTGTGGATACACGTGCGAATCCAAAAGGATTGTGTGAACTGTCGCCAGGTATTCATAGTTTTCTTGTATTTCCCGGATACAAGATCGGATCGCTTCAACTTATCAATTTAGGAAACACGGAAGCCACATCTAATTGTCCAGTAACTATCAGTGCTCATTATGGAGAAGTGGCTTGCATCTCCTTTAACCAATCGGGATCGCAAATTGCCACAGCATCAGAGAAAGGCACACTCATTCGTGTTTGGGATACCCGCAAAGGAATTCTGTTAAATGAACTGCGGCGGGGTTCGGATTATGCGACTATTTATAGCATAAATTTCAGTTTGAACTCAGAATTTATTTGCTGCTCCAGTGACAAAGGAACAATACACATTTTTGCCCTCAAGGATTCACATCTTAATCGCCGATCCGTGTTTGCCAACACAGGGTACTTGGGTGAATACGTAGAGTCTCAATGGGCCATGGCAAATTTTACAGTACCTTCGGAGTGCGCCTCTGTTTGTGCCTTTTCTAATAACAGTTCGGTTGCAGCCATTTGTATGGACGGCACTTTCCACAAATACGGTTTCACTGCAGATGGTCAATGCAGCAGAATGTCCTTTGATAATTTCTTAGAAATATGCAATGACGACCAGTTTTGATTTCTGTTCAATATTTTCGAAGTAGCCTTTTGTAATTTGCAAACAATTCATTTATAACTTTTAATTTTCGGGATTGACACCTGTATTTTCAACTTTTGTGACTTTATTCGACAATGATTGGGAACTTTTAATTCTATTTGTTAATATTGCCTTTTATTTATATTTTAGCTTTAGTGATGCTTAATTATAATGTTTTGGGTACATTTAGAAATGTGCTGCAGGTTAAATCAGAATTGTGTATAATGATATTGTATAACGATATTGTATAATGATAATTAAAAATTTACTTGAACAAAATATTTTGGGTTATTAATATACAATCAAGTTTTGCTGAAATTTCAGTTATCTTGCCTGTCTTTCAAAATTAGTTGAAATTCAGGCACTGCCCTAAATAATAATTTCATTCCAAATAGGTCAAGCTTTCCTGAAGAAGGGTCCAGACTAAATTCAAATCTTTGACAAAGACTTGTTAAGAACATAAAGAACTCGACTCTTGCCAAAGTTTCTCCAAGACAAACTCGTTTTCCAATGGAAAATGGAATAATTGGGGGTCTTTCTTTAGCAATCTTTCCATTAGAGTCTAAAAATCGTTCCGGTCGGAACTCAGATGCATCTGCTCCCCAAATATCAGGATCCCAATGGTGTCCATAAAGGTTCGCCATAACAATTGTATCTTTTGGAATAAAGTGACCATGAAATTCAACATCTTCCATTGTATTGTGGAAAATGCCAAAAGGTACAATTGAAGAGAATCGAAATGTTTCCATCATAACTGCCTCAGTGTAGGACATTCTGCAATACAATTTTTAGTTTATAACAACGACGAATAGTTTAGGGTAGTGCTATTTAAATTAGTCTTTTATTATTTTTTCGCATAATTTACCAAACACGGCATAAATTGGCAAAATATTTTAATACACTTACTGGCTCCGATCTTCCAATGAGGGTAACCTCGTAGTACCCACAACCCTCACAATTTCTTCATTTAATTTCCTCTGAGCATCTTTGTTTAGGGCCAGAAGCAAAAGTGCCCAGTTGATAGTCATATTAGTGGTTTCTGATCCAGCGATAAATAGATTTATGCTGGCCACCAGCAAATTCAATTCTGAAAGTTTATCCAAAAATGTGTAAAAGTCAAAAATGAATACTGTGCTATTAAATAAAAATCATTTTGCCAAACATTAACAAAAAAATATATTTTTTTGTTATAGTTATATTTGTATAAATAAATAGTATTAATTTGAATTAAAAATGAATGCAAAATTAATAAATAATTGAGACAGGGCGCCGAAGAAGGGCGAATTTGAAAATCAAAATTTTCGAAAATAATAAACAAAATAAAGTAAAATTAGGGGACATTCATAAATTTTTTTGCAGCTAAACGTTGTTGCCCATCGCAATTGTATTTTACTTTAACATTTGAAATACTTACACCTGCACGATGCAAATCAGTTTGCGAAAGCATGTGCAGTTTAACAGCCTTTATCGAGAGAAAGCACATAAGATGATATCAAAAATTAGTGAAAATACATCATTTGATAGTAAACCAAAAATAAACTAAGTTTATATAGGTATCAGATACCCCTCAAAAGGCAATATGAACGTTGCTAAGGTTGTATACATGAGCTCTTTATAAGGTCGGTTTATATGACAATTCACTGTAGAAAATTGTGAACTTTTTCATTTGAGCCCACCTGAAATACCCGGGAGGCCCTAGACAAAAATCCTAGTCATTTGCAGACCCTATTTCAAGGATAACAATATTCCTGGGCCCAAAGTGAAAGAGACAGAATAATGTAGAATTGCTTATAATTTGTTTGTAATAAGCAGCTAAAATCTGAAAAGTGGCTGCAAAATTTTGATTGGAATTTTGAAAGCGATTGAGGAATACGAGTACTTTTTTCGCTTTTGAAGGACAAATGATACAAAGAAACGTCTTTTTGCACGCAGCTTAAAATGCTTTAACATTTAAAGATAACACGGGGAAATGCGTTTATTTACCCGAAGCACAAACTTTTTCAATATTTAAGCCTAGTATTCAGTTCCACTTTTCGGCCTGTTTTCGAAATTTTTTTCTTCGCTTCCAATTTTGTTTTTTAGTACTCTTAAGATTTTTCACCTCAAAAATTCCGTTCACATTGCGATTTCGCAGGAGTAGGTCAGCGAAAAATACATTGGTTTTTGCTGAGGGAATATTTCGTGAGCAATGAAAATTTTAACCCAAAATTGTTGTTAGGGAAATAAAATACAGAATACTAGGCTTTAAAGTGTAAAATATGGATGGAAATATTCAGCAATATTCGCAGCTCAATTATTTTATCATTTGTAGCAAAATAAGAATTTTTTACTTAAAACTGCAAAGAAAATCTAGAAGAATGTTTTCTCAAGCAGAATACTTGCGTTTTATTGGCTGGTGGTAAGTCAGGGTACTATTATCTTCCGCTGAATGACCAAGCGTAAGGCCCCCATAGGTGCGAGGCCCTAGGCGGTCGCATAGTCCGCCTAACTGTAGAACTGCCACTGAATTCTGTGTTGGTAATTTTTTATTATTGAATAATGAATCCTCGATTAATGGTTTAATACTTTTCAAGCAGTTTAAGAAGAAACTCGTTGTCAAAACATTGTATTTTTTATCGAAATTATATCTATTCAATTATCTTCTGTAAATTTTCAGAGTAGCAATGAAAGCTAAAGTACAGGTAGACTTTTTCGGGAGACCTACTACAACCAAAGTTTATGAAACGCAAAATAAAATAAAAATTACAGTAGTAAAAGATTTTGATCACTGAAAGAGTGCTCGCCCCAATTTTTGCACGTTCCCCTAACTTTCTGTGGGGTTCAGATTTTGATCTCCAAGGATATTAAAATTGAATTTCGAAATTCGCCCTTCTTTGGCGCTTTGTCTCAATTGCAACCTCCTTCTTCCTTAAAGAATGAGGACGAAGGATCTGCAGTTTCTTTAATTTTCGCTATGTACAAGTCCATGAAATCCCTGATGTTGTCTTCATGAAAGGTTTTTTGGTGTTCCTTGATCTGACAACCTATGAAACTAAGGAGCTGATTAACAGTTTCCAGGAATTTATTCCATCCCACTAATTTTGGAGCCACTTTAATTGCCCATGGAATGACCAACCCGACGGTTGTTGCATTTACGGTGTTCAAAAAGCTTAAAAATAAAATAATTAATATTTCTACCTTTCTTTAATACAAGGGTTTAGCAATTATCAATATAGTATGTTTTCACGTATTCAATTCTAGTTTTATTTACAAATGGTAAAGTATAGAAAATGTGAATGAATAAAAATACCTTTGTAGTTGATCCAACTGCTCTTGAAATTTAGCATTATCTAAGTCCAATTTTTCTCCTGCAACAATTTGCCACAAAGCTCCCAGAACCGCTAAATTAAATTTTCTGACTGTATTGATAGGCTTTCCCGTTTCTTTTGCAAAACTTGTGATGATATCTTGAGCGTATTCCTGCATCAAACCCTCCATTGACTTTTTACCAAACCCGAAGTCTCTCAAATGACGTAACATGAAACGTCGTTGCTCTTCCCATACAGCCCCTTCAGAAGGCATTAAACCTGTTTATTGAAAAATGCAAACTATATTTATAAATTCAACAATGCATGACAATTTTATTGGAAAATGAAAGTGTGCTAAAGTTTTGAATGATTATGACTACTAGAAAAGCAATAGTGCTAGATATTAATGGTGGATATTTGAGTGCTCCCAAAAAATCAGTTATTCATGAATGAAGGTCGTAATTTTTCCACAACTGTTATCATTGTACCATAATAATACATTTTGCGACCACAATCATCACTTTCTACAAAAGCGAGTGCTTCTGTAAAAGTAGTAGTGCCTTACCACTTATTTCATTACTTATTACATTTGATTATACGGCTTGCTCCAACGATTTGTATTGAAAATGTGTATTATAATGGAAAACGGAATAATTTAATAATGAGTGATGATTGCTGCGGCAAAACAGTACTATTGCTGCAATTGAATATAATTGTGTGAAAGTTATGATTTTCATTTATGAAAAAATGATTACTTTTGGGGTGCAACAAAATTATTGCAATATTAAAAGAAAAACATTTAAAAAATATGACCTCTTTTTGCTCCTTTGGCAATGGCCAATATAGGAGGGATTCCAGGTCGGCCACTGAAAGCTTTTTCATTGAATGCTTCTTTAATCAAATCGTAATCATTTATCAGCACAGCTCTAAACCCAAAAAACAAGCCTGGTTAAGTTCAACATATTATGTTGTACATGCTATAATTTTGAAAATTGAACTTTAGATTACCTAAAACTACCGAGTTTGAGTCCCACCAATTTTCCATACTCCTTCCTCCAGGAAATCAAAAGAGGGAGAACTCCATTGCGCCAGTGAGGCAATGTCCCCACAATAGGGAAGGAAAATGGACCTGCATGTTGCATTTTAATTAAAACAACTCATCTTATAAAGTTATAAATAAAACTTCAATTATCATCATACTAATATTTTAACATTGCATTTTATTAAATATTGATTGTCCTCCTGGAGATATTTTAGTAATGTATACAATACTTTTACTAATTTTTTATTTAATTATTGGTTAGGCTGTACACATAAACAGTAGTTTGTGTTGATTTTTCTATTACCTTTGGGAAAACGGGAGTTTTCTGGATATCTTCCTTTGTACCCAATCCAAGTTACCACCAGTAATAACACGGTAAAAATTTCTATTAGCATTTTCTTTTTAATTATTCCTTACGTTCGGAAAATATTGTTAAATTTAAACGTTTTCAAATAAAATGGGGAGAAACTGTAATGCTGTAAGTTCAAGTACTTCCGAACTCACTGATTGTAATAATGGAGAATGGATTTTATCCTTGAACTTTTGTGTTTACTTTTAAGCTTAATGTTCTTATTATCATTTCTAATCATGCATTGCTACACATTATATCAATGTAGTTCTTCGAGAAATCAAGTCAAGAAACGGATAAGGGAGCGTACACAAACTACGATGTCATCTTTAGGAGGGGGTCAACCAAATGCACTCATAAGCAAAAACTCTCTGTTACTTCGTTAAATTGTACAAACTTATACTGGTGTTAAAATATTTTAGGAGTGCATTATTAGTGCTCTAAAACGCTCTAAAATGCTGAGATCAAACATTAAACTCAGATTTTATAGTAGTAAAACTTTATAAAGTGTGCTTAGATGGCTTACATTAATTATTTTATTGCTGAACAAAGAATGCTATAAATCTTTGGGGACAGGGTGAGGGTTTTTATTGTCAATGTAGTCAAAAGGAGGGTTGGGGATTTATTAAAAAGTTATTTCGTAGTTGGTGTACGCTCCCTAAGGTACTGACACATCTAGGTACAAATACATTTACAAAAATATTCCTAATATTTGTAAGGTAAATTTTAATATACCAAGGCGGAGGTCATAGACATCAATGTAATGTACTTTGAATTATTATACTACATAAATCCTTAAGAGATACAAGTATATTGTGAGTAAAGTGAAGGTCACATTGACTTACAACAGACAATTAGTGTTATTTGTAGAGTGGCATGGTGAGTCAGAGTCATCCCTACCACAACGCGTTGTACGAAACGAAAGCATATATAACATATAATCCAGTGCAACGCTGGGCATAACAAATATCGTTCGTAATATATAATGGACAAAGTAATTTGAGTGTAAATTATTTCATTACATTACATTACAATACATTGACCGAGTCAATTAAAAGACAAAATTCTAGTGCAGGTGTCACGATTCTTTTTTAGGAATCATAAATTACCACATTCCTTTACCATTAATTTATGAGAATTTAATTAATTAAATGTTCATTATCTTAAGTCGCATTTTCATAATATTTACATATCTTGTTATTTGAAAATAATTAGAAGGGTTGTTATGCATGATAGAATAGCGTGATAGAATTCAAAAATTCGGTCATGCTTAACATTTCTAATGGGACCAATTGTGATACCAAAAGGTTTCAGTGACCTATAAACCTTTTGACTCACTAATGTGTCATACAGGTTCCTGTTGTTTGTAGAAATAAAAATAGCTCGTAGTGAATTGGTTGAACATTTCCACATTGCCCCACAAGAAATCAAAAACAATGTCATATTCCAAAACACCACAAAGCTGTACATAGGAAGAGTGGCAAAAGTAATAAGATCCAGACGATCATAAAATCTGATTGAACAAAAGCTGCTCAGTATGAAGGCGGAAAAATAAATGAGGATAACAACAGGAAATAACATGGGATGCAAGCTGTCATGGAATGAAATGTTCAGTATCCGAGTTCGGTTGTACACACCAATTTGATATTCATAATCGTTTTTCCTGCATCTATAATATATATGTAGGTATTAAATTTAAATACTTCTAAATTTTTATTTTTATTCGGGTAATGAAACTGAAGAACGGAAATATTATAAGTACCTACCTTATTTTGTGTATCCAGTAGAATATTCGAAGCAAAGTAATGAAGAGATACAGATATACTATATTAGTAACGTACACCGAACTGCAGAGAACGATGACTTGAATTAGTTGTATTCCGTATTGCAGGGTCCAGTGCAATGACATTCCATCCAAAAAGTAATTGTTTTGCAAAACAATTGTAAAATACATTAACACTGCCGTGAAAACGGCATTATTAATTATTATCAAAAACTTGGTCATCCAAGCTTCCATTTTGATGTACATAGATCTTTTGGTGTCAAAGCTATTTGAAGAACCTTAAATGTAAAACATATTTACAAACTCATTATAACATGAAACTTTTGATCAGGGAACTTTCATGACATATTTTTAATATTTCATAAAATGTATTCAGAAGAGACTACAAAATTGCAAGAATTGAGCAATTAATATGCTTCAAATTATTGTGCTGTTGATTTAAGATCACTTCTGCAATGCTACTTTTGCATTTAAAAGGTGCTATTAAGTTATTGGAATTACCATTTGAGGAGAAAATGTTCTCATTGTAGAAATAATTCAAAATCGCTTGAACTTCTTTTCCTCTAGACGAAATACTGAGCATAAACACTGCAATGAATATGTCAGCATTTATCACCACAGAGGCCATCGTCAGAGCAGACACATCAACTTTGTCTTTATCATTCTGCTCAACGTATCTTATAAGTTGGATTACTGTATTGCAATTAAATGCCACGTTCAAAATCATTAAGGCTCTAAAACGGTTAAGTGATTTTGACTCTACAAATGTTTTTGTTGCACCATCCCAAGAAAAAGGAAAACGACACAGGCGAGACGCAATATTTACATACAACCCAATCCAGTGAAAGTGGTCGACTTTTAATTTCGATGATAGTGTGCTTATAATATTTGGAAATAACAGTGACTCTTGATGATTGATTGCAAATCTTCTAAGCAAAGGTCCAAACATTCTACCGGTGAAGAACTTTCAAGGTTGCAATATTTATTACCTAAACGTCAAAATTCTAAAATCAAAATGCAATGATAGTATGACTTTATCTCTCAAAAATTTAGTACGCTAGAAAAAATATATTATTCTTTGTAACTGTAAATCGTTGGCAATTAAATTTAGCACACAGCCAAATCAACTTGTTTTTTAGAAGAGTGCTTGAAGTGTTTGAAGAGGAATGGTCTTTTTAGAGGAGATTATTTACGCATTTCAACTTTTCTGTTGCAGTCTATGTAATCACCGCAACTGATGTATAAACGTATTGTTTATAATTAACGTTGATGATATTTTCCACAAGGTGTAAAAGGTCAAAGTTATTTCGAAAACAATTTTTTGTGAGCAACAAACCGTTCAATCTTCGAAAACTAGTCTTTGGTATAAAGCTATTGGTATAATTAATTTCTGAATCTTGGATATTCGTTTGGAAAAATGAAATATTTAAGAAACCAGTTTTGGCCTATGGTTGAAGAAAATTTTGTAGTTTATTTGTTCAAAAATAGAAAGTAGAAACCCATTAGAGAATATTAATTTGGAAAATGAACAGTTTAGAAAGAGAAAATGTGCTCAGCAATATTGTAATCATTATACCTACGTTTACCAAATAAAACAGTAAGAAAGAGGCCAAAACTTTTGATAGTGTTTTTATAATTGCATTCATTTATTTTTAGTGCTTGTATTGACAAAACTAAAGTAGCATAAGGTTCTTGCAAGCGACATTAAATAATTTATTACAGTATCACTAGTCTAGTATTCGTCAATCAACAAATATGTACATGTTTCGTATGCCCATTTAAATATCAAACTGCTCGGAACAGATCTGTAAACATCGCCAAGCGGACGAATAGGTCAACAATTCTAATAATTATTGACTTTAGATAAAAATTAATAGGTTTTCTTGGAATACACATTCTCATTGCTAAAAATAACATATCCAACTTTATTTTCATTACTGCACAACAAAGGTACCAATTACCTATGTGAGAAAAGTCAAGTGTAAAATAGTTGCATTGCATACTCTGCCGCCAAGGCAGTTAACAAACATTCAAAGTGGAACAGAAAATTTAAGAATTTTTTCAAACGCCATAATACAATGTGATACGATTTTATATACAGTGTGGTTAGCAGTTACAATTGAAACACGCATACCGTAACACCGCAAACACGTAACTTAAAAGTAATACGTAATCATGAATTTTGAAACCTACGAAAGTCAAATAATCGAAATATTGCTTGTCATTTTTATAATCCATGTTTTCAAAAAGTATGGTACAGTATATTAGAAAATGGAAATCTACAAAGAACTAAAAATGTCATCATTGTATTTTATTCTTTATAGTATTATTGGCTAAGACATAAGTAAATTGTGGAGGACGGAATAATTGATTTGAAGATTCCCCTGTAGATTTAAATTCGGTTTTGCAAGGGGTTACTTAATTCTTGAACAAAATAATTGTTTTGGACCTTATTATTTTTCCAGCATGCCTAACTGCGCATTGATTATAATATGCTGAGACTATACTTATAAAAGCTTTCGAGTGTTTGTCATGACGTCAATCATTATTACAATTCGTCTAAGGTTTATTTGTCACTTGAATATAGTAAAGACATTGGATATATGAATTTTACAATATTTAGTATACTATTATTATTTCCTAAACGTTAACAATAGAGTACAGAGATTTTCAATAATGATTCCTAGGAGCGTGAGGCCTGTCTTACTTTGGACAACAAAGAAAAAGTTCATGCGAAACTGCACAGGCATGCACCCTTTCAATGAAGCCACTTGCACATCAGAATACCACTGTGTATGCCGGAGAGGAATGTCTACTATGTCCCTGCTTTCTTCCGTTATGCGTGTTGCTAACCAAAAGTAAATCTGACATATGATCAGTATAGTTATGGACATAATCATAGGTATGAACAATTGTAAGAATTTGTACATTCTCCATCCCATTACAACTACATACAGAAAGAACACAGCAGTAAATGCCATTCCAAATACACATCCTGGTACTACAAGTTGGCAAGAAGATATTTGTATAATCGATAAAAATACTCGGAATGTTTTGTAAAATAGTACATGTTTGTTAACTCTGTGCGCAACAGTTATTCGATTTTTACAATGTATCGTTGCCATAGCCGCTCTCCTGCAAAACAAAATCAATAACAATATTACCTACGCGATGTATTCTGAACATTAGGCAAAATTGTGCAAAAGTGCATCGCGATAATTTTAACCAACCCAAATGGGCCACAAAACATTACTATTATCTATTATGTGTTTTCAAATAGTTCTTTATTTGGAAAAAGATTTATTTGAACAATTATTATGAGGCATACTACTTTTGAGACCACTCATTTAATTTCCAATGTAATTTAAAACGCTTTGCTAAAATGACCATTTTCAGTGGCAGAAATGTTATTTATTTTAATTACGTTTGCTAATTGCTATCTTTCAAAATATTATTAGTATGATAATTTATTGGCAATGTTACACCCCTTAATGGGTAGCGCTTTAAAATGAGAGTAAGAAAATGTTCAGGTAATGTATACTATTTGCCTACAATAAGCTTTGTCTGGCAAATTTAATAAATTTGCATTATTGTAACTTAATGCAAGAATAAACCGCAAATATTACCTTTCTTTCCCAATAATTTCTCGACAGGAGTTCAGAACGATTATCGCTGCAATTGAATACAAAGATGCATAATACCATTCGTTAAGCAATGAAAACCAAAAAAGGAGTATCTTGTAAAATAAAAGCGACGCTTTCGTGTTCAGTCCCAAATGTTTGAATATACAAAGTTCTTCAAAGTGTATAAATCTTGACAACCTTAGTAGAAACGGAAGTGTCATTACAACTGAACTGAAGTATACCACAGCCAAAGTTAGGGCTATCCATCCAGTTATATCATGTTTAGATTTGGAAGTTATTTTACCTAATGTAGAAATTATTATTTATTGACAATGTTGATTGTACTTAAAATATTGAATTAAAGAGATGATTTAAAACTTACCTCTTGTTTTGAGAAAATACATTTGTTCGAATAACTTCTCAAATTCGCTTCCATAAATAATGGTGTTCAGTTGACAAATTCCTGATATGAGAAATGTCGTTAAATATGCTATTTGCAGGACTCTTCCAAAATTACTGACGTTATTTTTGTTAGCCAGGGAAATAATGAAGGAAATGCATTCGATTATTCGGAAAATTATGCTAATATATATTAGCAAAGTAACCAAGTATTTTCGTTTGGCAGAAATGGCAACGAACTTCAATTTGGCAGAATCCCAGCGAGATGGAAACAATCTAAGTGCATAACCCCAGATAAAAACCTTTGATAGTACTTTTGTCTTAAGGTCGACTTCCATGGCCACTTTCGTTTACTTTATTTCTTTAGTTCGGAAAACAATACTATTACACAGTTTACTTATATACGATGTGAACTCAAGTCTCCGGTTTGCTGTTGTATTCACCGCCCCATTAATAACCAGGAATATTGATTTGCTAAGCAATTTTCTACGCTCACCTTTATGATAATAGGTGTGAGGTAACACTTACGTGAAGCTTGTACATTTGTTCATCCTTTTATTAACTGGAACTCATTCCCAAAAAGCGTTGTTGTTTCAAATTGTCAAAACATGCATGATTGTTGTACAAGCAATATATACTTTCTTACTACTATACTACTACCTCTTACTACTACACTATTACTTTCTCACTAATGTTATTTTAAAGTTCCTGCAAGGTTTAGAGCATAGGAAGGTAATATAATTCTTTACTTTTCCAAAGGCGAAGTGAATTAAAGTTTGTGCTAAATGGACGTACGTATTGTTATTTTGTCGGTATACTTATTATTGTAATGCTACGTAGTACAATTTATTTGGTTTAATACTAGGAAAGTACGATATAGATTTAGTGAGCTAAAATAATGTCGTTGTAATAATGCTATAGGATATACTTGGAAATATCGTACTAGTATGTAGAAGAGTACTCATATAAAAGGTATGCGTAGAATATTATGCTTAAAGACGATTTTCCATTAAAAAGTATACAAATATTACTAAAAGCTTTTTGTTTGTTTCACATTGTATTTCTCTATTAAATATTTCCTTTTAATAATTTAATTTAATCACGGCACGTTTCCCCTTACCTAAAGTTGAAAACCTCTTGCTTGAAAGTCAAAAGGTTATTAAGTTATATTTACTTCTCTCAATCAATCAGGCAGCCGAAGTTGAGCACGGAAATGGGATGGATAATATTTACCTATATTATAAATTACATTTGTAGCTAAGCTAACTGTTCGGTTTGCAAAAGCACAAAGTAGGACCAAAGGTAAAGCACTACTTCACATTTACTATTATAATAAACTGAAGTGGATATTAAGTGCGGTAATACTCCAAGTATATGTAATACTAAAAATCTCAGACTTTGGGGTCACCTCTAACTTAAAAATGTTTTGTAGTAGTGTTTACTTTGGATTTTAGCTAGCTAGGTTGCTAATTTTTCGAAATAATACTTTCATAATGTACCTTACTAAACCTACTTGACCTACAATAATTCTTGTCAGATGATTCCATGAAATATTTTACATTTCTATAATAATAATATGCTGAAATACATGATGTCCCAATTGCGTAGAAAGTAAGATGGACAGTATTCGCGTTGTTGATACTAAGCTTTACTTCTTATTTCAGATACGAAAGCAGATAATTTATAAGAACAAGTAGAAAATCAGGGACTCCTAATATTTATTGACTAATGTACATATATGTTAGCGGTATATAGCCAAATTGGGCAATTAGGAATAAATGTACGTGTAGTACATTAGCATAAGAAGTATTGAGAATTTCTATGTGAACGAACCCTGGGAAATGAAGATGACATGAGTACAAGCATAAAACCCACTTAACACACCACAATATTCAAAAATTACATTAAAGCGAGTCATTCTTTTTACTGCCGAGTAAATTTCAGTCATTAAGAAAAGAAAACATGACTTACAGAGCAACACGCAAAATAATTTAGCTTAACGTAGTAAGAAGTTTAGACTTCAGGGAAAATGTCTAGATATTTTGCTGAATGCCTCGGCTAAATGAAAATAGTTGGGCTCTTTTCAGGGATGTACAATAAAGCCAAGGTATTTTCCTAATGGCCTAATTTGGTTTATTAACGCTAATACATATACTTATCTTTATAAAAACTATTCTGTACAGGTACATATTAAATGATTTATATCATACGTAGGTCTATATAAGTTTACTAGGTAAATTACTTCAATCGATCCAATTAAATTTATTTCTACAATACTCTAGCTCTCTTTCAATTGTTGATGTTACACAAAGTAAAGGTATAGGGTACCAATATTGCTATCTTTGAGGATATCTAAGCTGTATAAATTTAAAACATTTATTAATATTGACCATGCTAGTATCCAGGAATATGATCAGGGGAACACGTTAAATAATATTGCCAAAAGTCTTTCCTTTTTTGAGCCAGAAATTCTACGTGAGGTCAAACATAATGAATATTATAAGAATTCAGAAGAGATTTTCAAATAGTATTCCCAAACATTGATGCGGAAGAAATTTTGCTATTTTCAACTATAGTTAGATACAAATCGTTGAAAGTTTAACGACTTTATGCCTTTTCGGAAAAAAATTTCTTTATTTATTTCGAGGAATTAGGGGGCACGTACCAAGGTGCCTTCCATAAATACGCCCTTACTTACGGATATAAGCCATAAAATGTTGACAAAACTTGAAGAGCATGACATGGAAATGCTTTCTAAGCAAATAATTAATTTATTAAGCAACTAATGTGAAGGTAACTGCGGAGAATCTACTATATTCCATGGAAAACTTTAAACCCTCTGAGATGAAAAACTGAAAGCTCCAGAAGACATGAGTGAAACACATTCTTATTAATTTCATGTGCGAGAAGTAACGGCGTCAAAAGATGCGTCCTTTAGGATAAGTTACTCCATTTCTACCGTAGATAAACATTGGGTGATAGCTATAGGGGTAAACTGTAGTTATAGTTTTCCTAAAACATCATATTGGTAAACATATGCATTTGAAAGCTAAAACATTTGTTTTATGTATATTAATACCTGGTTAATTAATTCTTGGCATAACTGATTAATAACTAATTGTTATTTTTATGAAGTCTTTATATATGGTAAATGACAGGAAGTTAGGGCACATTTTGGATAATGGTTGATGAAATAAAATGATTATAAATGATATGCGACATGCGATTTTCTACATGGGAATATTTTTATGTTCTTGTGTTTTACTACCTTTAGCTAAAACCAGACTTGTTGCAACATCCGACACACTGCGACTTGAGGCGGTAGACTCAATTTTTAGCATTTTAATTCTGACTATAATAATATACAAATTTATTTCGATTTATTATTGACCTCACTTGACAAGGTAATATTTCATAATAGTAATTGAAATAAAGCGTATTTTTATTGGACCTTTAATTGCCAGCTTTATTTTGCATAACGACATTATCGCCGTGACGAATGATTAATTTCTTGTCGTGCCGGGGTAGTTACAGTTAAATGTACAGTTTCTTTGTCAAAATAATATTTAAGTACTGAGAGATTACTTAAGCTTACCTAAACCGTCATGATAACGACCTGCTAGGAGTGACATTTGACACAAAATTGAAAAAAGGAACAGCGGATGCTGGAGATCTTTAGAGGAAAGAAAACCGAACTGAGCATATTTCAGTACATACTAATATAATATCTAAATAACGCATATAAATTCATTTTATAGAAATAATATTTGAAGTATTAGTCATGTTTTAATTTGATGAATTCTTTATATTAAGTTTGCAGAACCTCTCGGTGTGCAGTCCTGTTAACAACCAATTAAGAAAAGCCAGATTGAAATAAAATGAAGTGTTTTTCCTGTTTAAAAGTTTTCACAAACACTGATTTATCTAAAGAGGCAGAGACGCAACCTTCCAACGCTAATGAAGGTAACAATTAAAACATACCAATACTATATAATTAATCGTAGTACATAATACTTTGATTTAAAGTATTCCTCAGAGAGACTTCTGTGTCTAAATAAAAGTACTCTAATTAAGTCGTTTAATTTAAATGCATTTAAATAGTTTGCTTTGTACACCTTTTGTTGGCATAGATTACTTCAAATACATTATTAAACAATATTAAACAAAGTACTATAGAATTTTTTTGAAGTGTCGCGTTACCACGGATCCGGAAAGGGGGTAAAAATTATCTTCAACCCAAATTTAGCAATTAGGACACCCGCTAAATATCTTTCCGCAGCATATTTCTTCGAATTTCTATTTTTTCCATTTCAATAATTTCAAAAAATACGAAAATAATAAAAATTCTAATAGCCAAAGCCAGATGCGTGCTTGCAATTATACTATAACTGACTGGCAATGTCATTAATACTCTCCAGAGGCGGCCCTGGGAACCCGTGAGACCCTAGGCGAGATTCCTATTCACTTGCGAGACTATCGTATTTCTAGGCATTCTAGGTTGACAATATATTCCAGCACACAAAAAAGAGACGGAATGGAATAATGCACAATTGTTTCTGATATTTATAACAGCAGTCAGTAATTCAAATTATTCACGACCAAAAAAAAGTTTTTTTGAAAAAAATTGTTAGCTATGGACCACACTGTACATTTATTTGGACTGAAGTATTAATGACAATGAGATTGCCAGTCAGTTATAGTTATAAAGTTATAATTGCAAGCACGCGTCTGGCTTTGACTAATTTTGATTTCCAAATGTTCACAAATTTGCGCTGCGCGTAAAGAGGTCAATTTTCATTACATGACTTTCAAATGTTAATGTCCCCGCGAATAATAGTTAGCTTTAATTATTTGCCCATTCAAAATACTAATCAAAACATAGCTTTTTCAGGTCAGTTTCTTCAAGTTTCAACTGACTGCTGTTATGGATATCAGAAACAATTGTGCATTATTCCATTCCGTCTCTTTTTTGTGTGCTGGAATATATTGCCAACCTAGAATGCCTAGAAATACGATAGTCTCGCAAGTGAATAGGAATCTCACCTAGGGTCTCACGGGTTCCCAGGGCCGCCTCTGGAGAGTATTAATGACATTGCCAGTCAGTTATAGTATAATTGCAAGCACGCATCTGGCTTTGGCTATTAGAATTTTATTATTTTCGTATTTTTTGAAATTATTGAAATGGAAAAAATAGAAATTCGAAGAAATATGCTGCGGAAAGATATTTAGCGGGTGTCCTAATTGCTAAATTTGGGTTGAAGATAATTTTTACCCCCTTTCCGGATCCGTGGTAACGCGACACTTCAAAAAAATTCTATAGTAATGCCCATTTTATTGTATGCAAAATATAGATACCTAAGTTATATGAATCATGATGTATTTTCCTTTGAATTTAAATAAATGCTATTGATGTGACTTATATATTTTTGATTCAGTTGCTGCAATCAATATTCTTAGTAATTTCTTTATTTGCAGTTTTTTAAATGTATTACTTAAATTGATTTTTAATGGAAAATAATTTGTGTTTAATGTAATATAATTGATCATTTAATATTTTATAATGTAAAAATTGCGGTTTTTTTTATTTAGAATCGAGGATAAATTTTCCGACTTACGAGAGAAAATTGGATTCGTTTTTTATGCTGCGAAAGTTTTTAACACTTCCGCAAGGAGTTTACAAACAACTAAGGGATTCAGGGAATCCGGATTTTGGAATTCATTGTTGTGACTCATGTTCCTCAGAGGTAATGAAAGCTAAAAGCGCTATGAATGACTTGATAAAACTACAGAGGCAGTATACCAAGATAAAACAGGAGATAAATGGAGCAATTGTAAACTCAGCCAAAGGTCAATCTCAAAGGAACCTTCTAACTGTCAAAAGTTCGGACGAAAATGAAACTGACATTGTGAGACTTTTCGTTACTCAAGGTAAACAAGTAGACCATTTTATGTACCAAATCTTTACTAATAATTAATATTAAATAATATTTGAATTTTTGTCCAAATAATGATTTTCACGATTAAATTATTTTAGAGTATGAGAAATACTCCAAACAAGGTGCAGCTGCAGGGCAGAATTTACCTAAAGAAACAATCCCTGCAGTGAACAAAGATCATATAACAGTTATTAGTGGAGATTCACCGTCATATTTTTGCAATGGGTGCATGACACCGTTTAATTTACAGAGACTTATTAAATTTCATCAATATTGTCTTGGAGCAGAAAAACCACATGTATGTAAGGAATGCGGTAAAGGATTTGTCAGACCAGCAGGCTTAAACTATCACATGAAAATTCACACCGGACAACTTTCATACACCTGTTCAATCTGCGTAATGGGATTTAGTACTGAAAGAAATTTCACAGCTCACATGAGCATACATTCAAATGAAACTCTAAAAATGTGTTTACATTGCAAAGAGGAATTTGAGGATCTGTCTGCTCTTAAACATCACTTAATGATTTGTCCGAAGAAACCTTCTCCAGTTTTGAATTGTCCATTTTGCACGGAAACATTTTCCCTGCATGCAAATTTTAAGGAACACCTAAAGTCCCACGATGAATCATTTCAATGCGAAGAGTGCGGAAAGGCTTTTAAATTGAAGGCGTCCTTGCAGGATCACATGAGAACACATTCCACGGAGAAACCAGAGCACAAATGTGAATATTGTGGAAAAGTATTTTTGAAATTGAAGAATTTTCGAAAACATCTACTCACTCATTCTGGAAATCTTCCATTTAAATGTTCATTGTGTGAAAGTGCATTTGTAAGGAGCGAACTCCTTGAAAACCACATGAAGGAAGATCATAGCGTTGATACGAAAATGGAGGTGGAAGTAATAGATTTAGAGTAATGTATTATCATTGGAAATTCTTTTCATTGAACACACGTAATTAATAATTAGGGTACTACAAGTATTTTAAAATTTATTTTTCGTTTTTAATTCTAAGCTGTACCTAATGTTTATAGATTCTAGTCCAGACCTCGCATTTCTTGTCCCTAGCTAGGCAACTCTAACCATTCTAAATCTTACTTTAAATAAAAGTATTGTATTTACTTTCGCTACTAAATCATGTCCGTATTAGTAATGGCATTTTTAAATACTTTAGTCTTACTTTTTATAAAACCTTGCAAGTCAGTCTTTAAGGAAATATATATTAATAATGAGTATTAACACCTAATGTCTTTTAGACTTAGTTTTTGCAACTGTTTAAATTTTAGATGTACAATTAGAATTCAATTTTAGCCTTTGAAAATATTATTGAATACTAAGGAGTGGTTTCCAAGATTTTCTATAGTAAAAATCCTCAACTTGTTTGATTGTATTTTTAAGTCTACAGCAATAAATGTTTACCTTTAGGAAATTGGGCATTCATTTTCTCACAAAAACTATACATGCGCAAGCACAATTTTTGCTTTAGCTTTTCTGAAACTGCTTATTGGTTGTTAATAATTTAATTATTGAATATAAAATTGTGTTGAGTACAATTTTAATTTAAAGGCTTGGTATATTTCTTATACATTAACATGTCTGAGGTACAATTTTGATTTGTATAATTGGTTGTGATATAAAGACAGCTAGTTCACGCATTTTAATTCTAAGATTTAGAGAAATGCAAAGTTAAGAAGCCTCAGAGGCTTTATAGAACACTCATTTATATTTACTTTTCTTTATACCAACTACAACTCTAATTTTTTTCTGAGACTAAAAAAATACAATGAAGACACACAAACACCATTCCATTGAAACGCTTTAAGCTACTGCACACTTACTATTTTCACCGTCTTGATTCATTTTATATCCGGCAGAACATTTCCATGCTCTTGTAAACTTCATTAGAATTTTTCAAGGCTCCTAATGTCCTAATACTCTTTGACGGGAACCAGTACGGAAATGAATATTACGGGAAAAGTCTAATGCTCAATAGCTATTCTTCTTAAAAGAGTGCAAATGCATGCAGCAATCACAGGTGAAAATGGGCTCACTCCCTATGATTTAGGTAAGCAAAAAATATAATGGACCTTTTTCAACCTATACTGAAATATCACATAATTCAAAAGATAATAGGGATTTAGAAAATTAAACAAAGAAAGGTAAATAACTGTAATGCTAATGAACATTAAATGTACATTCCATATTTTAGTTTTCCTGTAGTAGAAGACAAAAGGAAAATTTTTTTAAAAGCATTTCAATGTTTACCTTTATCGTTAAGTAATATCTACTTTTGAAAAAGCCTTTGTATTAACTTATGAAAATGCATTACATGATTACAAATGTACTTAGAAAAATGGCGGGTGCAAAATGTAATTTGTTGAATATCCGTACAATGTATTATATGTGTATAAATGTAAATTACGATTTGTAACTTATTGCTTCAATTTATGTTGCATATTTTTCTTTCTCACTTTTATTTTTAGCATATCTATTAAAGTGAACATTGGAATTTTCGAAATGAATTAGTGGTCGTAAGATATTTTACGATCAAGAATGTAAAGTCAAATTCTCTGTGCATTTAGGAACACAAGAAACCTTGATTAGTTAGCCTTGTGTGCAGAAACCCGAATGTCCGTTTTCAGTTTTGCAGTAATGTTCTCGACCTCCTTCAAGAGGACAGCAACGAGTCCATGACGTACAACCTTCTCCTGTTTGACGACAGTCTCTGGCAACTCGGGATAATTCTTTAGAGTTCTCAAAGACATCAGGAAGCTCCCTGTAGACCCGTACGGAGGCACTGGCCGTAGCTAAGATGACGACAAACAAAAGCGCTGTGGACAAAAATTTGGACGAAATCATTCTGAAAATCAAAATAACCAAACATCTGAGCTATTGTTAATCATTAGACTCATGTGGTTGGTGATCAAGCAAAATTATAGAAACGATTTAATATTAGCAGTCTTACGTAATAATGTTTCTCCTAAAAGGTCGTTAATGAAAGGTTATTAATTTAGTTATATTCGTATCAATCAGCACACTTGAGTAGATTTAAATTATACTGTAAGCTCACTCAGAGCTTTATATAGGAAAATATTTATGATTTTGTTATTGTAGTAGTTTTAATATTTTGTACTGTCAGTTTTGCTTAAAACTAATTTAACTGTAATAATGGCCTTGATATATTTTGTGCTGGTTTTTATTGACTTTTGTATTTTTGTTTTTATGACTTTTGTCCTACCGAGCTACTCTTTTGTTTTACTGCGACTATTTCTGTTAATGATACCTGCTAATATATTTTTACTTAATGGTCCTGTACCTTGATAATTCCAATATGCATTACAGTTTATTGCCATATTTATGAAAATATTATTTTTGATACTCCTAAAATACCGAACTTTTATCCAAAAAATACTGTAACTCAAAAATACTACTTCTCGCTCTAACTACTACTTTGCTAACAAAAATACTACTTTTCTTTTTTCATACTCCTAATTAAATGTAATTTTACCCATAAAAAGTTACATCTTACATGTTCCCTATTTTTATTACCATTAGAAACGATGGATTAAATAAATGGAATCTAGCTAAAGGCATATGCGTGTAAAGCAAGGAAAGGCGTTGTCAATAGTCAAAGGACTGCAACCTTAATCGTATAAATGATGGATATAGTAAGACTTATGATGTTTAGATAAGGGTAGTGGACGACGCAAAATACTAAAAGTAATTCGCCTAAAAATAAATTTATTCTTCCATGGAATTCAATACAAATACATGGGAAGTTTATTTGACATGCTTGTGTCTGTTGAGTCGACGAGATGCTTCTATTTTGCGTTTCAAATTTGAACAACCAGAACTGTCTCTGGGAACGACAATAAATTCGGTTTGAGTGGATAGAGAATCAACATCTAAAATTCCTTCAACAAATCTAAATGTTTTCCCATTTTCCTGAAAAGAGTCCTCCCATTCAAAGTCGGGGTCGTTAGCTAACCATGCAGACACTTGCACGCCATCCCAACCAGGTACCACGTATTCCGCTTTAGCAACATATTCAGTTTTGTATCCCTCAACTATCTTAACTGTAGAACAAACCTCTACAGAAGTAAATGGAGGAACAACTACGCTTCTGCTGACTTCCACTTCCACAGATGAAACTTTAGAAATTTTCTTCTCAAATTGGTGACTACTTCCTCCGGATTCAAATCCTGATCCTTTGTATAAAAACGGAAGTATTATCGTCAAATAGTTGGCTGCACTCCACCTATTCAAAATGGATTTCAAAGATATTCTTGGTTAAATGCTTAGAATGAGAGATAATTCAAAAACTCAACCTTCTCTAATGTATTTTGCGTAAGAATAGAAACTATTGTATTTAAGAATGTTATTAAAAATGTAATTCGCCTATGAGATTGAATACTTACGTGTGACTGTAGGAGAAAGATTCTTCAAAATGGTATGAGTGCGTAATTCTTTTGCGGTGAGTTACTGTTTGTGTAACGGTTGTGGGAGATTTGTTTTCTATGATATCCATTCCTACAAAGTCCATTTGAATATGTGGATTCATATTTTCTGCAAATGTGAAATTGTTGATTGTAATCCGGAACCCTTCTGTAAAGGCAATTAAAACTTCCCATCGTCTGTTGACTGCAGTATCAGTCATGTGATCAGTTATTATGTCTCCTTCAAGAGTAAATGCAGGTCCAGACTGATATATAACTTCTAAATTCACTCCGTGTGTTTTTCTCCTGGCCAATCGTCCAATCAGATGAATATCTGTAACAATCACAGAAGTTTTTGTTTTTTAAACGCATACATGTATGATATAGTAATTCTAATGCTAATGTACCCGCTTCACTGTCTTTAACGGAATATTTTACGGATGGATTAGCTGCAGTCCAAAGGAGAGTGCAATTTTGAGGGTTTGTGGCTACTTCATAGATCCCAGACGTTTTATGTTGGCCTTGGAACGGAAAATGACCAATCTTGTCACTCATGGATACGTAGCCGACTGTATGAAATAGATTATCCGGCATAGTTCTAGCAACAACTATTTTCTTGTCGGTAGCAAAAACAAGGAAAGGAGGAAATTCTTTTTGGTCCACACTCATGGGCATCCATTCTAACTGGCAATCGAATTTTGGCAATGCACCAGAAGCGGTTTGAGTAATAACGAACAGAGTTAATGAAAATGAAAGTAAGAAAATGTTCAATTTCATTTTGAGTCTGTAATTCATCGGATTTTAAATACCATCAGAAAAGAAATACTTATTCAAATGGGGTTTTCAATGCAGAATGCAGCGATTACAAATACTATTATCATTGAAAGCTCTGATTTCAAATGGAACTGATGTGTTCTTTCGGTAATAATGATTTATCTTTACTTAGTAATCCAACTATGTTTTTAATGTTCCATATCAATTTCGTGGTAGATCCAGCAAACTTCAGTGTGCATAAGTTAATCAATCTTTATTTGTGTCATTTATTATATAAATATAATGAGAACACATCACAATGATTATTTTAAACCCCAAGGTAACAGACTTAATCCAAAATGGCAAAACTCTAGGGAGGGATTTAATTATATTCACAACAACGCTATTCTTTTCAAATGACTACTAAGTCACTACCAAATACCCTCTTTAACATCATATGCCAATATTTCAAACAATTTCTTTGCTGTGAGCCAAGTAATCAATAAAAGCCCATATTTTGGAGCTTTTTAAATTAAAATCATTTTCTTTTTACTAACTATATGAAATTTTACATCTAGTTCACTTTTATATGCTGTTATGAGGTAACATGGAATCAATTCAAACCTGGAAAAAGAAATTCACCGCAGATTTCTTCATTTACAACGTTTTTTGGCTTAGCCACTCATTAAACAATTTTTTACTGAGAAAGTATAAGCGATGTAAATTTTAAGAATGAATAGATTATTTTCTATTTTTCTCAAAGTATTTCACGAATGACATTACTGAAATAAATATAAGGATTATTTAGCTTGACACACTTATTCGGTTTTATTTGAATTCTTTAAGAGCATTTACCACTTCCAATTTCTGCTGCAATAAACTTAGAAGATATTACGAAGTTTCCAGAATAAGTTCCGTTAATATTTGTAACTGCTGTGTTTCCGAAAATTGTAAACTGCTTATCATTCCAGCTAGGATTACGTCGAAGTTCTGTGATGACTTCGTCAGCACTTTTTCCAGCGCATTTGAACTCCGCTGCGGCATTCCATGTGGAGGTAAAGGAGTCTGCTTTATTTATTACTGAACACACCTGGATCAAATTAGAAGTATTTAAAATGATTGGTGAATGAAAATAAATGAAAAACACGAAATGGCTAGCTAAATTACGTATAGAAAATGACGAATTAATTCAAAATATTATTTCTTTGTGCGCAAAATTGTTATATTTAAAATATTGATAACTGACCTCTACTGAACTGAATGGTGGCACTTCTATAGTGCGAATGAATGATATTTCTTTACTGTGAGTGACTTGAACATTTGTGCTAGTACTAGAAATCTTGAGTTTCTGGCATGCAACTAAAATGCACATATTAATTGTTAAAGAGGGTGCTATATTCCACTGGAAATTTGTCGTTAGTTTAGTTTCCTCAGTTAAATTTTTGCTATGAGTTATCGTCTGATATGCGGTTGCACCAGATTCATTAACAATCTCGTCTTTGCCAACCATTTCAATTGACGGAGATTGTGGCGACATGTCGAATTTAAACCCAGTTACTGCCATCTCCATTCCTAACAAAATATTTCAAGCATCATTTATAAGTAACTTTTTATTTTAAATCTTTTTACGTGTTCATTGACAATATTTTAATTAAATGCGTAGAATATATTCAACAATTTTTATATACCGCAGTAAATTTTTAAAATAAATTCTAGAAAATATTCTACCTTTGGAAATTGATGTAAGGACGGCATAATTTCTGCTACTAAATGATATTACTCGTCCTCCTTCTGCGACATATAGTGTCTGGCCAGAGATATAGCCACTAACCATAATATCTTTATCTTTCAAATAAGCTCTTCCGACTACTTGGCCATTCGAAGACACGGAGAATCTTATTGAAAATTCATGATTATAGGGAAGCCAAGCCAAAATGCAGTCAAAAGGATTTGTTAAAATCTCGTATGCTGTTAAGTTGTATTGCTGGTTTTGATACGGAAAATATCCATTTCCACCATCAGTTTCTACTCGACCCAGTGAGATAGCATTCCGACCTGCGAATGAAATAGATTGATTTTAAAATCGTTGCTATAATTATTACTTGAGTAAAGAATATTAAATTACTAGGAATTCTCGCTTTTGCAACAAGTTGAGCGCCACCATCACTTTGGACTACTTTTGTACCTCTCCACCCAAGTCAATGCACAAGGCAACGTGTTTTGTGCACTTGTATTACTGTATAATGAAATCCATATCAGGGCGGTGCAAATAATTAACCCTGTGTTAAAATACATTACTGTATCTGTAAATATTGTAAACGTATTTTATATTTTAATTTGTAAATTCAATAATTCAAATGACTTTTCAAAATCAAATGCTGATTTATAATTTAAATAACTCTGAACAATATTGTTTGGAAAATCACGATATTTTCTTTAAAACTGCATTAGTCTTTGGAATAACTTGCTTATCGCTTTTGTACTGATTACGACTTATAGGGTATTAGTTGAAGTAAATTAATCCTCAATTATTCCAGTAATCCAATTTCATTTCGCATTACACTGGTTTCATTGATTACGACGTAACTCATTAATCAATGATCTATTTTGCTTTTGACTTGACCTAGTAAATGAATATTCTCAGTAAAACTTTAATTAATATTTATTTTAACAATTTTTTAAAATATAAATCAGCACACGTGAACAAGGTTATTCGAACAACAGGTCAACAAGTTCTCCGAGAGAATTAACCGGCCTGCACCAGCGCTAATGCTTTCCCTCTCTAAAGCGATGTATTACTTTATAAACTGAGCGATAAGTGTAAAACTGATATACCCTGTAAAGTAAATATCGTTTTTAGGTCAATTTTCAACAACGGTGACTGAGGTGTAGATGAAATGTAACTATGACACACTTTTATGAAAAATTTATTTTTACGAATCAAGATGTATCAATTTTAGTCATAATTATTTATTTTAATTTTATTACTTTATATTTATTCTATATTTTGTAAGTAACCAAACTTAATAACTTGATTTCATAATATTCAAAATATGACGCTCTTCAGCTTTCCAATCAAACAACTTATTGTCTCGTTTTTGTTGGGCCAGAAATCTTGAAGTTTCTGTACAGCCATTTGACGAAACAAAAAATTTGGAGTTTACAGCAAAGCTTCCTTGAAACTCCCCACTGATTTCCGTCTTAACAAAATCGTTTTCAATTTGGAATGCCAAATCCTTCCAACCTTCTTCTGTTTTCAGCCAATCAATGATTGACTCTGGTTTTACGCCTCTTGCATTAAATGTAGCCGTTGCAGTCCATGTGGTCTCAAAATTTTCCCGTATCTAAAACACCCAAAATAAAAAATCGCAAGAAAAAAATATATTGATCAAGTAAATGAATTTCTTCTGCCCAAAGTATTATAGTTATATGCTTTTAAATATAGTGTTACCTGCATCAAAGTGCACGCTTGAACACTTGAGAACGGTGAAACACTGATTGTTCTTGAAACCCGAAATTCGCTGGTCTCTTCTCGTTCGAAAGATGTATTATTCGTAGTTGTAGTTCCTTCATACTGACTTGCCTACAATCGTATCGGTAATATGAGATTAAAAGAACTGAATGATCATGTTTTACCAGGCCGTCAAAGCAGATAACCATAATATCAATGTAGATATTGCTGAATCGAAGCTACCTGAATTAACGACAAATCACCACTGATCTCATAGTTCTTTAGCGCAACGGTTTAATTGACTTATTATTGCTTACAGAATTTTATTGTAAGAATTGGCTGGTTGAATAATTAATTACTAAAATGATGACCAAATACGTTTTTCTTTGTCTGTTTCTAAAAACGTTAACTGGTTTAGTACGGAAGCAAGAAGACGATACAAGATTACCATGTCGCCTGGAATGGATACCTTTCAGTGCTGGAAATTCGGTACCTGAAAATGCAATGCATGCCCACGGTAAGGAAACAAAGACTTCTAAGCATTTTGTAAGAAATAAGGAAAATTATTATTATAAATGAAATCGCATGCAGAATACAGAAAAATGATCTCTTCGTAATAATAATTTATCTAGGACTTGGTACAGACCAGACGGAACAACTTGTAATTCGTGACCTTAATAACGTTGTGGGAAGATATGACGTAGAAACAAAGTTATCATATGTTCCAATTATCGGTGAAAACGAAACGGCTGTCACCCCACTGGTGTTTGAACTTTTAACAAATCCCTACAAATGTCTCACTGTGTGGTCAAATATGGATGCCAAATTCCGAATAAATTCCGGTGTGCCAACTGAATTTGTAGGTCGAACCCAGTACGACCCTCAGTCTTCTTATGGTCAGTGGTACAGCGGACGAATTCGAGAAAACAAAATAGAAATCCCAGCTCCGAACGAAAACCGAACGGCAATTATAGTTGTTGAAAAATTTTCTGAATATCAATATCTGATTTCTTACTCTACTGGGCTCCTTCTCACAGTTGAGGATTTTCTCTTTGATGAAGAGGCATTTGGGTCTAATCCAGATTTCATGAGTCAGGACGAAATTCATAATGAATCACCTTCGATGGTCAGTCAAATCATAACTCATGAGAAACGGATTAGAGAAAAACTTGAAATTACAATCTCTGTGACAACCGTGTCAAGAAGTACAAAGAGAGTCAAGAAAAGTATGATTATCAGTAGCAAGAAAACAGAAGAGACGCATACTTACACAAGAACAGAATCTAGAACCTATATTACTGAAACGGAAACCAATGTAACAGCTTCTCTAGAAGTAATGGTGCCGCCGTTTACTTCCGTTAAAGCATGCTCCATTGTAGAAATTTCTGAAGGTAAGGAAATTCAGTATGTGGCCACGGGATTTTATACAGCGCCTGGAATGACCCCTCAAGAAGTTTATGACTTGGTCAAAGTGGAACAACTTCCTGACCTTGAGTTTAAAGACGCAAAGGTTATTGTACCAATTACTGGAAAGTTAACAGTCAATTTAGCAATGGCAACGCGGTTTCTGGTTAGCTCTGCAGATTCCGCGGAAGATCAATGCTCCGCTCTTAAACGAAACATCATTAAGTAATCCAGCAATAACATCTTATATGTAGAGTCTGTAAGAATTTTCAATGCTAGCTAGAGTTACTGACAATAAATACTCTTGTGACTTATGCAAATTCTTAATTCTTACAGTATACATTTCTTTATGGAATAATGGTGAAGGCTGCCATTTGGCTGCACACATATTTTTAATGGAAAATAAATCACAAATTAATCATAATCTTATTATCATTCGATATCAGGGATACATTTTATTTGTAAACCAACTAAATTTTGGAGCGAGCAAATGTTATGAAATACCAAATAAAAATATTAAGGTAGAAGTAGACCTTAAAATATTAAATGCACCTAAATTATGAAGTGCACAAGGCATTCGTTAAATGGGAAAAGAAATGAAATTATTAACTGTTTTAAAAAAGTACTCATATAAACCATTAATGGATAAAATGGGAAAACCATTATTAGATAATATTTGTATTGTACAAACTAGTAATTGACAGAAATAAATATTATTGTTGGCATTAAGTCCTGCCTTTGTGCACCTTCTTTTTGTGCTCATCTCATTTTATCACACATACGTTACAGTATAAAGGTTGTGATTTCGCAAAATAAATGTGTGGTCTGTCTAGTTTCGTTACAAGATAAAGAAAAATTTAATTAACCAATAAAGTTAATGCGTGAATGAAAATACAGTCATTCTACTTTTTGCTGATTACGAAGTATACGAAACTAATCCTCTTGCAACATTACTCAGAAACGCAAGATTTCACTGTTCCCATTGCATTGACGTTATTTCCAGGAACTATCGACATAGATTTATAGGTAAAAGCAACGGATTAACTTTACCCTTGTTCCATTTTAATATTTTATCACGACATAGTTGTCGAATCTGAAATAATTGGATTCTGTCCATTATGCATTAACCAAATGATCATTTTGGGATTTGAATTTAATCTGTTAGACCGCACTGTAAAAATAACTTTCATTTCCGTAATTTTAATTCCGTTCACAGTGAAATTGAAATTACTTTATTTTGTCTCAGATGCAATCCGATATTCAAATCTGATTTTCTCTTTACATTATTAAATACTATAAATATTTAAACATTTAATGCAGTATATCAGTAGGGGAATTGATTGTATGTATTGAATTGGGAATGTTTATTGGAATACAATAGCCGTGGAAATTTTAGCCCCCAACTGTCGTATAGCATTTCTCCATCTTGTATACAATATTTCGCTTCTAAAGCTTTAGAGGTAAGACTTCAAAAGACTGACCAAATGACCCGATTTTCTAATAATGCTCCTATGTCCTTATAAACAGAATTCAAGATTTATTATATGTAGGGTTATAGCCTTTTTGCCGCATTATTATAGCAAGCAAATTATATGTTTGTTTTTTAATTGGTTGACAAACCGTAGAAATATCTTTCATATGTTGTCAGTATAATAAAGTTTGCAATAAGCACTACCATGCAGTTAACAGTTAATTTCTATTAATTCAATATTTTATTAGTTCGTTTATTAGTATTTGCAATTAAGAGAGCACATTCTTTCATCAATTCTCTAGTCTACATTCACTACTACAATGGTAAATTCAGAAGTTCACCTTCTCTTCAGATTTGTAGTACTCTGATTAAAAATATGTGCCGATTTTGTTTACGAACTCTTTAAACCATGTTTTGGAATATTCCCTTACGTATAAATTATGCGGAGTTAAATACAATAAGGTGACTTGGATTTTGTTTTCAGATAGTACCTTCCAAAGCTGGAGTTCCTGAAATTCAATGGTTTTACAGATGCTTAAATCATATATAACATTCTGAAAGTCATACCTAAAGTAACTAGAATATTAAAATCGCATTTTGCTGAAGTGTACTTACCTAGCGTAAAAACCCATTTGGTTATTTTCTCCGCAATCACAATAACTAGGGTAATCTTCATATTTATTACAGCGGCATGCTTGAAACTTATCAGCACAAGCTACAATGGAATCTGTCATATAAGCTACAGCTCGTGCATGGTCCCCCTCGTTGCCTAAAGCGTTTAAAAAGTATCAAATAATATAAATATTTATTTTAGAAAATACTTTTGTGCTTTCTATGATATGGCCAAAATGAATGCTTGAATGAATTACTGAGTATAGCATGTAGGATTATAGAGAAAGCTACTTTCTGAGAATGCCTTGAACATTATGGCGGTATGTCTGTCCGTCTGCGTTCTATGACTCATGAACGGTTTGATATAATTTCGCTAAAACCTTTTGAATATATTCCTCAATATTGTTTCTATATGCTGGTGTTGAAATTATCCGCCTTTTAACTTATCATGAACTCAGAGAGAGCTCATAAACGGTTTGATATAATTCGTTCAACCTTTTTGTGCATGCGAGTTAATTCTGTGCCACTTATGCTACTTCTTTAAGTGCATTGGTTGCAATGGTTTATTTATATTCCCGATATCTCCAGAACTTACCCCCGGAGCCGGGTTGAATTATTCCACCATTGGGGTAGAAATCAACATCCCCGAGAGGGTTATAATACCCAAAAGCATTTCCATCAGTATGTATAACGTCAACGAAGCGTCCATCAGTAGGGTCCAATCTGTCTTTAAAACAAACACCGTCATATAACGGCCCTGCTGGATCCAGACCTGTAATTGCAATTAAAAGTTGATTCATCATAGCCCTCACCAAATAAAATGTTTTCTTAATTTTAAATTTGTCGGTTTTGTCAGCAGCAAATCTAATAAAATCTTTGACTTTCTTTATCTTTGAATTAAATGTAAATATTTATTTCTTTATGCGTACCTGTAATCCGTGCAGCTTTGCCATTCAAGTAAGCACCTGCGTATCCAGCAACATGAGCCCCTAAGCTATGGCCCAAAATATGAACATTCTCATACGTCAGTCTTGAATGGTCTACCAAATGTTTTACCATCTCTGATATCTTCAAACCTACTTTTTTTGTATTATCCCGCGCCGCAAAGTAATTAAGTTTATCCAAGGGTGAAATTCCTACCGACGCCATTGAATTCCAATCTACTATAATTACGTTGTAGGAGGTATTCAAGTTCAAAATCTCTAAATTGTCCCCAAACCCGACATATTCTGTTAATTTTAATTATACATGGCAAAAATTTTAAATGCATTAGCTTCAATATCTGTTTTAGAAACCATTTCTGATGGAATTCATGTGGCCACCATGACCCTGAAATCCATGTGTAGCAAATACTGTTTTTGTATTGGGTGGCACCTTTTGCGCATCTTCAATATTTCCAATCTTCAGGTTAACGCCTCGTTCTCGGTCGCTATAGAAATTATTAATACTTATTTTACAGTGAAAGGACTTCAATTTGTATTAGCAATGCAGACCTTTGGGTATAAAGCGTAAATTTGACCGGTTTTACAGGATCCCAACCAGCTCTCAAAGGTTGACGTTGCGTTTTCCTTTTACGATGGTTTTCCATTTCCCTTTTTATTTTCTGATATCTGTTTTTACTTTGGGAACTCAGCTTTTTCTGGTGTTCAACACACCCATCAGGATCTCCAAGAGGAAGTACACTCGTTTCGGCTTTTGATGCTAATGCGCCTTCAAAAGTTCCTTTGAAGGAAACCAAAAGTGCTCCTCCCCCTATTATACGTATAGTGTAACCTTCCTCATCCTCGTGGCCCATTTCTTCTCTAACGTGTTCTAAAATCTCCTCTGAGCTCAAACCGGGTGCGGAGAATTCCACTATTAAAAATTAGTTCATAATAATAATAATACATCTTTGAAAATAATAGAAATAATAGTATATATTATAAAATAGTATACTATTAACAATAATTACATTATTTAAAAAGATAATTAATTATCAATAGTAATATCGCTTTAGTCATTTGATTGAGAGGTATTTCGAATGATTAAGACGGTAATTAAATGGAATGACTTTATTTAACTCCATTAAAGTATGCAATCTTACCATCTGCTTCAAAATCACTTTTGAAATTGTCGGCGCTCATTCTAATAACTGTGCAGACCTCAACAGATTGAAATGGTGCCACTGTTACAATATTTGTCACAGTAATATTCAGCTTTAATTCGTTGCTTTCTTCAGTTTCTGTTATTTTAGTGACTTTTCTACCAGAGAGTCCAAACCACCCCGAACAAGATATAGTTTGACTTTTCTTCTCCAAAAAGTAGTAACTATTATCGATTTGCTTAGAATGCTTGACAGTGAAAGATACTTCTGTTTCAACTTCGTTTTTGACAACATCCAATCCAATTACATCCAGGTAAGCGTTTTTAAATGGATCCGTTTTGTATTCCATTCTATTAATTTTCATATTTAGACCGGGTGAGTATGAAATAAGAACTTGATATTCACGACTACTGTAGCGGCGAACTGTGGTATCCCCGTTAGCAATTTGCAACTCACTGCCGACAATATTAATGGCACCCCCTAAAATTTTGTTATCTACTTCTTTTCTGCCAATTCTTGTTGAATTAAGCGAGGCTCCAAATTTATTAATAACGTCTTCATTATCGTATCCAGGCAACCATTCTAAATTGCATCCCAAGGGATTAGAAAGAAGTAAAACTTCGCGGCTGCTTATCGCCTCGCCGTTTGTTGTAACGGCAAAAACTTTTCCTTTTTCTGCGTCAAAGCGGCCTATGAGATCGTAGTTGGAAGAAGATGCGACGGATTTTGTTGCTGCGACGTATTGCTTCTTGTCGTGAGTACTAACAGCGTTCGATGGAATTATTCCAGTAATGCTAAGGGGCTGCCATGTTAAGGGACACTTTACTTTTGGGACACCCTTTGTAAAATCTGTAATGAACAATACTAGACACCAAAATATTTTCATTTTCATAATTTCTATATAGATGAACAGTGTTTGATTTCAGTAAACAATTTTAGCAAAGTCTGTATTATAAAAGAAGTAAATGCAACAGGAAAGCATAATTAATTGGAGCATTGATGATGATTTATTTTATCAAACTCGGACAGGTTGATTTCAAAGTAGTAAGGATTACTTCAAGATAAATAATTTCGCAGTAGTTGCGATTGAGGTTGAGTGATCTGTTCTGGTTTTGATTTACCATGTAACTGTATTGGTGTTGTGTCCAAAGCTATTGGAAAAATTTCCTGTTTGCATTATTTTACTACATTTAACGAATTTGGGTGTATTTTTGGCATTAGTCATTACTTAACACGCTTCAGCGTTCCCGTTTTATATACTCCGACAAGAATTTTGAACTACGTACAGCAGCGATGACCATGAACATCAAATTTTCATTTTTGACAATTGTTTTATCATTAGTGTTATTCAGAGAAGCATTTGGGGAAAGTGAGAAGCACCAGTGTCATTTGGAATGGATTGATTTTTCATCTGGAAAGGAAATACCCAAAACAGCTATGGCATCGGAGATTGACAATATTTACATTATAAGAGGCCAAGCTGAAAATGACAGTTCATGGACGGTAGGATATTTTGACCCTGGAATTGGAAGAGCATTTATTCCAAATCTTCAGAATATATCTTCTGCATTCAATCTTACCAGCTTTCAAATTTTAAATAACGTCCACGACTGCCAAACGAATTGGGTCGAGCCCACCCACGAAAATGTGGTTGGAACTAAGTCCTTTGCAGTTCCTGTAGATGATTACGAAAATGTTGAGGACCGAATGTTCGTAGGTAGGACTAAAGACCTTAGATGTTCTTGTGGCGAATCAGCAAAACTGCTTGGTGGTCATGTCGTCGACTCCCAAAAAAGAATATATGTTCCCGAATTAAACGTGACACGCAGTACAGAAGACTACTTCGTGTTGATTTGTAAGAATAAAATTAATTTCAAATGTAAATATATTGATTTTTGAATTTGAAAGACAGGAGGTATTACTTTTTCAACCAAACAATAACTAGTAGAATTTTGGCCAAGCAGTGTCACATAGTGCAAGAACATTCATTTTCCCATGAAAAAATTAATATTTTCACTAATTATGCTGGTTTGTTTCCATAATTAATTTTTTGGTACATTTTACTGAAGGTTTGCTTACATTGCATTACATATTGCTTTCTTTTTACATTTTAGCTTACACAACCAGAATGGAATTGAAACTTGTGGATTTCGCATTCAATGACGATATATTTGATGGAACATTGCAAATAGTTGGATTGGATGATATGACAAATGAGTCGCCAGCAACAATAACTCAAACAGTCATTCACACAACTACAATAACTCAACGAATGAAAATGTCAACTACGTCTGCATCGCTAAATGTGGCCACCCATGTCGATGCCAGCAAAGGATACGATTTCTTTTTCTTCTTTGATAAAAAGACATCGTCGACAACAACGTCTACTTATGTCGTGAAACAAAATACTATTGAAAACGAAGAAACGACTGAGATGAAACTTACAAGAGAGATTTCTGTTCCACCAGGATCCTCAGTACAGGTTTGTCAAACTAACATTTAAGATTATAAAGTGCAGTATTACTTGTGAAAAACTGAATATCTTTGCAAGAAGTGAATGCAAACTATAATATAATTACTACAGTATATAATGATTATAAATAAAATAAAATAAAGATTTTTGTTTTTGAAAAACTTTTTTAGAATTATCGGTTTTGAAAAATACTTCATATTCATCAGGACCTAGTATAGAGTTAATACAATTGAAATACTTTTTATAGGTATGTTCGGTTCTGCAAACAAAGGATAATTTTGCAACGGTATGGACAGCAATGGCAGTATTTATCTCCCCCGGAATGAAAGCTGACGCTATTTTAGATTGGGTTAAAACACAAAAAGACTGGAAAGACCTCACCTTTGAAATTCTTGGTGATACTGTGAGAACGCAAATCCAAGGTCGCATTGAAGGATCATTTGCAACAGGATCTAAATTTTTAGTTACAACAGGAAGTTGCCAAGAAGCCATTTTGCGAATTAATGACAAACGGGCTTCTTTATTGGCCATTGAAAATACTAACGGGACGAGATTCGGATGGAAGAAGTATTCAGATATTACAAAAAGTTAACTATTGCCACCTTTAAGTGTTACTTGAGTAACTAAGATTTAATAAACTGAAAGTACCAATTTCAAATCACCCAATTGTTAAAACAATGAGGCAATTCACGTTCTTCGCAATCTTCGCATAGCATACTATGAAACCTCGTATGCGAAGAGGGACGGCCATTTTAAGTGTAAAATTCGTTGCGAAGTACTTGCGAAGTAAGACCATGCTTCGAGGCAGGTTTTAAACCGCAAACTTCGCTTGCTTGTGTATTTGCCTTTCGCGCTCAAGTGAAAACGCAGTTTGTAGTGTTACGCCATAGCCAAAGCACCCGGTCTCTAATTTTATTTTGCTATGCTAATCTACCACACTTGGTGCGTTCACGCTTGTGCTTCGCATACGAGGTTTCATATTATGCTATGCGAAGATTGCGAAGAACGTGAGTTGCCTCATTGTATTCTCAAGGCATATTCATATAAATCCATAAACTTGTATTCGTCATATGAATGTTAGCAAAATGATAATTATGGTTTCCAGATATAATCCTCATAATACCATTATAAAGATTGTAATGCATACCGTGATGCTAAATTAATGATTTTGCATAACTCTTTGGAACTCGGCATAACTCTATAATATAAATCCAGCTTTTCTTCCAGTTCTTCCATTTTACTTGTTAATCTGCTTATAAAGGTAAACAAGCTCCCGAAGTCAAACTCAACGTTGTGATTGTACGTATAAGGTTTTAGGAAACGGAGTATATTTAATTGTCCGCAAATTAATTGTCATAATCTTGGAAAATAAACATTACACGACCCAAACATTAATGAGAGATACTTCTATTTACATTACATAAAAAGTAAAGATTTTTACATGCAAAGGAAATTGTTTTGTTTAATAATGTGCCTTTTGGTTGACACTGCTACTACTACCATGTATAGGTAATATACCATTTTTATGGGAATGATGCTTTTTGGACTCTGACTTACATTTCGTAATAAGGTCACCAACTGAATTTTTTCTATCGCTAACAAGTTAATGCATTTAATAAATTGGAACACAATCCAGGTCAAAATAAAGTACTCTTACCAAGAAACTCGGTATGGCCTCGTTTGTTTAATTCATTCCAGATTTAAAGTTTGGTGTAAGCGGCAGTAATGGTGACACAGATTGATTAGCGCTGGCATACCCTGTAATCAATATATTCGGATAAAAATACTTGGATGGATTATAATGGAACAAGATTAACACAATTTTTGTGATGCAAATTAAACTGCAAACATAGAGCAGAATCGACGTTGTGTAATTAACAATAAAACTACAAGATTTTCTAAACGAGAATGCAATTTGCCAAAACGCTTTCGGTAGTTTTTCTTTTTTGGGGAAACATTTATGTATTTGGATTTTTCAAAGACGATCAGAGACTTCCCTGTGCATTGAAATGGGTTTCGTACAGCGTGGGTTCGGAAATGCCTAGCAAGATAATTTACTCTCATGGTGATTTAAATTTTAAAAATGCCTTACCCAAATATAATTATTCTTAGGTTGTAAATTAATATTTCTAATTTTAGCTGCCGGAACAACGTCACAACAAGCTGTAGCAAGACTTTTCAATGAAGAAAGTGGAAAATATGTGGCTGGGTTGTATGACGTCACCAACATGGAGGGAATTTTTCCAATTAGAAGCGATAATGGGACAACTCTTGCAACTTTCTTTGAAGTAGCAACCAACCAATTTGATTGTGAACTAGACTGGAATTCTGACTGGAGAAATTACCCACGCAAGGAATTTTTTGTACCAGTTGGTTCAGGACAGGAGTTTGTTGGAAGAATGATGCACAAAAACAATCTTTATTCTGGTCATGTAATCTCTGGGACAATTTCCATTTCACCAAATGCCAGTGAGCCAATTGTTACTGGAACAAACTTTCAAATGCTCATCAGTCACAATGATGGTCTTGAGTTATCCCTCACGAACATTATCTTAGACGAAGAACCTTATTCTGGCATCGACTTTGCAGGTTGCTAAATTATGAAACTGGTAGTAGTTCATAAAAAATATTTTAATGAATTATTAAAAATTTAAAAAATAATTAAAATTTTAATGAGAAATTCAAATTTCTTTCTTTAAAGAATTTACAATTCACGATAATAAATTCTTTGATTTTTGTAGGACATGATATAATTCAAAACGATGCGCACGTTGCAATTAATCAGACGGTGACGCATTCAAAAATCTTTCGGGAGACATTTCGGTACACTTTAACCGAAACATGGACTTCTACGTACACGAGTAGAGTAAGAAAATGGTTCAAAACCAGAACGGAGACAACTACAAAAACTAATACCAAATCAACAACTACTGAGACGTTTCAGGAAAGAGAAGTCAAAGTGTCCAGCCAAGTTTTGGTGCCCCTTGAGACATCTGCGGAAGTTTGCAGCGTTATTTCAATTGCTAAAGACTTTACTACTGCATACAGTGCCACTGCTCGTTACAATGCAAAAGGTATGACTGTTTTTGATCTTCAAAAAGTTTTAGAACGTGACGGCATCACTGATACGTACGTTGAAAACGAGGATGTCGTCCTTTCGGAGCCCTACCGAGGAGACCTCACAATATCAATTGCAATGGATACAAAATTCATTGTTAGCGCTTTGGGAGACGTAGATGGGTGCTATGGTACAAAAAAGATCGTGGCAGCAGAAAAAAAAGGCTTTTTTGAAAAGAAAATCCTTAGTTCATAGTAATTAGGAGAAATTGGGTATGGGTTCTTTTATTCTGAAAATGAAAGTATTTTTAATATTAAATGTCTTCTATTATTCAAAATTTTAATAATGATTGTTGCATTAAAGTGTGAGCTTACAAACATAATTGAATGAATTTATTTTATTTTATTTATTTATAACATGATGAATTTTCGAAAAATTTTATTAGACGCCTTCTATTGTTTCTCACTAGGAATTAATAAAATATATCAAATAGATGTATGGGATTGTACATTACGACATTTTCTTTGCATCCACTAACTTTTCAATTAATTATAATTGCATCTTTCATAAATTTTAAACTTGGTTAAACCAGGATTGAAATATTGTGTTATATTGTATCACAATAGAGAAGCAAAAATATTAGCAATTTCAGTATCTTGACGGATTGAATCTTCCAATGTCCACTGTCTGGATTTATCAGTTTTCGAACTTTTCAAGTACTCCTGTAATTGTGAGCAGACACCTGTCGACTTTTCAACAACGTAAATGCGCGAAGATGCAACGAAAGCACCCTGAAAGGACCCAGTAATTGTAGTTTCTACAGAAGTGTCCCCAAGAACAAATTCATTATTGGCCCAATTGGGATCAGCTTTCAATATTTCCAGAATTTCTGCACCACTTTGGCCCTTGGAGGTAAAAACTGCTTTGGCAGACCACGTGGATTCGAAATTGTCTTGCTTCGAAAATGTTGAACAGGATTCTACAGAGGTAAACGAAGGAACTTTAATACTTCGGGAAGCTTTCACTTCCTTGTCTTGGTGGCTGGAAAACTCAGTTGTAGTTTCTGAATGTGTCGTCGTTGATGTTGAAATGCAAAAGAATAAGCACCATCGGATTCTTATTGTTTTAACACTAGTAATTCTAGTTGTAGAGAATTTATAGGATTCTGATGCCACTTTTACGTGCTCCACAGTCTGTTCCACCTATACATACATTAAAATAGCTTATTAAGTATCCTAGAAAACACAAAATTTAAAAAATGACTGATTCAAATCAGAAAATGTTGAAATATTTGAAAATTAATACTGAAATGTCATTTTTATAGATAAATTACAGTTATCTGGACGAAAATAAATTTTGAAAGCTAATCCGAAAAATATAAGTTAGTTAATTAATGGAAAGTAATTACAGTTGTATTTGCGTTATTGTCTACGACGTCCATGCCCATCATTTCGATGGGTCCTGCAAAAGGGTTCGTGTCAAATACAAGTTCGTTGATATCTAATTCCATTCCATTAGAATAAGATACCAAAACATCATAAGACGTTTCATTAATTGTCACGATATTTCCATCGTTGTCTACTAAAGTGAGTTCTTTAGTAGTTGGGTTAATGTAGCCAGGAACTAGCGACCCGTCTGGTAATTCACCCCGGCCTACCCATGTTCTTCCTACGGTGGTAGAAATTGATTTAACCACATAATTGGGAACAAGAGAACTTGCGGGGGAAACCCATTCAACGTTGCAGTCGTATGGGTTACCAAGAATTTCATAAGTAGTCTCAATTAAATCACTTTCAGAGAAATATCCATTTCCTGTTGCAAAATCCACACGGCCTAGAAGGTATTCTCCTATAATTTCAGAAAATGCATGTATTAGCAAATATTTCAAAATTCTGGTTTTTAAATTCTTGGTGTAACCTGGAATTGATGGTGATGGTATGCGGGCAACATAATGGTTTCTGCCGTCACTTGTGATTGGATATTCCAAGTCTCCTTGTGACCCTCGACTAGATTGAACCCATACAGGATTACAGTTAAAAATTCCACTGGCCTGGTTGATGCATAAATTTAACAAAAGAATTGAAACGGTGAAATTAAAAAGTTGAAGATGCTTCATTTTCTTTCTGGCTTTTAATTTTGCGTCCAGGTATCTATGGGTGCAAACATACATTAATATTAAAAATGCAACAAAGTTACGTATCTTGGATTTGGATTCCACTAGACAGTACACCATAGTGTGTCTCTGTACAGCATTTTTCGTTTAACCTTATTCCGATTATAATAAATATTTAATGACTTACGTTCCCTCAGAAGATCAAATATTCAAATCCAATTACAATATAACTGAACAGCAATGTGAATGAAGAAACAAAACAAATAAATTTACATCTGAATCTAGAAATTTGTAGTAAATTAGGAATCAAAGAATATGCAATATTTCAGTTTCTGATTATCATTGAGAAGGTAGCAATTATGGTCGAATAAATGTGATAAATTCTGCTGTCAGTAACAAACAAGTTCTAATTCACTAAGGATAATCTTTGTAAATGGTAACGGTCGAATAAGTCTTGTTATTTAATGTTAACATTAAAAATTGAAGTACAATAAACCAGTATGAAACGTGGCGTTCTAATTTGACGAAGTCAATGTCATTTTGTTTAATAATGATAAGTAATCAACGATTACTAAGTATTGGTACTTGTACCGCTGTGTAAATAATGTACAAAATGCTACCGTAAATATTCTTGAAAAATGTCCCCTGTTTATTTAAAATATACAGATTATGTTAATGTGGCTTATTTTATGAGGTATTTTTGATCGTTTTTTTGAGTTTCTTACTAAAAATCCAAAAATTTTACAAGCCACCTAATATGGTTAGAATGTCATAGGGGAAAATTTCACGCATTTAGTATAAATATCATGTTATTGTGTTTCATTGTCGACGTCAAATGAGCCACAAAATTCAATATTAAAGCCTATTAGCAATACAATGTATATGCTTTAAAATATTGCTAAATAAAAGAATTCGTAATAGCGACAAATTAATAATGAATAACGGTATTTTCATTGCCAAACATATATTAAATACAGTGGTGTTGTAGATAAAGGGTACTACAATGAAATTGCTATTTTCAAAATACAAAGTATCTATACCAAAACACTCTTTTTGTGTCTATAGGCATATTGTACATTTTACTGCAATGCATTCGAAATATCTATATGAAATTTTTAATTCCTAAAATACCTAAATTTAAAACTATACTTTTCTCATGGCATTTTATTACTTTGCTAAAACTTTTCATACATATTCTTATTTACTTCCCTCATAAAATACAACTATTTATTGTCAAATAAGAAAATTTAAATTGATTGCTCCAATTATATTGAAACCAAGACTGCTCCTTTGTTTACTTTTCAGAATTAAAATGTTTTTTCTCTGTTTTCAATTCATCATATTATTAGATGAAAACAATATAGAAATTAAGTGAAAATTTGCAAAAACTCGCTTAGGTTATAACACGTTTTGCACTAATAAAATGCCGGCTTTTCAAATCCTGGACAGCTTTTTGGTTTTCTTCTGTACTTGAAATTGTCGAGGGATTAACTCCATTTCCATTCATACCCGGAAATTTTGACAATTCAAGATTTTCTTTCCCTTTATAAAACCAAAGTTCAGGCATCTGGCATGTTGAATGACATGGTGTCATGTCGAATTTGAATTGGACATCTCCCCCATGTTGGTACTCCACTTGGTAATACTTCACTTTGTTCTGCTTATTTTGAACAATCATTTCTTCATCTCCCTAGAATTAGTAAGAGAGCTGAAGAAGATTTCAGAGATTTCAAGTTTTACTCAATATTATACCGATCACATGTTTATTTAACTCCTTGTGTCACTCTTTCTAAATAGTAATATTAATTATATACTTCTTCTGTGATTGCAGCTAAAGTAAATAAATTTCTCTTATTGATAGAATAGAGTTGTATCCGGATCATTACCTTGATAGAGAAATCTAACCAATGCCATACATGAGGTCTTATTAATTGGGCTTTTTCAAATGACAGGTACATTATTTTTCCATGTTCAACTTCTACAATTTTTTCCTTCGAAGCAATTAGAACCGGCGGCTTTTTTATACTACAAAATCAACATATTATTTCTATGAAATTGAATTCGTTAAGACGAAGACTAAATTTTAAAAAACTGTTTAATGTTGTGGCTTGCAAAAGATGTAGACATAATTACTCAAATTATTTCTGACAATGGTGGTCCCAAATCTAAAATTTAGGAGTTTTCATGGGTTCTAAGTGGGCAAAATTTAGTCAAGTACACAATTGATATATGGAACTTTTTACCTCCTTGCAACAATTTTAAGTTTGACTTCGTAGCTTGCAACGCATCCTTCTCTTGCTGGGCCAAAGAATCCAACTTTCTTTAAGTAAATTGCTCTGTTGACTTTAAATCTAAAAATACAGTTTAAATTAATGACAATGCTAAAAAGCTAAAGAATTATTCAGTAAACCTGTGTTTTCATCTCTGTAAATGCATTTTCAATTACATACTTTTTTGTACAACAGATATTGAAATTACATTGTTTGAGATAGTTGTTCTCACCGTTGGCATGTGTTCTTAAACCGCTTAGAAGGAATAACTGGAATATCCATCAATTCTTTTTCGTTAAATCGATATGCAGTGTACAATTTTTGGGCATCGGGTGTTAATTCATGAAAAACTGTATTCAGAGAATGCGAATGGCTCGACAGATAACCACTTGCTTTGTAAAAGGTAAACTCAGGCATTTGACGTGTTGAATGCTCTTTTGTTATATCAAATTCAAATTTCACAGAGCTACCCTCAATGGATATTCCCTCGCGTGGATAGGACACCACCACTTCCTGTCTCATTGCGGATTCTTGCTTTACGCCTACATTGGCTTCTCCCTACCATAATTTCACTATTTTAAATAAATGACAAACAGTGATGATGTAAGATAATTAAGGGTGCGATTTAATCGTTCGTCTTAATGATTGAATTTTTCGTCTGAATTGAATTTTTTTGGTGGAATTTTTCGTCAGAGGAATTTTTCGTCTAACGATTTAATGTGTCGTCTTTCGATTTAATGTGTCGTCTTGCACCTACTTGATGCTTATGGCAACTGAAGGTAGTGAGGGTGCATTGTAGCTATGCACAAACGGAACATGCACATGCACATATAACCTGATAGGAAATTATCATATCATTATCATAAGTTAAGATAAGACAGTTGGTAGTTGTGTACCTGGAAGCCAAGCATCAAAAGTCGTTCGTCTGTTTACGTGTTCCTAATGGAAAGCACCATGGATTCTCAACTTGTGTACTCATCAGATACTGATTTTTCGGAGTCGGAGTTAGAGAATAGTAACAATAGAATTAAATCCAGAAGAGGTAAAGTTGCATACGAGTGGAGTTTTGTACTGAGTTTTGACAGTGAACAGGATGCGCTTGAATACACAAAACCTCTGTGGACTAAAGATTCGTCTAAGAACACGATGAAGTGTAGAGTGGCCTATTTGTACTGAAAAGTGGGTGGTCAAGATTGTCCAACAAGAATGAAGATAAATGTTTATGTGGATAAGTACATGTGAACTCTGGATTGATAAATGGCAAAGACATGGGAACCCTAGTGTGACGTCTTTCGTAGACTACTTTTCGAGTACGTGGATAAAGAGCAATGCGGGATGGTATGAGGGGTTGGCACCGGGACACCCATTAACGAACACCGGGCTGGAATCCATTAATAGGGCCATGAAGGACGAATTCACTTTCCGCAGTCGACTACCGTTCGGTATTTCATTTGCATTAAATTTAATGTAATTCTTACCATTACTATGTACCTTTACCAATTTATTGCAATTGCAGGTCAGTTTATTACTTGCGTACAGAAAATATTGGAAACCTGGTCGTCAGAAAAAATTCCCTTCGGAATCAACTACTCCCTCAACAAATACAATAGTTCTCCTGCTCAAACTCTACCTTTACTAACTAAAGCATATCACTGGGTGAAGACATTCATTCATCATTGAGGGGGCACCAACACATAACTTGTTTACATACTTTACGGCTGCTAGCAGATCCCCAAAAGTGACTAAGCGACCTAAGCGAGCCACCAAAGCCTTACTTAAATAAAAACTGAACAACATTTATAACTAAAACAACTACACGTAATGTATGTAAATGTAAATACTATGTAAATAGAAGACGACACATTAAATCGAAAGACGACACATTAAATCGAAAGACGACACATTAAATCGAAAGACGACACATTAAATCGTTAGACGAAAAATTCCTCTGACGAAAAATTCCACCAAAAAAATTCAATTCAGACGAAAAATTCAAACATTAAGACGAAAGTTTAAATTTAAGTCGATAATTAATAATTGTTATCTGTGTGAATTACTGTTATTGTGAAATCAATCCAATGCCATGCATGAGGTGTTATGTATGGGGCTTCCTGAAAAGTAATGTACATCGTTTCACCACGCTTCGCCTCAATCAGGTTCTCAGTTTTGCTAATGATGTAGGGTTCGTCAATGTCTCTAATAAATAATTAATTTAAAAAATCGTTAGTTTTTTGATACATTTAGGTTTACATTTTTATTTAATTATTTTTGAAAGGCGTCATTAGGTATTAAAAAAATAAATTGTGCAATATCATACTAAGTATGCTTTTGTGTTAGGTATAAATTGCGTGAAAAAGTTATGATGATAAAGGATATGAGGCTAAAATTTAATACACTTGAAATAACATTTCCTCCTGCAATCTTTAGAAATGAGGTATAATGTGCAACTTTATAAAATACGCGAAATTTAATTGGTACCATAAATCCTATACTACTATATACTATATTCAACGGGATTGTGTAATAAAATTGTGATCAAGTTTATTCTATTTTAACAGTTAAAGTAAATAGTTACTTCCATGCCATCAATTTCAACGTAACGTGGTAGCTAGCAACGGGACTAGAATGCGGCCCAAAAAATCCAATCTTTCTCAAAAATATTGGACGATCGACTTTAAATCTGAAAATAATTTATATCTTTCAAGATTTTGTTAACAATAATTTATTGCAAAATTCAAAAATATATGTTGTAAGTTACCTTTGTATCGAATTCTTGAATTCCTCTATTGGAGCTGAATATATAATTTGCTCCTGAGTTTCAAACCTTTCAGCCGTATATAAAGTTTGAACATCGTGTAAATCGTTTGCATCTTCCAAAGGAAAATACTCTACTGGAATGCTATCCTTTCCTCTGTAAAAATATAATTCAGGAAGTTGGCAGGTAGACATTTCTTCCGAATCGTCAAAATCAAACGTAACACTTCCTAAAACGTCATCGTATTTGCATTCTTTTGTTCTTAATTTCATTCTGTTAGCTTGCACAGCCATCGCGTTTTGGCCCTAAAATTTTAGCCAGCAGATTTGAAATATTTCGTAAATGAAACACATAAAAAATTATTGCAGGTTTAAACCTTAATTGTGAATTCCAAGTTGTGCCAAGTGTTCGGTCGAATTGGATGCGCTTTCTTAAATGCAACCTTTGTGATCTCATTCTTTTTCATTTCAAATACTCCTGCAAATTCTCCAATGATAAGCTTTTTGTTGACAGAGCTAAACAGAATATATAATAAAATAAAATCTTTTAGCAGAATTTAGTATTAATAAGACAACTTTAAAGAGTTGAATGAAATTCAAGCAAAAACTTATGGACAAATTAATTATATGGTGGCATTATAAATATGTTATTTTTTAATTATTACTTGTATTGAATTCACATGTTCATTTACCTTTCAAGTACTAGCTTCATAGTAATTTCGTAACTTGCAATTCTGAAATCGGCGGGCCCAAAAAATCCGACACTTTTCAAGAAAACCGATCTATCGGCTTTAAATCTGTAATGCATCATAAAAACAAAGGCTTAATTTTTCCTACCATGCAGTAGCTAGTGTAACTTTTTTTATATAAAGGAAATTCAAAGTTACCTTTGTACGCAGTTATTGAATTCCGGAAATGGGAGTACGGAAACTAAATTTTTGTTTGATTCAAACCGTGAAACAGGATACAATATTTGTGGATGGTAATGAATAGTTCTCAGAAACCATTCAACGTACAAAAGTAATTCAAATAGATCTTGAGATGAAGAGTCAAGATGTTGGAAATCATCCTCTTCCATTTCTTCTTCTGAAGTCGATGAATCGTCGTCACTAACCACATAAAGCATTCTACGTTTCTTCTTATTTTTCTTTTTGCGTTTGGGCTCTTCTGTCTCAGATTCATCATTTGCAAAATCGTTTTCTGATTTAGTCAATTTATCATTTACGTGAGTATTTCCCGTCTTCAAAAGAACTCTCTGAAGAATTTCATACGCCCGATAGTCTTTCCTTACAATTACACCGAACAATGCCCGGAGCTTTTTTTCTGTAGTGTCGTTTACATGGTTGTTTAGCTTGAAATTTTAATAAGAATGTTTTCTTTTATAATAAACATTTATATTCAATAAGCAATCAGTAACTAAGCTTTGTAAAACTTACAATCGCTTCTTCTTCTGATAGCTTTAAAACGTCTTCTTCAATCAGACATATTGTGATGCTCTGTATGTTGTTCACATTATTGCAAAGATAAGACAGATTTCTCTGTAAAATCCTTTTATGCCTCTGATTTGGACCTTGCCTTTTCTAATATACGAAAATTAGCACATCAATGAATGTGTGAATAAATTGGCCGAATAATATAGTTATCTGACCAACAGAATATAATTATGGTGAAAATTACAATAGTGAATAAGGATTTGTCATGATTATAGTTCGCGTTTACTAAGGTGGGGTGGAACAAGTATGTTATTTTACGCTTCCTATTTCAGAATTGATATATAATTCTCTTAAAACACTAAGATTTTGTACAATTTTTAGACTACACAAGCTTTGCAAAGATTTTTAAACCCATCAGTGTTAATAAATATTGAGAGATCTAGGACAGAATTGAACTCGGAATGAATCCAATTACTGGTTAGCCAATTTACAAACTGTCTAACCGGCAATTTATTATAATATTTATTATCTCTAATTGGCCTAAAAATTCTTTTTAAATTATTTACAGTGAGGAAATATTTGCCGTTTAATTAAACAAAACTTCAATATCTCGTCTTGCTCGATCCCTTCTAAATAAAATTTTACTTGCAATAATTATTTATATTATCTAATTTCTCTAATTCTCTAATAATATCTCTAATTTTTCTAAACTACAATATTTTTCGCTCAAAAATCCTTACGTTGTCGTTTGAGTTATTATACGTACTATTGCCAAGCTAAATATTAAAAATGCGAGTTGTCTCGTTGTCTGGCTGTCAATCTATCTGGAAACCCGCTTTAAACTTACGAGCGGATTGAGTTAGTTCATTAAAAAACATTTTTATGGATCAAAAAAATAATATTTGCTAGATTGAATTGATTCAATGTTTGTAAGACTACATCAACTATTAACTTGACAGATGGAGCCATCGAGAAACAAATGGAGCCTGTATTTGCATTTAATAATATTTCTAACACGTATTTTTAACTGCTATATTGATGGTTACATTTGATAAACCTTGAGTTCCTCTCAATATATTATTTTTTTACCAACACAGAAAATTAAAATATTTTAATGACTTTTATAAACAATTTATATCCGTCATGTATTTTTATGTGTTGTCTTGTCATTGCTTATCATGCAAACAATAACAGGGGGTCTAAAACATTATATCAGTATTTGTTATATTATTTACTGTTCACAGTTTATATATATTAGTGCATAAATGAAAGTGTCAAAAATATGTCAATTATATTGACACCTGATGAAAAATCGTTTTACTTACGCAGCTAACATTGCTTGCTTTCTCCTACATATCTAAATGCATTTTGAATTGGTAATTAAAAGTACACCTAAATATATCTAGATGTTTTATGGGTTTCGAACCTTGTACTTTTTCTTTGGTGGCAATCTTGTAGTCTCAGGAGACCCTGGCGAGGCATTTGTAGGCTTCCCTCCTGCCGCTGCTGGTACTTTTCCGTCCATTTCTGTATTCACTCCAAATTTTCACTCAAATATAAATAACGAAATACAAATGAGTCTGGGTTCTGGTAGGATTTGCCATCTAATATCTAAGCATTCCTTTGTTTTAGAGATTACTAATCTTTAAAACCCTAAATCCAAGCCATTTTAATTATCATCTATTACTTTCCCCGTAACTTAATACAATGCTCTGATAAAACTGCACTATCGGGAAATATAAAGCATCTCAGCCTAGGTAAATGTTATCTGAGTTTTATTTTTTACGGTACTTGTGCACAGAAAATCATATAATCCATTAAATCAATCAGTCCTTCAATCAATTTAAAATTCCGTGCAATAATTCATGCGTTGTTGATGTGCATTTATGATTACTTGTGAATTTGGCGAATCATAATTTCCTGCTCTGCGATTATCTATTCCCAACCCAGAATTTTCAGTGTAGCATGAATGACAAATGCTTTCGCATGACCATATCAACTATAGATATCTGCTTTCATAAGCAAAATAATGCATATAGTGATATTTGTTATACTTATGCAAATATATTCACTGAATAACCCGATGACAGTAGTATTCTTTAACATTGAACCACTGATTACTATGGGCTTAAAACGAAATTTACATTAATTAGTCCTCAATAAAATCGGAGTTTACATTGGGAATAGGATAACTTCTGTTTATGATATGGGTGGCACACGATAATATTTAAATCGAGATATTTATGTACAAACTAATAATGATATGCAAATATTGTGAATAGAAAAATTTTTGGGTTTAATTTTTTCAGTTACTTTTCCTCTATAAGTACAAGATTAAAGTTTTACTCATGCACTGTTAAAACTGGTTTGTGTTTGAACGCATGATGACTTTTGGGTGTTTTATTTCTCAAATTCGGATAATTTGTTGAGGACATCATCATTTTTAGTTTCACGAAGAGCATCTTTAAAAATTTTGTAGGAATCAATCTCTCTTCTCTGGAGGCCAGTAATCATTTCTCGGGCTTTCAATTCAGTCGTTGACTGATGCATCTACGAATTATTTAAAATAAATTCAACTCTTTTAAAAATAAGGAGTAAATTAAAAATGGTATTAATGTTGTAATAATTAATAGACTCACAATTGTTTCCTCTTCTGAGAGAGTTATGACTCCCTTATCCCTAAGATAGATGCATATAGAAACTATGTTTTTTGTGTTGCTGCACATATATACAAGATTTTGCCTTAACACGTCTTTATGGTCGAATTGCTGTATATTAAATATTTTGTAAGGAATATTTCTAATAATATTTAAAAGTATAACCACAATTTAAAGTAATGCCTTACCATTTTCTTATTTTCAAAACCAGCACCTGCCATTATTAAGGATTTAATTGAACGTTGCTTACGTAAAAAATAAGTCTGTGGTCAGTAGTTACGTAGTTAGTATGTACTTGATACTGAATTATATAATATCTCTGTATGATGGACAGTGTATTTACTCCAATTGATTTGAGAGCCCGTTAGCAGAATGTCCGCTTTTACAAAAAGCAAAATTGGCAAAGTTTCTTTAGAAAAGTTGGCAAAACTATATTGGGCAAAAATGTATTTCGAAGGGTACATTAATTGATAAACGGAGTTCATTGTCTGAAACACTTCCTTAAATAAACTCATCTAACTTACAAGACTTTGAAATTAATTTACGTTAAGGAATATCAAAAACATATTGAATGGTTTTGCATTATAAAGGCAATTTTAAAGTTATGATACGGAGGCACAAGAAACGCCTAGTTTTTATTAGATTCGAAAATCTAAAATAAAAAAATTATCACTTTTGCTTCATCTACAGTTTACGTGCAATAAAAATAAGTTTTGCGTATTTACTACACAAAAGAATTTGTGACACTACAAGAATTTTACCACTTGGTTGTTTGTTAGATATGGCTTTATGATGGGACAGCAATATTTGTAATAATTAATATATAAAACGGATAAGTGTACTTAATTTATGAGGCATTTAGTAGCGCAGAAAATAACATATCCTTCAACTTTTAAACCACTATTTTTGTTACAATTCGGTTGTCTGACCTATCATTGCGCTTATTTAATAAAGCAATTACATTACTAATGCATATTTGCCAAAACAACCGTTTCATTTGCCAAATGGAAAACGTTTAGCTAAATATCGTTTGCCAATCGGAGTTTTGCAAAGCAGACCAACGAACAAGTATTTATACATGATAGAGGTGTACATATTCAACGTATTTTATTGTTCCACTAATACATTTCTCACCATTATCCATCACTTTACACAATCTTATGATACGCTAAAATGGGTCATCGGGAATTATCATTACGAGTTGAATTTTGACTGCCTACTTATAAATCCAATGGATCGATTTGAAAATAATAATATTTCCATTGCTTTGTTCTGCTATTTTTATGAGGAGTAAGTGTGTCCTTTGATAAATATACTTACCTGATGTTAGCATAACTGAAGAGAACTTTTAATGGGGTTAGTTTGTTGTAAATCATTCATGATAAACAATTGATACATAATTTTTTACGTATATTGACTGCTTAATCTACAATGACGCAATTGAGCAAGTTATTATAATAGCTTTGCTGCAGTAAATATTATGTATACCTTAATATATACGTGTTATCAACAGTAACACTCACCAAAGCATTGCGGCTAACATTTTCTTAATACGCATACCTTTGAAGCACCTGGAGTATTTACAGACAAGCGTTTGACGTCAATTGAGCGCAAATACGAGGTTACAGTGGAATCCCAGTAATCATGAGTATATCTCCGTGCACTCGTTTGTAAAATATCAGTCGATATGTTTATCAAACTTGCATAAATAAGCAATGCGTGCAATAATACCGGAATGGCAATATTGTTTGTCGCAAAAAGTCAATGCCTTCTATTTGTATGGTTGTATTTCAGAATAGTTTTACGACAATACATGATATACATGTCTGCAATAGACAAACATTAATATTTCATTGACTTATTTGCATTGCTGAATGAAATACATTTAATAAGTACTTAAAATAATTTATAATGTCCCTAAGAGATTTTAAAAGTCCTTTAATTAAATTGTTTAATCAATTATTGTGAATTCCCTAACCATAATTTAATTTTTCTTTATAAAATAATTTGCAAAATCCCAATTTTTAACGAAAAGATACACATATGGGAATTGGGAATGACAAAATACGCGTAACCCCTTTTCAATCATAAATCCCCAGTTCCGTCAGAAACTTAAACAGAGAGTAAAGTTGAAACACAAATTCTTCACATATATAGAATGAGCTTTAGACACGGCTTTATGCTTGCATATCAAACAAATGTATGCTGAATGGACAACCGGGACAACGGGATAAAATAAGATTTTAGTTTCAATGGGAGACGACGGATATTCATTCGTCACTGACCACTAAAAAGATTATTATAACCGCCGAGGACACATACAGGGCTATATGGTTACGCAAAGTGCACGGCAAAGCATTTTTTTAAAATGAAGGGCTGCAGTAAAATTCGCTTATTTAGTGAAACTACTACCTATCACATAGTATTTAACAAATCAAATAACAGAGCTATTAAAATTAAACATTTGGACACAAGCATACTAAAATAAGTTATCGGAATGTTACAAGCATTGTAACTAAATAATTAAGGACTGTAATTATCGATACCCCTAGTATACTCAATTTCACCCCCAAAAATTGTACTTCTCAAAAATAGTAATGTTTTTCCCTTTTTAGGCTTTTTACTCCCCAATTAATATGCAATTTTACCCCTATTTGTAGTACTATCAGCCTTGAGTAATTAATGGATTATGAACGACAAAGAACAAAGAATTAACAATGAAATCATTTATTAACAAATTATTAAGTTGCAGTTGTAGTAATCTTAAGTCAGAAAACCAAAAAATGAAAAATGTCAAGTTTTATATGAGTGCTAAATAGTTATCCATATTCACAATGGTACACTAGAGCAGTTATAAGATCCCTCGCATGGCGTCGCAATTTTATAGGTGGGCAGTGGCACAAATTTTGTATTATAGCAATGCCGACAATATGCTTGCATATATAAGATTTGTAAAATATAGGGCATGTACACTTTCCTTGTCGCAGGTCAAATTGTCGAACATGTTTTTTAACGTCTTCGTCATTTAAAGCAAGTTTTCCTTTTGATTGGATGTAGTGTTTCCTCAAACCATCACTACTAATTCTAATGCTCAGTTTAAATTGCTTCCATTTATATGAATCAGTCCATAGCTTAGTTCCAATGTTGGACTACAAAACTTTAACCCCTTCAAGAGTATAAGATTTTCTTTTCATTAACCAAGTCCTCTCACTTTTAATGGCAGCTAATGCGTTCTCTCCATTTGGATACGAATTAATCTTCTGCCATTCTAAAGCCACTGACCTGCTTCTTTTTTTTGGTGGCTCATTTTCGTCGTTTGACAGCTTAGCTTCAGAATCTGTGTATAATAGTACCTCAGACTCCATGACTCCCTCTCACACTTGTATGTACTCTACAAAAGCACCTGGCGAAGACTGGACGTCTTACCATTTGGTGTATGCTTCGTTTGTCATCTAATTACCGGTACTGTGTACCAACATAGATATTCAAAATAGGGAAGGTAAAAGCCCTTCTCTAATCTCCAAGCAAGTTGTAACATTGCAAACTGCAAGCTGAGCATTGACCTCAAGTTAGCTTACTTCCAGGAAAGAAATGTTCTTACCTGTACTGCCTGCACATATAATATTTCATTTCCACATTTCCATTTACTGTAATACCTATCAACAAACCATTTGACTCATATCAACAAACCATTTTCCATCAACCAAACCAAACCATTTTACCATTTTTATTATTATGTATCGTTCACAATCCATTAATTACTCAAAGCTGATAGTACTACAAATAGGGGTAAAATTACATATTAATTGGGGAGTAAAAAGAGTTAAAAGGGAAAAACATTAGTATTTTTGAGAAGTACTATTTTTTGGGGTGACATTAAGTATAATAGGGGTGGCAATAATATTATCTCAATAATTAACAATACAATCGTAAAAGTCAAATATTCGGTCATATTTAACTGCATTATATGGACCAACTCGAATTCCATATGGTAGTGTGGCTTTAAGGATTCGTCTTGTTTCCTCACTGTCGACGCTTGGAAGCAAAATCCTAATTTGTGTTAAAGTTTCATCAGAATTCTTGTAGCATGTTGCAAGTCCTACTGTAATGGATGCAACAATTATCACGCCCATTGAAAAGGATGTCAAATATATGATATACTCATCTGTTGGGACTCGATTAAACAAACGAACACAGTTAACACATCCCAACATTCCAAAGCATGTGAATAGAATCACAAGTGATGGAAGAAAAATATAAATGAAACTTTCATTGAAAATCACATTTAACAATCGCAGCTTGTTGTAATAGCAAAAATGATTTCCCTGCCGATATCTAAAAACATAATTAATTTGTTATTCAATTTTCTCCATATAAGGTAAAAATACAAATACAATTCCTGATTTTTTAATGTTTCAAAAATCATATTTACTTACAAAATAGCTTGAAGATTACTGCGGTCACCAAGAATGTAGAGTAGTGAATATATCAGGAGTACAATCGGTGTTGAAGTCGACATTGAAGTTGTGCAGAGCTGGCAAATAAATAGCGCCTGCTTAATTACAGTAAGTTTTGAATTATCTGCTAATAGATATTCAGACATGTAGTGTTTTCCTGGGAAAATGAAAGCGGTAGCTACTGCTAAAATTGCAGACCCGAATGAATATATAGGGAAAATCCACTTTGATGTCCAAACTTCCAACTTCGTGTACCTTGGCTCCTCTGCTGACTTTCCTGGAGTTAGGTGTCAAGAATTACAAAGCAGCATATTTATATACATTTATAAAAAATATACGTCTAAAATTGTAGTTAGAATTATTTAGAATTTTTCATAATTATATTTATGCCTTGTTATTTCCTTTCAAGTGCATTTGCAAGTTTTTATCTTTTTGTCTCACTCTTTTTTACGGTTTTGCCGTTTTTATTTATTTTTGCGTTTTAAGTTTTCAAAGTATAGAAAATTCAACGGAAGAAAGGCTTTTTTAATCAAGGTTCTTTGGGTTGTCATGGCCCCACTTCTTGGTGGGCCATTTGTTATATTTACCAATACATCACCTGGTATATATAAAAGCATCTTTGGATTAATAAAGCAAAAAATTTACATTGGGAAAACCAAGGTATTTCGATTTATATCGTTATGAGTACAGCGCAATTGACATTTAAGTAATGTCGAGTTTAGAATAACTTTAGAATAACTCACATACTCTCAATCACTGAAGTGGATTCTGTTTCACTTCTGTTTCAAATAACCGTTGAATATTCGAAGTCTTCATTTGTCCCTTTAAAATTAAATCGAATAACCAGGATACATACAACCCCATATCAGTAGTGAAGTTTTAGTGTAGTGGTATCATTCTGAGCATTACGTTCATTACCTGTTAAGGATATAAATCGAAATACCCTGGGAAAAACATTGGAGTAAAATTTTATTGCTGGGCAAAGAATTCTGTCTCGAAGAAAGGGTACGAAGTAGTAATTATCAATTGCATTCAAGGTCTTCAAAGAATGGGGGAGGGGAGGGGGTCAAAAATCCCAACAAAGTTACTTTGTAGTTTAGGCACGATCGCAAGGTTGGTGAATGTCTTATAAGGTTGTCTCAGGCGGAATCTTTTTAATTCATTCTGTTTTCCAAATTACGGATTTCAGTTTTCCATAGCTATACTGATTCCATACGTTACGGGATTTTCATAGGTGTGGATTCCATACTTTGTGGTTCTATATTTTACAAATTTAGCTCCCCTACCATAAAATTAAATTAAAAATTAAAAATGTGCACCTATGTTAACCTTATAAGAGAATTGTTATGGTTACACGAGCCTTGGTACGCTCCCCGATGTAGCAACATAAGATGATAATTAATTTTTTTAAAATTCGCATTAGCTTTCAATGTCTTAATCGTCGCGGTTCTGCAATATATTTTATTAATGGAAGTAACAGAACAAAATACTTTTTTTCAAGGGGGCTGCCGCCCCCTTGACCCCCGCAGACTGTTAGCCATCAGTGTTGTAATGGGAATATGGGAATCAATCTTTTTTAGCATTACGTATAATACATTACTAATAGTACGCCATTGTAATCAAAAGTTGCAATTTCCACCACCTGAAAGCGAAAGTAGGAATAACATTGAAAACATTGAACATTGAAACCCCTTGGTTTGTCCATCTATTAAATGTTATAAAGAATTGTACTAGAAAATGCAATTTTCAGAGTTGTTACTATGGATAACGGGGAAAGGGAGTACTTTGCAATGTAAAAATTGCTCAGAGCTATTGTGCTTCCATCGTCCCGTGTACTCCAATGTAAAACGCAGATAAACAACTTTTATTTTCGGTTTTTTGACGATAACTCAAAAACGTCTCAACCGATTTGGCTGAAAAGTTAAAGCACACTAGATGAGACCCATAATTATGGGTTTGTTCATATATGTACCGATCAGAAATGAAGACTCAGGCTTCCTGTTACTGGCGAACATTTCAAAGACCCGATGGAATGCATACAGAGTGAAACTCTGCACGTGGAAACTTTTCTTTCGTTTCCAAGTGCACTGCGGGTCTCACTCTTAAAAATTTCATGAAAATCAATTTCTGGATTTATAATACAAGTAATAAAAAGTGCTTTATATTTAAACCCTGTTTTTATTGAGACAGGTAACTATATAATTACCATCAATAGAAATGATGTTTAATTTTAAGGCATTCAAGACTGCAACAATTAAGGATGCTTTCGTTTTCAGATTTATTAGCATTACGGTCCAAACTGAGTGGCCAATAAAATGCATAAAAATAAGAGCGAATCCAAGGCTACTGGATTCAGAATTCTTTTTTTCTGATAGCAGCAGTGCAACTTCATGCCCTGCAAAAATGAAATTTAGAAAAGTAAATAGTAAGACTTTCGGGGTTGTTGAAATAAAAAACTTTTTCAATGAATTGCTCCAGATGTTTGATAGTGTTTTTCCGTAAGCAAAGTGTATGATATATTGTATGATGAAGACCTTGGAAAATTCAGAGTACACCACCAGTTACACTTAGGTTAAGATTATTTAAGTTAATGTTCAATTGAATGCTATATTGGTTTATTTACATGAAATGCTAATGTACTACAATTATTGATTCTTTTGATGGTTTTACTCTTATAATTGACTATTTTACATAGAAATTTTCCATTAGCAAAATTAATGACTTGATTTGAATGTACTTTTAATTTATGCAGGTCTATTCTTTCTATGTTTTAAGACATTGTAACTTAAAATTAATGTATTCTCTTTTATGAAACATGATAAAAAGCTTGAATGTATAATGAATGTAAAATGACTTGATATTGTGTATGACCTTACCTTTTCCTTGATTTTAATTGGTTAAATGTTTTGGCTTGGCTTCCCAATAAATGTTATAAATAGAAGTCAAGCCCTTTTTGTCTTCAGTGTTCCTGGACCTGTCTTGCTGAACGTTACTCTGCCCAAATTAAGACAGAGAATAAACATACACAAAGAACCTACGTCTTTCTGTACTCTTGTTTATTTTGGTCTTAGTCCGGCACTCATACTCCTTTCATACAAGAGGGAACCATCCATCCATACATCACCCAGAGACTCTGACGAAGAGAGAAACTCTGGGGCAACAGGAGAAACTATCATACACTCATTCATTCATCCAACTTACTCCTTTAAATCAATCATTCATTTAATATTATTAATAATTTATTTAGATCACCAATCCAGCTAAATCAGCCCTCAACACCAAAAGAATGACAATACTCCAAATTTATGGACAATGTTTACGTAAATTCCTATCCATTTGAAAGCATCTGGGGTATAAATAAAAACTTTTCCACCTCCCACATTTACATGTACTATTTGGTAGGATGTATTCTTTTGTAGAATGTCTACAAATTTGAATTTATTTTCAAAAGTAGATACTACTTGCTTATTGTCAGCTTCCGACATTATTCTGTCCCTTAATTACAGAATTATTTGCTGAAAGGTTTTATAACGCTCAATTTCACAGAGTATTGAAGAATACATATAAAATATTTATTTTACATCAAGCTCGTTTATCTGAAAGCATTTGAGCGACCTTGTAGCCGTAATTGACTTTTAAGTCAGGGTGCCCCAGAATAACAGTTTGACATTTATTGCGGACTTTATAGTCTGCTGTATGTATAATTTATATACAGCAACTGCTGATTAATTCTATTTCGTAAGGAACCTTAATTTTTTAACAGTACATCATGCTACTTTCTCAGTATTTTGTCTATGAATATAAATGTTTTAAATTAATGCTGTTTCAGTAGTTGCAGTTCGTCAGAAAGTAAATGAAAGGTTTGGTAATAAAAGAAATAAAGTGATTTAAGCAGGCATCCATTAAGTCTGAGCAAAAGCAATTTACGAGTCATAACATAAGTAGATCCTTATTTACTGGAGTTGGATAGTCAAATAAAAATTGTGGGCATGTTTTGTCTTCTGCAACAAGAGTTAACAAGGTAACGACATTGAATGATTCATGTGGTACTTAGGTAAATGTCCCCATATTTAAATGCAATGTTAACAGAATTATCATATGAAAAATAAATAAAATGTGTAGTGCCAAGACTCTTTCGGAAACTTGGTTTTTCTACTAATTAATTCATTATGCTAGTCTTAAGTAGACTATCTTTTATTAAATTCAAGTCAAGAACCATTTATTACCTAGGCTAACATTGCCTATTTTCTAGACTCAGGAATTCATAACCACGTCACATATTTCGTATATATCCCAGAATAAGTGCACTATGTCTCATTTCGTCAGTTTAATATTCTAACTTCTTAACAGAACGTAATTTAGTAACCGAGCACTTTACATATACTACAAGTATATGTAAGTATTCTTTTGTTTTCAATTTTTGTTAGCATTGGATATATTTTAGAGAGTTTTTCATTAGAAGTTTCAATCATTCATTATAAGATACGCTAACAGGCTGACGTCTATATGTGCATTAAGATTAAACATTTTCTTGAAGAGCAACTGCAATTTGTTTTCTGTCGACAACCCATGCATTTGTATTTGAATTGAATGATTGGTAAATTAATAGACAGGAAACCAATTTACGTGCTTATTTATGAAGTACAGTATGAAAATAAGAATTAATAGTTTTCCCACCTCGGATGTAGTTAAAACAATATAAATTTCTGAGACTCGGGAAGACATTTTATCAAAAAATTTCATTCAGTTTAAGTAAAGCTTTCGACGTTCTCTTTTTTATTTTTACAAATAACAAAGAGTGCACTTCTAATCAACAATTGAACAAATGCTATTATAGAATAGAAAAATATCTCAGCTTTCAGTATCACGACCAAACATATAGCAGCATCTGTTGTCTGCAACAGCAAGGAACACAACTTATACAGCTTACCACACTCTTAAATAAATTAAGGCATTGTGTATTATATAATATAATAATATAGTATACTATTATATCTGTTACATATACGTGTATGAATATGACATAAATAAATTTAGATTGTCTTATCTGCTTTCATTCGGAAAGTTTATACTGTGTATAGTAACAGTGTTTTGAGCTTTAGAGTTCTTGCTTTTGAGAGAACACTGGAAATATTTGCTTAAATGTAGTAAGGCTAAAAATGCAACTCTTTTCTACTCTTCACAGCATTTCATAGGCGAAATTGGAATGTTAGCATCTATTTTAAAGTAATGTAGCACTACAATTTCACGTTTCCTCCATGACGAAGTAGAAAACCCGAGGGAACCAAAAAAATATCACAGATTTTGTATGTTCTTGAGATGTTTGGATAAAATTCGCAGACTACTCAGTGCTTATGCTCTCTCTCTGCAGCGTTTTTACTAAAAAATATCGGATCCTTATGATAATAAAATGATGGATTCAGTTTTGCATTTGTTTTCAATATCCACTGGCACTTTTGTTAAATATTAATATATACCTTTTTGCTACCTCTGCTTCTCTGGGAGCTTGCACTGCGGATTAACTGCAATAGTATGAGTGGAGGTAGAGATAAACTATTCTGCAGTAAGTAAACACAACCACAATTTCGTGGATACGAACCACCAACTTTGAAGTATTGTATTCTGTATTGTCAATTTTAAAGAGATTATAAGGTATTAATTTTACAAAAAGTCAACAAATATTGAATATATAAAGAACTAGTGAGTTTTTATAAGAAATAACAGTGATAAATATATTTTACTTGGAAAGTTAATATTTTTCAAACGAAGGACAATGGCTTGTTTCCAAAATAGAAGCCTAGAGCATTATATTATTACTTGTTTAGGAATTTAATAATTTGATGAATAAAGTAAACATGGCCAGTGCAATCATTAGAAACTTAGTTTATTTAACAGAACACTTGAGTAATTTAGATTTGGTGCTAATACATCTTCTTCAAGAAAACATTCTTTGTAATTACGAAACAGAAGAAATCGTAAGCCAATTTTTGATCATTAATCTTAATTCACAGTAAGTAGTAACATTTTGTAGTAATCTATCAGTGGATTGAGTTACAAAATAAATTTTCTTCTATTTTATAGATGAATCAAGCCAGAAGTCTCAATCAGAATTTACGTTTACTAGAATTAATAGAAAAGAAGGACTTTCTTCGAATAAAAAATGTGGTTTTACAAATACTAAGAGATACTGGGAACTGTCACTGTGCAGATGTCATAGAAGGAAAGCCAATTGACGAAGTTGAATGCAAAAGATTTAAAGTGCTCTCTAATAAATGGTGGCCCGAAGAGAAAACTCTGATAGAATCATTTTACGAAAGGAAAACAAATGAGTCGCTTTTTGTGGATGAATTGAACAAAAATATTTCCCAAAGTGAAAATGGAATGACAGTAATAAATCAAAAAGTGGCTGTCTCTGGACTCGGTGGTGTTGGGAAGACGACATTAGCTAAATGGTTTGCAATTCATTTCCAAAACAACTACGACTACATCATTTGGATCGATTGTGGGGAAGGCAGTTTAATAGAATCATTCACGAATTTGGCACGAGAGCTGAATGTCAAAAATCGCAATGAGCTTAATTTGAAAAACATGGCTAAAAGCTGTTTTGCCTTGTTTTGTAATGCAAATTGCCTTTTCGTGTTTGATAATGCTGAATGTTACGCCGGAAACGAAGGAATAAGAGATGTATTGCCGAGCAACAAAAACTTCCATACAATAATAACGTCTAGAAACAGAGAATGGGGAAATGAGACTGGACTTGGGAAAATAGCAGAATTCCAACTGGATGCATTCTTAAATCATGAAAGTGTTGACTTTCTTAAGAAAAATACAAAGGACTTTCTTTGGGAGGAAGAAGATGATCTAAAATTGCTGGCCGAACTCCTTGGAAATCTTCCGCTTGCTTTGCAGATTGCTGTTGCTACTGTAAATCGCCAGAAAACGCCAATATCTGACTATATACGGCGAATCCGTAAAACTGATAGCTTAATACACAGTAACTTTGATGATTATGAAAAAACAATCAACAAAACAATGAAAATATCCTTGGATTGCATAAAAAATCATGAAGGAGAAAATGGTATAACTGCACACAACATTCTCTTAAATTTCGGTTATCTTCGACCCGATGATATTAGAGCTGACTTTTTTGAAAAAATTGAAGAGAAAATGGATGTTGAAATTGAAATTGCGATTGAACTGTTAGAAAAGTACTCTTTGGTTACCAGTATGATGTTTTATGGGGACAATGACAAAATAAACAAATTTGTTAGCATCCACAGACTGCTTCAACAGGTTATTCGGTTTAATGGGAAAGATATAGAGGACAAAACTATTACGAAAATCTTGAAATGCGATGGAAATTTGAATTATAAATTAATTCCATTCTCATTTGCTAGTGACCAAGTAAAAACTGCATTTCCGGAAATTAAAGCTCAGCTTATTGATCAATTTGAGCTGAAAGAACTTATGCGACAGAGAAGATTCCAAGAAGCAGTTGATTTGGCCATCATAATTAAAAATACACTTACTACACTTCCTTCGTTGTACAACTATGGTGTTTGTCTTAATTATAATGGAGAACGGCAAGATGCCTTAGAAGTATTCACGAATATTTATGACCGAATAGACCCTCAAAAACAAAAGAATGTCAAATTAGAGGAATTTGGATTGCTCAAGTTGGAAAACGACCCAACAAAATGTCTTGCGGCAGGACAAATTTACTTTATATACTGGAGAAAGAAGAAACCGCTGCGATTTTTACATGAGACACTAAAACAACAAAATCGTTTTGAAATTCAGTACACCTACAATGGATTACTTGAAATAATTAACTCTGTCCAATTTTTTGACATTCATGACTTCTTTTTAAAATGTGACGGAAGACTCATTGTTGTAGAATTACGAAACGAAAATTTTGGGAAACAAATTGAATTAAAGGAATGCAGGATATATGAAAAAGTGCCCTTTTCCAAAGATTTAAAAGTTCTTAATTTGTTTGATACGGTTTTTGTGAACATCAAAGGAAAGGCTTATGAAATATTTGATCTAGGGTGTGCATTTAATTTAGCTAAACTGAATTCTCTCAAATGTGGCTATTCTGTTGCGGAGATTAGAAAGGCAAGGTTAATGTCGCTATGTCTTGGTGAACTTTCATCAATTGAAAATCTAAAACTCTCACGAGGTTGCCAAATTTCCATAAATGGAACCAAAATTTCTCCAAAGACGTTATCAATAACTAATCCTGCATTTCTCTGTAATGGCGTAACAATTAACAAGGTTTTCGTGAACGATGTAATTGATTTCCGCCAAATCAGCAATTTAGAACTGCAAACTTCAAGCGGAAAATCTTTTGTTTTGGATATGTGTGACGCAGTAGATGTCGACAATGTAACTTTAACAAATTGTGAGGTAATAAACTGGAAAACTGCAAAATGGAAGATAAATACACTAACTATAGACAGATTGCCTCCAGAAGAAAGTCTAATTGAAGTTCATCATGTAGATATTCAGGAATCTGTTGATTTTGCTTGCATACCTCAATCCGTACAAATACTGACACTTAATGATTCAACGGAGATAAGTGAGAATTCGAAATGCGGACTTACAAATTTAAAATGTTTAAACATCCATGACGTGATACCTGATTTGATTTTCAATCGGCTCTCCTACTGCCCAAACTTGGTTGCCTTCGAACTATCAACATTTCTGAAAGAATTGCAATTGAATTTGGATATCCTACCTAAAACTGTCAAACATATTAAACTAAAGAACGGGCTTTCTGATATATCTGTACTTAATCATGGAATGCGGAGAATAGAAACACTTTGCCTTCAAGGATTTTCATTCTCTACAATAGAAAGTATACTTCAGGGATTATTTCCACTACATCCAAAAATCCTCATTTTTACCTGCGAAGATATTACTGAACCGAAGTTAAGAACATTAGTTAGTCTGGCAATAAAATCCACGAATGAGGCTTTAACAGATGATCGTATGTGTAAAAAGTTAATTTTTGGAAAAGTGCAATGGGACAGCTTTGATAAATCAAATATTGGCAAATTTTTTGACAAGGAATCAGCTTATTATGTGTTTGAAAATGAAAGGGGGGTATTCCTTGAAGCTGAAGTATTCAATGAGAAACTGAACATTGATAACTTATTTTAAAATTACAAACCATGTTCCATTAAATAGAAATATTGTATAGGTAAATATAACCTGGGATTAAGGGATTTAAATTGTGTGTCTTTGCCAGTCGTAACTGAGCATCGACCTACAGGTATATTACACTGTACCCTTTTTAAACTCCAAAGCCGCACCAGAAAGTTTTCAATCCGCTGAATCTGTACCAGATGAGTAACAACTTTGCGGGGAGCTCATGACTCGTATTCAGTTAAAGTACATAACTGTACATTAAAAATTAACCATGATTGGCCTAGAGAAGTAACCTTCTCATCGTTTCTTATCTCACGTAATTTGCATTCTTATCTTAATCAAATGCAGATCTCCTTTCCTTTAAACTGACACAAGAAGACCAGAGATGTTGAGATAACCAAAGTGTGAAGTAAATATTCATATCTACCATAGTAAAATTACATTACTCATGCATACGAAAGCGTAAATTTACTTGGAACACGAATTTTACTAAGTCAGCGAATATTTAATTATAAATTTTTTAGCTAAGTTTCCTGTTTTTGAGTATTACTTGTAACCGAAGGATCTCATAATTTTTTCCGTTCTGAATTTCTGGAGTTCTGTTTTGAGTTCGCTAACAATAAGAATCATTGGCTTAGAGTGGTGCAATAATTCTGAGGGGTCATAGCAAAAGTGACGTAAATTTGTTTTACAGTTGTTAAGTTTGTAGAGGTACAGATAGATTTTAATAGTTTCAATACCATCAATCACCTTGTAACAGAGAATGGTTTCGAAAGACGAATATATTGATGCAAACGATTTGGGCCATATGACCCTATGCACTGAATATTCCTTTATCTATGATCTATGATTCGATTTCAGAAATAAATTTGTCTTATTTACATCCATACAATGTGAATGAATACAACATACATTTTTTAAACCTGTCAATAAACACAGAAACATACTCACAGCAACAACTTTTGTATTATCTCTAAATCTTTAACATTAAATCTTCAGAAGGAAAAGTCCAAAAATCTTAATATTAAACTTAGGTAGTTTTTCATTCAGCTGACTCATAACAATTTCGTTTATTGTTACTGACTACTGTTATCAGTATGTAGCGAATGGATGATTATTCTGAAGTCAATAAATTATTAGCCATTCAAATCACAGTGATCTACATATTTGACATGTTATGATGGTGTAATAAATTTTGCTAGATAACTACATGCAGTAAGCAGTACAAACAAGTAAGCTTATTACGCCTGATGTTGTTTCAACGCATACAAGAAGAAAGCGACTGTGTACAAAATTAGATATGAGTTGTTGACAAATAGATTGCCATGCATATACAAGTATAAAGTAATATTTTGCTGTAATCGTAAAGCTCGATAATTTTTCACAGTAAAAATGAATTCTCTTGAATTCTCTTAAATTTTCAAGGTTGAATAACAAATGTGGTTTAATCTATGACTATTAAGTCAAAATTGATTGAGTTTTCCACGATACTATAAATATAGTGGCTATATCTCTGCCATTCATGCATAATGCAATCTCTACAATTATATTATTGCAATAATATTATTATTCAAATGACGTCTGACATTACTACTGCGAAGTGCTATAAACTAATCTCACAAATGTAGTAATGTAATAATCTGCTCTTATACCAGATCCATGTAATAAATAATTCGGAACAACATTTCGAAGTAATTACACAAACACAGCTTTACTTTTAATTGGATTTCAAATAATATAAATACAGTGGCCACAATGAAGTTGCTCACAGTCTTTTCCTTGCCTGTCTTATTTGTTTTAAAAGTAGTCCACATTGACATCCAACCCTTTGTTGAAGCTTTATATACAAACTCCGCTACGGACAATATAAATTTCCATAACAGAGTAGGACAAACACTAAGTATTTATAATTAACATTAGTTCGACAAATTATTTAGCCTAAATCCTTCCTTTTCAAAATCAATTTTTGTTTAGGCAGATCAATTTATTTAGATAAATCATCGGTCTAAGCCTCAAAAGTACATAAACTTTACTGCAAATGTCCATTTTTGACGGGACGCTATATGAATTACAGAAATTGAAGTTGCACCTTTTGAAAATTAGACAGACGATTTATTACTATTATTACTATGTCCATGTTTATCCTCAATCGTCAAGTGTAATTTTTACATTTCTTACTAATTTTTCAGTGGTAATGCTGCTCTAACAATGGAATCAGTGAAATCTCTTAAAATGCCAAGTTTGGAATCTGAAAAGGAGGATTGCAATAATAATGAATCGAAGTGTCATGGACAAATTAAGGATCTTGAACTTTTTGTGCCAGCTAAATGGTGGAAAAATATGTTTTCTGAATCTCTGTATTTAAAAATGGATAGCCCGTACGCTGAAGATCCTAAGATTACAGAAAATGAAGTAAACCTTTTGGAATCGATACCTGCCATTAAAAATTTATTTTCTCGTATCTGTGAATCTGAAGGTAAGTTTAGGGTTCCCAATAATATTAATAAGGTCGGAAAGAGTGAAATGCATATGGCAATAATTTGGAGTTCATGAATTCAAATTCGTGTCCCCTAAAATGCAATTATATAATCATGAAATTCAGTCAAGCAGAAAATATAATTGCAAAGTTCTATAGAAAACATCCAAATTTTACAAAAACGTTAAATTTTATTTTTAATGCCGAATGTCGACAATTAATTTTTTAATTTCGGGAATCGAACATACCGTAACTGATATTTGATAGTTTAATTCCATTCATATTGTTGAGTTTCAACCTACAGCCAACAGTAAAAAAAATGAAAAAATAATTATTAGTTTTGGGAAATTTTGGCTATTGAAATGGACAATTTTCCTCGATGATTAATTTTCCTAAAAATTCTAAAATTAATCAAATTTCAATTTAAAGGTACTACAAAAATTATGGATCTTTGCTGTGGACAAGGACGGCACTCGATTTATATATCGAAGAAATATCCACATCTTTCCCTTTTCGGTCACGACTATTCCCCTTATTTGATTGACGTAGCTAAAGAGCGGGCTTCTGCTCAAAATTTGACGTCAACATTCTTTACAGTGGGTGAAAGTCGTCAAATTCCTTACAATGATAATACTTTTGATCTCGTATTGCATTTGGGAAACTCGTTCGGCTATTTTCCTACGGATGATGAAGATAAAGTTGTGCTGGCTGAGATTAAACGAGTCCTCGCTCCAGGCGGGTATTTTGTCCTTGATGTTTCTGACGGAAACTACATTAGATCTAGTTTTGAAGAACGCAGTTGGACTTGGTTGGATGATTCCACCATTGTTTGCCGTCAAAGACAACTTAGCAAAGATAACCACCGACTCATCAGTAGGGCCATTATGTCTTCTACAACCAAAGGAGTTATTGCCGACTGGCTTTACCAAGTGAGGCTTTATTCTAGGTCCGAATTAAATGAGATGATTACTGAAGCCGGATTTCTTATAACTGCTACTCCCCAAGAAGAAATTACTAGCACGATTGTGTCTGACTTAAATAAACCTGCAGATGGGAGCAAAGATGTTGGAATGATGAGCAGAAGAATTAGTATTGTCGCAAAGAAATCTTAATCATTCCCTATTTAGCCATTATAACCAATTTTTGCTACTGTTAAGAATAAACAGTTAATAGGCTGCAACTACATTTCTTCATGTCATCTAAGACCGTCTTTTTAAACTTCTTAGTTAATATCTGAAATGAAACCACCATTGGCATGATACTGTCATTTGGAATTATATAACTTTCTAGTTCTTTGGCAGAATTAATTAATGAATTTTTTATCATGACTATCGAAAAATTTACGTAAACCCAGTCCGCGAGCGAGACCAAACAAATTTTTATAGAAATAAAAATTAAATATATAAAATTCAATTATAAAAAATAACTTTTTTATAAAAAAGTTGATTTTAAGCCTATTAATAAAATAATATCAAATTAAAAGAGGGCTAGCAGTCTCATTAGTTCTTGGGCTAATGACACTACTTGGCCGGATTTAAAATTCAAAAGTTCAAGGAGTTCAAATGTATGCATCGTAAACTGAGATGGAAGAACCTCAGTCGAAAAGAATGGAAGAATGTGCTTAGGTAGTCTGATTGTATAGTTTATTGTACGGTGGAGAAGGAGGTATTACAATGTGATGGAACTTAAATACAAATACATTAAACGCTAAAAACAGTTTTGCAATATTTTTGCAATATCTATTGCAAAAGTTGAGTTGCAAAAGAGTTTCCTACATTGAAGTACACATTTCCTTAAATATAAATGCGAGAACTCAATACATTTAAAAAAGACATTATTATAGACTTTTATTTTAAATTACTCGATGAACCCTTCATGTAGTGTATTTTTGACAGGCTGTTTGTGCATGACTATTTTATCTTAGAGCTAAAATCAAAGTAATGGTGTTTGTGGTCGAATACTGAATTGATTGAATCAAGGTTTGATTGCTGACCGAGAAGAATTGCCCGATTTTAAAAGCAATTGGTATGCAGCCTCTTATCTCCCTTCGCACTAACTTATAGTAGGGATAGTTTGTACTAATCTTTCTGTACTTGAAAACCATAGTATGTTCGAATGTAGTTGCCATGATTGGTAAAACATTGTATTCCAATACTAAAATGGTTGCACAAACACAAGGACACATTAAGAACGCCGGCATTGGAATAACTTTTACTAATCGAAGACTGGCATACAAAGTTGTTATATGCACTGCCATAATAGACATGACTATTACAGGGGCCGCAAATTTCGTTAAATTTTGCAATCTCTGGTGCATTAAATACAAGGCTTTGAATTTTCTAATTGTTTTCATAATAATTAAAAAGGATTGAGCAGGTTTTCTTTTAGAAAATCGAGTATTAATTATTGTTTCTAGCCAGTAGTTCAACATAGAGCTATATATAAAAAAAATGAGACAAATTGACAATGCAGTACACCAAACATTAACATCTGCGATGAATAGAGCGACTGTGCACAAAACTCTTAGTGTTATCAAAGAGGCAAAATGTTCATCTAAATGGTCCAGAACAAATCTGCGACTTGGATCCAAGTCAGTTAGTGCTCCCAAGGAGATTGTGGCAATTATCGTCAGTCCGGCAATTAAAAATAAAGCTTTGATGAGATATGTGTTACTTAAGTAGCGGCATTCATTTAACGGTACGCATTCCTTCTTTCGCAAATCTATTAAATTGAAATCGGATTACAATGTAGTTAATTTACTTTACGTTAAAGTAAATTGGTTTAAATTGATTTAGATAACTATGATTATGAAGCCTTGTATACAGAAAATTGGTATGTAATACAATACTTACTTTCCCACTTGTGATCCAAGTAAAACATAGTATTAAATGTGGTTAGCAGTTGTTGACTTTCCAAAAAGATTGTCAAATGGGCAATAACTGTAATCAGCATGGCGAAATAGAAAAAAATATACACTACAATTTGATAAGCAAGAAAATTTGGAGTAGGATGAAAAATCTCACTTAAAAGTCGTACTGTTGAATAGATAAACATACAACCTATACCCTGAACTGCGATGTAAAACCACACAAAAAATTGAAATCTACTTGATGTCATTTGGAGGCGTCTTCTTGAGTCGTCCCAAGCAAACGGAGTAACTAAAAGGAGCCCTGCGATTTTAAAAAAACGCTTAAAAATGTCCAAATACTCCTGAGAAATCATTTTTATTTGGAAATTAATGCTTTCTACGACGCTAAATATTTTCAAACTATTACAGAGAGACACAAACAAACATTAAAATAAAAGTGTTTTGGCTTTCTGTAGTGTAAAAATGTACCCGTTGCCGAGTTATTGCAACATGTAGTTCAGCAGAATACTTCTCCGTATTTGTTTTTGAATAATTTATGTAGCTCTACTTTGCATGCCTTTATGATGCCAAGAAACTAAATGTCTTGGTTTCTGTATTTATGAAAACTATGAACATGCTTCTGTACTTGACCCTGTAGAGCATTAATCATTAATTGGTATTTTCTGGACAACTCTCTTCAAGTCAACAATTCTGCTTGCTTTAAGGTTTCAAAACATTTTTCTATTTGGATATTAGTACTGCCCACATTTAGGAAATATCCAGCATTCTACTTTAACAGGCATATGTAGGATAATTTCGCAATCTTAAAGTGTTTATCGTAAATTAAACATTTGTTCCTTCTAATGCCAACATCAATGCAAGGTAGGCAAGCCAAGTATAAGCAAAAAGATTTTGCAACCTTTCTAAAGCTTAAGTGAAATAACAGTAAAGAGTTGAGAAACAGCATGCACCCAAACTCATATACCCATTCAAATTTAGTATATGGAAATGTTTAAACGTCTGTAGTATCCTTTTCACTACTGAGGCAAATATGGGATTACAGAATGATTTTCTTGCAAGGTGAATGTGTATAGTGAGAATGTACCTCAGTCAGAATTGGCTAATTTAGCTCTAAAAATTTATACTTTTTGTGAAATAATTGCCTAATAATGATATAATATATAATATAATAATGCCATAATAAATAATAATTTAATGACATTAACACAGAAAGGTATTCCAGCTTTATAAAATATGTTACAGTGCAGATTAATATACAGTTTTATATGGACGTCCATGTATACACAAAAGCATTTTGCTTTGTCTTTGTCAGCTAAAATAACTTTGTTTTTTCTTGGATTACACAAGTATACCCTAAGTGTGTATTGATGACCCAAATAGAACATGTTATAGGGAGACACATATCCTAAAGCTTATAATTGCTAGCTCATCAAATCCATACCTGGCAATACTGCAAGAAGTTTGAAGACAATTACATTAAATGGTACCTTAATTATATTGAGTTAATGCTTGAACAGGACTCACTTCTGTAAATCTTATGTCACTGACCGCTAGGTAATTAATTACTAAGACAGTTAATTAGAATTTCATGACAGATTCATCCTACTGTAGGCGTTAATTTTGTCATTGACAATCATATGAAACGTGTTATTATAATGACATATGTTGAAATCTAGTGAATTATTCTTTCATATTCTCTTTAACCAAATTTAGCATGCACAGATGAAATCCCAATAAATATCGTCTTAGCACCACTTAGGTATGATTTACCCGACATCACAAAGCGTAATTACTGCAGCCTAAATTTATTTGATAGTTAATTAGTATTTAATTTAGTATTTTAATACATGGTTATCAGTTTGCCTTATTGCTATTTTAATACTGCTATGAACAATGAACGCAACCCACTTATACTCATTGCTATAATTTTCTCAAAGGTATACTTAGCATTGAAGATACCAAATTTAACACACAATAATTACTAGTTTCTTGTATAACTTTTGGCTACCCTACGAGAATGGTTTAGTAAACCATTGAGTAAAGGTAATTGATATCGTTGGTCTCAAAATGCTTAGTTCAAGATCTTTAAAACTTTTACAAATGTATGTCAGTATTGGTGCGAGAGCAAAAATATCTCCATTTTCATGGAATCCCATTTCAAATACTTTATCCCTTGAACGAAGCTTACTACATAAAATATTGTGGAGTATAGCAGGGATTCAGGTTTTTCTGTACAACATTTACATGATCGCTAGATTAATAGCGGAAATACACATTGGGTCCCAAAATTATGCTCAATTATCGCTCATATTCTTCTTCAGTTTAGGATACACGTGGGCTTGTGCCAATTATTATAATTTTTATAAAAAGAGAAAAGACATGGTAACATTCTTTAATATGATGATGTCAAGCAATACTTTACTGGAAGGTTTGCATATTTAAAAGCTCAACATAATTATTATTTATTTTGGTTAAAAACTCATTTTAATAGTTTAATTTTTAATTTTTTTCAGGATATTTGCCTGATTTGGAAAAGTCGTCCATTTTCCATCCATCGATTCTGCTGCAAATTATTATCGTGATCTTCACTGCAGTTATTGCAGAGTTTACAGTTATTTTAGCGATTATGTTTTCTTTAATCTATTATGAAAAAGTCTATATTATGTCTACATTTCCTGAGTCATATATTTCAAAAAATGTAATGCTCATCTTTTTACCACTGGAAATGATGTCAAAATTTTGTTGTGGTTACACAATGGTATTTGTTCTCATTTACATATTGACTTATATTCTTACGGTTCCACACTGGATCAAACTGTTAAGGTAATAACTATTCGCAAATACCTTCACTATGTTGTTAGCTGACTTTGTACTACACAATGAGATAAGCCATTTCAATTCATTCATTTTTTCTTGAACATAGGGGACAACGGAATATCAAAACTAAAATCTGGGCGCTTCGAAGAATTTCAATACTGAATGCGCATTTCAATAACTGTATGATTAGACAGCTTTTCCCATTTATTATTGCATTTTATGGATTCATTATTTCCTTTACTGTTTCTGCTTCTATTCGCCTCGTTCACCGGGTTCCGTGGACGTCGTATATTCTCTATCTTGTATGTATTCCAATTGCAATTTTTTCTTCAACTGTGGTTTTAGTTGTATCCTCTCTAGTCTACGAACGTTCGCTTCTACAAATTAATCTGCTCAAAGCGATTCATACAGTGAACGCAGCGGATAAAAGGGAGATTAAAAGTTTAGCACCCTTTGGAATCAGGGTTGGAGTTTTAAAGGCGGTGAAATATCTGTATCTCCTCGTTTACTACTTGTCATTGTCCAACTACACTGTATCAGTTTTAATTGCATTTCCTAAATTGAAGGCCCCTGGTGATAGTGATACCCAAGTTGAATAGTGTCTATTCAATTAAATCATTAACGGTGAATACCTTTAGAAACAATCTAGGAAAAATATCCACCGTAATAAGTAAGATGCAATAGTGTTGCAAACGTGTAATATACTAGTGCAGTAATATTATACGTTGTTTCATACTACTAAGATTCTTGGGGATTTTTATTTGCACAAATAAAGTCAATGGGAGAAAAATAAAATTTCAGCTTGATAATGATGGTAAATTGACAATTGTGTAACAGTTTTTTGATTAGGTATAGAGTCCTACTGAAATCGAATTACATTTTTGTCGTTTGCTCCACACGGAAACAGATGTGAATTGAATAAAGCACTGATATAAACCTAGATAAAGATAATAAGTTACTAAAGATTTGAAGTAATAATTTGAAGTAATTTGAAATGAAGTTTACTTGCCAAACGAAATCAATCTTGTTTTCCATGCACCTTAAATATACTGTGTATGACAGGAAATTGTAAAGTCTACATTTGTCGCTACATTTGTTTGTATGATTCATATCGTAACAATTACAGTCCTTATTAGCAAACTGACGCATACAGGAGAGGCACCCAGAAACTGAAACATAGGTAAGTAACATGGTTTTTTCCTTGGTCCTTTGGAAAAAGTTCCGTAAGGTAATTTTTTTCCACAGGAAAATCTCCTGAAGCTATACCTGAGAAAATGTTCAGTTGCATATTGGCGCTGGGTTATATTTAGGAAATATTCAGCATTCAACGTAAACATTATTGTAATAGAATTTTTTGCAATCTTGATGCTTTCATCATAAATTAAAACTTCATTTCTTTTATTCCCAACATTATTGCGATCGAAGCGTTGCGAGAATTTATAGATAAACAAAGGGCGAAAACTGAGCCACAAATTTTAATAAGATCAAATATTGACTACGATGATATGTATTTCTTCGCAGCGAAGTACTTCCAAAAATACCGAGAACCAAAATGAAGAAATTGATGTGTGACTAGTGTCATTGTAATTAGAATACTTTCGAGGACTTTGTGTTATCTGAAAACACTGTTTGGGAGTGTACTTCCAAGAAAGTAAATTGGAGAGAATCCCCCTGTAATTGTCCTATCTCTCAAATACAGTTTATCTACAAACACGTTATTAGCAGACGCCGGATAGGTAGGCATCAAAAAACGCTGAAATAGGCAGGCAAATAGGCCCTAAAATATGCCCAAATAGGCCCACAAATAGGCCTAATTGGAACTAATAAAATAACACAATAACTGATAAAAGATACCATTTTATTGTAATAATTGTGTCGTCTACTTCATATGACAATATCTTTTAATTCCTGTGCTTGCAAAGCATGACAATAGTGGGAAATTGACATGGATAAGAGTCACATACTTATATTTTCGAATTTAGCTCAGTTATTATTTCCGGACTTTGGTTTTCAATGGTAGAGGTAAATAAATATGCTATATTCGAAAATACTTTCGCTTTCGCTTTCGAAAGTGCTTTCGTGGATGTGGAGTGGAGACAATATGTACTTTTATAGACATTTGTGGGTATTTACGCTAGCTTAATTGTAATTTTGTAGAATTTTTCAAAATATTTTGTAAAAAAAGGCTTGTTTTTGGCCCAAAGTCTCAAAATAGGCCTAAAATAGGCCCAGATCCCGAAAAAAGGCCTTGATCCTACACCACGTCGCGAAATGTCTAAAATAGGCCAAAATAGGTAAAATGAAACATCGTTTTTTGACCTCTCCAATACCTACCCTGTCAAAAATCGCCACGCAGAATTCTGCGGGCGAGACCCGGCGACGGACACGCAGAAGATTGGCGGTTTTACCTGCGTATATCATTCTGACACATGCAGAGTAGGAACTGCAATTATGTACCCACGGGCTTCACTCTGCAGAAAATTAAAGAAAAGTTTTGCGCGTTTTCAAAACCGCGACTACTGGGACCTCCGGTTGCGCGGTTTGCTACACACAGAAAATTGGCGGTTTTACCTGCAGTTATTTTTCTGCGGGTAAAAGCCACCTGCTGTGCAAACAGACAAAAAAATTATTTCCTGTCCCTTATTCTAGTTAGATTGCTACCTGTGGGTAATACTCGACACACTTTTTTTGATCTTCCTGGGAATCGAAGCTGAGACCTTCTGTTTTGCAGTTTAGCTATTTTACCTCTTAGCTATGTCGACTTCACTGACTAACGAAACGATTTTTTTGTGTAATATCCATGCAGCAATAATGCATATGCATAGTTTGTTTGTGTCAATACAAATATAATCAATTTATTTTCACGAGTCCCTGTGATTTGAGTAGCAAAAAACGATTATAATTCCTTATTGATATGATTTAATTAACATTGGAAAATTTTTAAACTTTGATTAAATGTTATCAGTCACGTTTTGATTGTTATTAGTCCTTCTGTCTTTGTTTTTCAATTCACGCATGTAGTCAGGCATAGACATTTTTATTTGGCGAAGCAAGCCACTTTTTCGCATGCGGATATTTTCAATCTGGTATCCGTAAGTCTGCAGAGTATATTCTAATATACAATTTTATAACGAATATTATTACCATTAATATTTTAAATAATGTATATTAGTATTTAAAACTGTAGCAAGATCATTACTTATTATGGCATCTCGCCGCAGTGGGTCCAATTCTGCCCTAGCAGGTGCGTTGTTATTTGCGCTGCAGGCAACACCAAATAAGGAAGCTTCTCTAAGCTCAGCATCCGTAAATAAAACGCGCATCATATTTCTGGCAAACACCGTTGGTCGATCCGAAAGCGCCTTAATGGTGTCAATTTTATGTTTTGGAATGACTACATTACTTGAAATGTTAATATTTTCCTATCACAAATATGTGAATTATAAGCAAATTACTAGAAGTGTATTAAATAGTAAATGTATGTTAGTACATGAATATATTTTTTACCATGGTATTCTCATTTTGCAATCTCTGCTCTAACGTTTTTATCGTGCTTTTCCGTGTGGTAGCTTTATCTATAAAAATAAATTTCATTAATAATGCATAACACCACACATTCCATGATTTATCATGTTACGTTTGTTATACAAAATGGTTTTTGAAATTTTTTATTACATTTCCACTTGTCCACTCGCTTTTTTAGCTTTTCAATTTCCCTTTTCAAATTTTCTTTTTCATCGTCATCATTTAAAGAACCTTGGGTGGATTCCAATCGGTGCAGCACATTTGTTACGTTGCTAAAAGCGACTTCATTGGCATTAGCAAAGTTAACTTCGTCACTGGAGTCAACTTGTTCCACAGAAATAGTGTTACCCTGAATATACAGTTAAAGGAAAAAATGAAATAAGAGTGGCAAACGATGATAGTAAATATAAATTATAAATTATTACAGATCTGTGCACTCTCCTTGCATTAGTACTATCAGCAGTATCTCGCGCAATTGAATTTCTTGCTTGTACGTTCTTAGCGTACTCTGTGACTTCAAAATCCATATCGAGTTTTGATCCTGTAATTTTATACCGGTATGTGTGAATTAAGAAAAACATTGTTTAACGTATAAATAGAAATACTAATAATATTAACAAAATACATACCAAATTGGTGAATTATGCCATCGTACTTTTTACGGCGCCAAGCGAACTTAGTTGTTAATCCTAAGAGTTCTTCATTGGATTGATTTTTCAAATTCGAATCTACCAAATTACGTTTTGGGACAGAGGAATATTTATTTTCTCCAACCCACTCTACTAAAAAAAATCCCCCATAATGTTCAAAAATTTATGACAACCAAACTAAAAAGACTAATGATAAAGGAATTGAACTCAGAGAAAAGCATCTAGCTATTAGTACTATTGCACTCCTTTGGTAGGTTAGGCGGGTTTTATTCAGCGGTATAAGTATAATGAGCAATATACATATAATGATAGGGTGCACACAAAGAGAATAAGTACAAAATGCTCTTTTATAAGCAAGGACACTTGCAAAACGGCGGATAAAATATAGCTTTGAGTAACATATTTGATATTTTATTTATACAATGGGAAGAAGCGGAAGAACACTTCAACAATTATCTATATAATTATTCTGGTGGAACAGCAATACATAATTTGTCAAACATAACTTAAAAATGGTTCTATGGTTCATCAAGAAGGTAAGGTTATTATTTGTAGGCCTTATGTTCACATCAAAATTTTTATACTAAATTGATTATGAATGTATTAAGATTTAATTATTTTGTATTAGGATTAAAGCAAAATTCCCCTAGCAAACATTTTGACTTTGCCAAAACGATTAAAATAGAGTTATTATATTACAACACAGAAACTCAATGAAATAGAAGCCTTAATACTTAAAGATTAAAGATGCATCTTAATATTTGTGTCGACTTTGTTCTGAGTAAAGAATCCTGCGCTAAACAAGACCTTTTCGCCATGTTTCCTGCAGATGAATATCTGCGTGTAATTTAAAGTACAATTTCAAGCGTTCTGACATCCTCAGGTAATTTTCTGCAGGAATCTGCAGGATCGCGCGGGGGCTACTCCTTTATTAAAAATCGATTGATTTACACGCAGTTTCCTGCGGGTAACTTCTAAGGGGGTAATTCGTGTATATCCAAGCCGAAATAAGTGTGCCTTAGCCCTGAAAGAAAAGGCATTTGCCTACCTATCCGGTGTCTGGTTATTATACTTTAGCTTCCAGGAATAAATTTATCCACTGTAGTGTAGCACTAACCTACAGCAGTAAAGCACTTTAAAGGAAAATGGGGAGACCAAAAGGTGTCACAAAGGCTTTGCTTATGTAATCTCCCGCCAATGTATACCATGACTTGACTAATATTTGTTCCGTGACTTATTTTGTTATTCCTAATAATAATGTTACTTTTACGTATATAATATTTTCAATTTGTCCCCAATTCTCCTGTATTTTGTCCTAATTCGGTTGAAGTAAGGCAGCCGTGGCATGTGGGGGAGGTGGGGGAGGTGGGGGAGGTGGAGGTGTTAGGGGAGGTGGAGGAGGTGGGGGAGGAGGGGGAGGTGGAGGTGGGGGAGGGTGAGGTGGTGGGGGAGGTGGGGCAGGTGGATGTGGTGCAGGGGGAGGTGGGGGAGGTGGAAAGTTCAGATTTGCATGTAGAGGGTCTCATAAATCAAATCTGAACACGGCAGTGCATATTAGTCTCATATTTCTGTATCAAAGTTGTCCTTCGCTGTAAAAATGAAAATAATTTTGTGACCTGTCGTTCTGTCGGCATTTATTTACTTGAACTTATAAAATACTTCCTATTTTCTGAAAAAGAACCAAAGTATTTATTAAATATTTTTTGAAAACCAGGCAAATAATCTTTAAATGTCAATTTTTCTAAAAAAAGGCAAATGCATTATCTAAATGAAAATAAATTTTCTTACAGTCATCCAGGTAGAATACAATTCTGAAAGGCGAATTTACTGTTTATGAAGTAAATAGGACTGTTTATTTAACTGGGAAAAAATTGATGTTGTAAGCCGTGACCCTAGAAATAAATTGTATCCAATTGAGGTGCTAAACTTCAGAATTTTATTCTACTGTACGTATGACTGTAAGAAAATTTATATTCATCTAGAAAACGCATTTGACTTTTTTAGAAAAATTGACATATAACCATTACTTATGAAAAAATATTTAATAAATACTTTGGTTCTTTTTAAGAAAATAGGAAGTATTTTATAAGTTCAAGTAAAGAAATGCCGACAGAACGACAGGTCACAAAATTTTTACAGCGAAGGACAACTTTCATACACAAACATGAGACTTATATGCACTGCCGTGTTCAGATTTGATTTATGAGACCCTCTACATGCAAATCTGAACTTTCCACCTCCCCCACCTCCCCCTGCACCACATCCACCTGCCCCACCTCCCCCACCACCTCCCCCTCCCCCACCTCCACCTCCCCCACCTGCCCCACCTCCTCCACCTCCCCCAACACCTCCACCTCCCCCACCTCCCCCACCTCCCCCACATGCCACGGCTGCCTTACTTCAACCCCTAATTCTCCTATATTTTCAAATCGTCAACAAGTCTTCTAAATTTACACATTGCCCCCAGCTCTCCTATATTTTCAATTTGTTCCGATTCTCCTATATAGTTACAATTATATATTGTGTTGCATGAGTGACTGGGTCGACCGAAATTTTTGATGCGGAAAATCACACACATTTACAGAGATGACCAGTACGAACGATTCATATGGTAACGCATATAGTTGCTGATTTTGTGAACTTCGTAATTCAAATCAAATTTTCCTAATTTTATATAAGCGAATTTTGACATATTTCATTATAGTTTCACTGATTTATAAGACAGTATATTCATTTAATAAATGTCCAAAATTGTTGGATGTATAATAATAGAAACTATAAATAAATTACACATTGGCTAAAAATTAGTTGGATAATATAAAACATTGCCAAGCCGTAACATGAAGCGAGCCAGAGGGTTAAAGGAAATTAATTACCTCTTTACAGAAAGTGGGCCTAAATTAAATGGTTGTCATATAAATAATGAATGCTTCCAATATCATCCAAAAAGTTGGCTTACCGCTTCATAAAGTGGGAAACACCCAAAAAGTTAGCTTACCGCTTCATAAAGTTGGAAACACCCAAAAAGTTAGCTTACCGCTTCATAAAGTGGGAAACACCCAAAAAGTTAGCTTACCGCTTCATAAATTGGGAAACACCAAAAAAGTTAGCTTACCGCTTCATAAAGTGGGAAACACCCAAAAAGTTAGCTTACCGCTTCATAAAGTTGGAAACACACAAAAAGTTAGCCTACCGCTTCATAAAGTGGGAAACACCCAAAAAGTTAGCTTATCGCTTCATGTGATAAAAGGCATTCAAAATTGCGAATATACCGCTACCCAAAAGTGGACACACCCAAAAACTGTGTTTTACACCTAAAACTCCTATTTGACTGTCTTATTCAATAAAAAGTGGAAGCGGTGTAAAATATTTTTTACTATCCCGCTAACAAACTACTAGAAGCGGTGTAAAATATTTTACTACCCAAAACCCCATTTTCATATCTTATTGCTTTTAAAATGAGCTCGCGTTATCTCCGAAAAGGGTGGGGTGACCACGCCCATTTTAAATAGGGTTCCTAACTAGGTCGAGATGAGTCCAAATCCGAGGTTTTATCCAAATCGGTCAATGTCTTCAAGAGTTATGGTGTCTTCATACGTACGTACATACGTACATAGGGACAGACAACACGGTTCCATAAGTGAGCCTCTGGCTCGCTAAAACTATCTAGTTAAGGTTGAGAGCTGAGCGACATTTTGGAAACTGAAAAGCTATTAGTTAGCGTGGTAGTTAGTAAAGAGCGGATAACTCCAACAGTAAAGAAGTAAATGCAAAAGTGAAAATGTAGAAAGAATCTCCATTCCATTGGCAAAATTCTCAAGTGTTGAATTTTTGATTTATCGTCTGTGCTTTGAGAAAAAAGTAATTTAAAAAAGACAACAGTAGGAATCGAACTACATTGGTTCGATTCACACTGTTGGCTTTTTTTAACTACTTTTTTCTCAAAGCACAGGTGATAAATCAAAAATTCAACACTTGAGAATTTTGCCAATGGAATGGAGATTCTTTCTACATTTTCACATTTGCATTTACTTATTTAATGTTGGAGTTATCTGCTTTTAAGAAAGTGAACTTTTTCCATGTTAACTTGCTTTGCAGTTTCCAAAATGGTGGTCACCTCTAAACCTTAATATACTATACTCCCCAATATTGTATACTATCCGTAAAATATATACGAACATATATACGAAATATATACGAAAATTGCCGCTTCCTGACTCGACGTGCGTAAAGTCAAAACCAACTTAGATAGATATCATGGCACTGTCTTCTGAATACTGTAATCCCTATGAATACTTTGTGCTGGTCCTCTCTGTAGACACAAATACTTAAGCAGAAAGCCAAGTATTATTGTAAAAGGGTTACTGCTACTTAATAATGGAACATGAAAATACACTTAACTTATCATCCCATTCTCCTGTATATCAAGTAATGCTATTTATTATTGATTATTGATAGTTTCTTTATTAAAGTTCGTAAGCAGTAGCGGCTAGTTCAAAAGAGCACTCCTGTTAAACAGATTTGTCTGAATGACTATTCTCAAAGCAGATCTATGTGCACTCCGGAAAAATGATCTCCTTAATATTATTTGTTGGAGTGAAAAGGAAAAGCTTACTTTACTATCTAAATTATCTCACTCTGTCAGCATATTAGGTCATCCAATTTTTTTCTCACTTTTTTCTAGGGGAAGGTGGCCGTTGAAACCGTTTCGTTAGTCAGGCAGAAACGAACGAAACGAATGGTCCGACATCTATGTCTTATCTTATCATTATAATTGGGCAACTGCATTACGTTTAGAGTCTCCGAATTGAATCGTATCAATTATAAATTTACCCTTGCACTTTGTGTGTCCATTTTACACAGACAATTCATTGGCGCTTGACTCTGTCAATGTCCACTGCATACTGTTGACGGCAGTATTTACACTCATTGTTATACTGTTCAAATTATATCGCACGTTGGATTATCTTCTATTTAATATGACAATATTTGACACTTTTACTTTTGACATAAATTATTATCTTGATTGATTGAATTTGTCTGACAGGAATAATATTGCAAAATGTAATTTATATTTATAACTCATAAGATCTACGAATAAATACATTTGCGTAGGCAACAATTACAATTTCCTACTGTGATCGTCCAATTGGCATTTTGTTTAAAAAATGCGATTAAAATTTGCACATTTCCGACAATAATCTATGGTTCTGTTCACCTTTATAACAGTTTAATAGCAAATCACTACTTTTAAATGTCAAGATAAAGTGAGATCTGACTTGAATTATAGGCAAAACTTTACTTTAGATACCCCAGCGGCAATATAAATGAGATAACCGGTAAAATGATTATTGCCTACTTAGCAATGTCAATGTGACTTACAATGCTCCTATCAGTGTTTCCTAGAAAGCAAAATAAACTGTTGTACTTTGGTTGATTAGAAATGATTGACAAGACCATAAACATCGTTGTTTTCCGAATAAATTCCAAATATAAATTGGGGCCGCGAATTGATTGCATCATTTGCATTGCAATTGCAGACCAAACATTCGGTATGCGTTTACAAAGTTAAATAGAAAGAGTTATGTTAAAGTAGAAGTGTTACTGCTCATTGGAGCAGCTAACCTTCTTGGTGTGACATGGTCTCACGGTACACCTGCTGCTACAACTTAACTGTGTCCTGCAACTGTTTCAATGTCTACCTTATCAGATTGCCGTTTTATTTTTGAAAATTCTCCAGGAAGTTTTCCCAAAGCTAGTACACCACATATTTATACCACATGTTTATTATCAAACTTTGTTAAAATCAGAGGTGTTCAAGAAAGTTTACCAAACCATTCATCTTAATTAGCCAAGAATTTGCAAATTAATCGATAAATATGAAACATTTCAAACACCGTCGAATCTGGTAAAATTCTTAATTGAACATATACAGGGTAGAATTTCTATAATTAATAATGAAAAAGATCATATAGCAACCAAAAATTGAAAGAAAAATATTAAGCAAAATATTGTCCGATTAATACCAGTAGTACCACAGGCATATATTGCTCAATATTTTCATCAATGATGTAAGCAATGCAATAGAATTAGATTATTTTCTTTATGCTGGGGATCTGTGCGGATGCGGAATGTGTATAAAGAATGAATGCTATTTTAGAAAGGTTAAGTATGCTGTGTAAAGTTAACAGTTTGGAAATACATTTATCCAAAACAATGGAAATGGTTTTCTGCAGAGCACATGACTATAGAAGTAAGAGAGTAAACTTTCAGTATCTGAAGTATGCGTAGTCCTTACATAAAAAGCTATAAGAACTATACTAGGTCACTTTTACAAGTGCAGAATGGGTGCGGTGCACGGGGACCACTTACGCGTATTATCTTCTGACCAATAAAGATAAGAGGTATTGTCACTTGCTTTACGTTAGTGAACAATTCCTGTTTTACTACTCCATTTCTACTACTATTCAAAATTAAACATTTAAACAAACTGATATGCAAACAATCCAATGATGGTGCTCTGTGATATAGCTCTCCTGTAAATGAATTTATATCCGTGAAGGCCAATAAATATCTTTTATGCTTTAGCTTACTTGTACTAAATCGCATTTTTAATAGATATGCCCACTCACAACCAGAAGCTGAGACATAAGTTAATAATTGCCAATCGAAATACAATTCTAGTCAACAATTGAACCTTGAACCTGTTATGCCAAACGAAATAAATTAAATTAGATAAATTATATACAGACGTTTGTTTTGAGTTTTTTATTTGTGATTGGCAGCTCTGCTTTCAGAACTTCAAGTATCTGTGGAACAAAATTCAAAAACAAAGAACAAAGTTCCTTTTGTAAATTAATTAGAAAAATATTGAAGGACCTAATATGAGTGTGTCCGGTAATTTAGATTCTTTTCAGAGAGCAAAGTAAACTTTCCCGTTAAACTCCAGCAGTAATATTAGGAAGATCATTTTTCTGCAATACCCATCTGCTTTGAGAATAGTCATTCAGGCAAATATGTTTAACGGGAATACTGTTTTGAACAAGCCGTTTCAGCTTGCCGGCTTTAATGCAGAAAATATCAATAATGAATAATAGCATTACTTGATATACAGGGTAATGGAATGATAAGTTAAGTATATTCTCATGTTCTATTTCCATTATTCAATTTGGAGTTCCAGCCTTAATCCAGATAAGAATGCAGATAGGCATACAATTTCCCAATTAAGTATACAGAAATTGTCTTGCCAATATGGAACACAAATATATGTTTTGTAAAAATGACTCAAAAATATACTGGTTACTTTACGGTTGAATGGTAATTTAAGATATTAAAGAAATTAAATGTAAACTATATTATATTACTCTTGTTGGAAGTAAGAGGTCTCAAAATATTATTAAATACGCAAATACAAAAGGTCTAGTAGTCCATGGCTGTTTCTGTGGGAGATGACATCAATGGGTCTAAAAATGGCTTCCATATATCTAGGTTCACACATTTACAGGAAACAGCAAAGCGACAGATACCAAGGTCTACCGTGTCACAATTGAAAACTGTAAGTGCTGGTAGAAAATTGTTTTACGCATCACTCGAATTGACCGATCTAGTACCTGTTCATCGAATTTGCCTTGTGTTGTGTTACTATCTATACTATCGAAGTGTCACACTGAAATTTCCTGTAAAAATAATGATCAATGGATATCTGTATTTTAATTAATTAATTAATTTATTTTAATTTATTTTTTGACTTATAAAATCTTTTGCGATTCAAATGGTTTTGACCAACTTTTATGCTAATGCAATACATAAATTACTTTTTCTGTGAAGAGATTAATATGTTATTAATATGATGAATATGTTAAAATGCTAAGGATTCATAAACCATAAATAAGCACCGGGTATTTTCAGCCGTCCATTGTAGGTTATTATTTTGTATCATCTGGCTTATGGCATATAACAGAAACCCATAGGGGTCATAATACTCTGCATTATAGGTATTAGTGTTCAGGATATAAGATATTTTTGATTACGTAACTACGTCTCAGGAGTGATTATACATAGCAATTTTGATGTATACTGTCATAACTCCCAAATCCTGCAATTGCAATGCCTATGAACATCTCTAACAGTTTATCAGCGTCCTAGGTTAGCGCTGGCTGAGCGCTTTTCTACGGCGACAAGAAAAACAATTTACCCCTTTCTGTGGCCACATCTTAAGATGGGAAGATATATTTATCCTAGAGTTGATTGAAATTTACTTAGTTACTTTTCGTGTTGATGAAATTTTTAGGGTTTCGGAATTTCCCTAAAAAATTACTTTTGTCTTAATTTCATTTGCAGTTTGGAAGAGGATTCTGGTGCCAACAATTTTAAATGACACGTCAGAGACAATTGGTCACCACTGTCGTTAATGCACTAGTAAATTGTTGATATTTTCGTATAAACTACTTCTTAAGTTGTGCTTTACGAAAATGCACACCTCAAGTTTTGTTGTATACGTTTTTGTAATACGGTAGACGTAGAGTCCTAATATAAACAACTTCATCTGTTATGTGGTACACTCTGTATTGTGATATTATTTATCAATAAATAGTAATAAAATTCCCAATGTCCACAAATGTAAGCAAGTTTAAAACTTACACAGTTATCCACCTTTGTAAAAAAATTACTTATCTAATTGTAATAATAGTCCTATATATAGGTACTTGCTATGTACAAATTATATATAAATGGTTATAGTGGATCATTTGACGTACCTTTTGTTAGTCTCAACTATTTTACTTAGGTACGTTTTAGCAAACAAACGAATGTGTAGTTTTTATCTTTACATTACCATTTAAATTTCTAAAAAAATTGACATTGGTATATCAATAAATATAAAAAATAAGTGATAGAGTAATAAAAATGGCTATCTGTTAATCAGCAACATGTGTGGGTAATGTGGTAACATAGGTACGCATGTATAAGTAAATAGTGGCGACACATACTGAACCTATTTGTAGTGCTTCAACGTTGAAAATAAATATGTATTATTTCCATGCAAAATAATTCCGGTTTTGTGTTAGTGTCTAATTCAAATAATGCTCATATCACAACGAAATGTCTAAATTCATGTTTTCATAAAAGTCGCTCAATATTGATAGTGATAGTGAACCCATGCATTTTAACAGTCTCTATTAGTGATCTCGTTTCCCTAATGATAAAACGATAATTGCATTCAGATTAGAAAACATGTTCACTGTCAAAACTCGCTTAGTAATGAGATTAGATAATTTTATACCTGCTATGAGACTTAAGTATTAAATGGGCTTTATATTAAGATCACTGCAAATGAAGATCGCTCGTGGATAATACACTTTCAGGGTGACTGCAGCATTATATTATATCGCATTGGAAGAAGAAAACATCATGTTGGCCATAGCAGTTATTTTCTTATTACTACAGACGTCTTGTTTGGTGTCCACAGCGACAATAAGAAGAAATAGTGGTTATGACAATATAAATACTTCGCACGAATTACAAAGCGAAAGTAAATTATACCAAGAAAGAAAAAATTACTCCGAAATTTTGAAGGTAAAACAAAACAAAATCAACATTAAGCCATAGAAAATAAAAAAGCTTGATTATCAATGTTCAATTTTAAACTATCGTATTTACAGAATTAAAATATCTGTTCATTTTAATCACGTCTATGCAGCCATTAGGAAATGAGGCAAATTAACATTTGAAACAAAACTTACCCATATTAGAAATATCCCTAACTGATATTACTTCATGAATTTCGACAAGTAGCACAATATATTATTTGCTGACAAATTTGCAAGTCCAAAGTAGTACCATACCATAGCTAAAGAGGACTGTTCTATGTAATATTAAAAGGACTAGTAAGGCATAGAATAATTCAAGTTAGTTGAAATATAAAGATATACATTCAATTGGAAAAGTGAGTAACCACGATCACAATGATGTTGATTGTTGTAGCATTGCACAATGCGAAACAGGTAGAGAAGTTCAGTGTAAATATATTAATTTATTTTGTTTAGGGATATTTAAGCAGATAAGCATTTTAGGTTGTTTTATTATAGACGTAGAACAAGACTTATGTTTGAACAGAAAAATCCATTGAAAATACAGTCCCTTCAGTCAAAAATTATTCCCCTTAAAATGGGAGATTTCAGACGAATATTTCGACAATGTACGTAACTCTGCAAATGCGGTGGGTTAAAGACGTTTTGTGAATGTCCAGAGAGTTAGTAAACTAATGTCGCTATATATATCAACATAACAAAAAGTATAGCAAAACAGTTGATACTACTCTAAAGAACGAAAAGATTTTTACATTGGAATATAAATTTTCATTAGCTTATCTCTTAGGGTCCGCCTAAGACAACCATTTCACTATGGCTGCAGGGAAAAACGGGGGATATATTTTGTGTTTCTAGGTACCATTTGAGTCCCGTATCTAGATTCCATGGTCACATTTCTCCCACAGACATTCCCGGCCGAAAAATCCGATTTCGGGTTTTGACCTACTGCTCTTAATAGCTTTTGAATACGTCAACGTACAACGTTACAAATAGGATTTAAATCATTCGAAAGCTCTTGACAGCAGCTTTCCATTGATATAAAACATGATTAATGTTATAAGGGTAAGATAAGGTCAAAATTTGATGTTTTCCAATTTTTGAAATTTTTTATTTCCAAAAGAAGCAGCCAAACGATGGTACAGGTTAAGAACCCTGTTTTGGGCTATCGCGTTTACTGTGTTCGCATATATATTTCAGTTTGAAATTTTTACCACTGAAGGTATATATTGTAATGTATCTGGAGGATAAGTGTTGAGTGAGGGCTCAACTCCGTTGAGGAAGAATCTCAATTGAAATGTTGGGCTTTTACCATTGAAAACATCATGAATTGCTTCTACTTGCATTCAAGACATCATAAATGGACTTTCGCACAATGTTTTCATTATGAAATATTTTTGATTATGCACCTTTTACCCACCTTTTATGCACTGGGAAAAATTTGACTGCGGGCTCTCTTTAGTTTTAAAGTACTAATTTTTTCAAAAAAAAGTTTCGATTTACCAATGGTAAAAGGTACATTTAACTGAAGGAACACTACCATATGTAATGGCAGTAAACCTTAAGCTCCAAGTTACTATGGGTTATGACTCGACGTTAAACATTATAGTACATGTGAATGTATAATTGCATATACTATAATTACGGAAGTACATAAAGTGTCCGTCCAGCAGGGTATGATTGTTGGTCCCAAGGAGTATAAATGCCATAATACAAATATTGGGCTTCCATAAGCTCACTACGTCATCAACACGTTGCAGTGCTTGCTCAAAGAATAAATTATTAGGAATAATATTTTCGACATTTTTCCCAATATATATGAATCAGTGTGGTAGCTAATGGGGTTGCAATCCTTCAAATAATTTGAACACGATAATCAAATTAACAGCAAACCGTAAAAGAAGCAAACCATACTGGCTGCCTTAATTGTAATTTGATAATTTGAAATTGTGCATTTTTTCATAAAACAAAATAATTAATGTTTTTCATGGAAACTCGACAACATTGATGATTACACTGCAACGAAAAACTAATTAATAAACGAAATTGGTGAGCCTCCGGCTCACTAATGGAACCGTGTTGTCTGTCCGTATGTATGTCACCACTCACCACCATAACTCCCGAACGCATTAACCGATTTGGATAAAACCTCGGATTTGAACTCATCTCAACCTATTTTAGAACTATTGAAAATAACTATAAGCTAACTTTTTGGGTGTTTCCCACTTTATGAAAGGGTAACCGCACAGTTTTGGTGTTTCTACTGGTGGGAAGCGCCAAATTATTTTTTAGTTGTTTTTGGAGCTATCAGTAATTTATACTCTGGCTCGCTTTCTGTAACGGCTTGGCGATGTTGCTTTTCATGGACACATGACAAAATTGAATTTTCCAATGGTAACGCAAAACCAATTATTATTTTTTTCATGGAAACTCAAACATTTTTGAGTGTACATGGCAAATAAAAGCTAAAAATAGAAACAAATAAATAAGTAGATTACCATTTCATATAACAGGGTACACCTAATATGCTAGCGCACTGCTTTAAATGACAGGACATACCTAATAAGTTGGCTTATTGCATCGTATGATGGTAGCCACCCAAAATATTAGCGTACACTTTTCAATAATAGGAAGCACTAAAAACGGTAACTTACCGCTTCCCAAAAGTAGAAACACCCAGAAACTACATTTTGCACCAGAAAACCTTATTTAATCATCGGTCCTTATAAAGTGGAAGCAGAGTAAAACATATTTTGCACTAAGAAACCACTAGAGTCGGTGTATCATATTTTAGTAACCGAAACCCCTTATGTCTATCTTATTCAATATAAAGTGAGCCCGCGATATCTCAGGTGGGGGTAGGGTCACCTGAGGTAACTCCAAATCCGAAGTTTTATCCAAATCGGTCAATCCTACGAGAGGCATGGTGTTAACATACGTATGAACAGACAAAACGGTTCCATAAGTGAGCCTCTGGCTGGCTAAAACTAGAGATTAATGTCTACTACAGTAATCAAATGGGGAAAATGCAATTTTCTTTTAAACTTCGAGAAAAGCGAAATACGTAATAAAATAATTTTGTCTTTTTAATAAAAAATGTCCACGAAGTACATGTAAGTGTACTTCACGTTAAATGAGCTTCCGTTAAAATCAGAATAGCGGGGCAGAGGGGGTGATCATTTCTATTTTAATCATGGCATATATACATTTTTGATATCAACTTCAAAAACACTCGATAGTAGTCTTGATATTAGTGTCAATGATTTACAATACAGTCCAGTTTTTTGTTATAGTGAATTGATGGAACTCTACGGTAATTCGGCTTGATTTTCATTGGTTGATAATTTTACATCTAATTGGCTAAATTCCTATGGCAGCCATCTTTTTTTCTTTATATCAAAATGCAGTTTTCCAAAATCGGAGAAGTAGGATCATATTCTCATAATTGTTGATTGTCCTATACCATGACTACCTGAACATGCACCTGCATGTCGTTGTTGGCAACTTTGACATGGTGGAATAAAGATTGAGACAATCAACAATTATGAGAATATGATCCTACTTCTCCGATTTTGGAAAACTGCATTTTGATATAAAGAAAAAAAGATGGCTGCCATAGGATTTTAGCCAATTAGACGTAAAATTATCAACCAATGAAAATCAAGCCGAATTACCGTAGAGTTCCATCAATTCACTATCACTCTGACTCTAACTGTAAAATCACCTTGGATTTACGTGTAAATGATCGTCACATGAATTTTGGTTTTCTCGGTAACCGTTTCCGTAAAGATGTACACACTTAATTAGTAGCTATGGAAAAGAGAATTATATTTCCCATTGGTAAAAATCCATGATTTCAATGATTTGTATACATGCCTAATCCGTGTACAGGTTAGTGCCTTGGACACACGTTACTACAGCCATAGAGGAAACTTAATAGGTTTCCTCTATACCTCAATTAAAATTTCGGGCCCAGGACATCGAAATCCCCTCAAATTGATTTTACATTGTCATGGGGCCCAATGCTGGAGGCTTATCCTATAGGGTCTTTTTGCTTAATTTCATAGTCTTTACTATGTGCGTATGTCAATGTAGTTTTACATTTAGGTTCACTGTTATGTCACTGTTAAGTCACTGTTCAGCCTTATTTATTTCAATAGACATAAATCGGTAGAGCAAAATTGAAATTATGGCTCAATTTCCGTAGTTGTTGCCAGTGGCGAGTTCAAAAATTATTAAGGGTAGCAGGTCAAAAACCGTAATCTGTCCATCCCCGAAAATTACAGCCCCGGCCCGAATTTTTCCCTGCAGCCATACTGCATTTTCCTGAAGGGTGAAATTCCTCCTCTTTTTAAAGGGTAATAATTATTCATTACAGTTCTAAATTTTTATATCTACCCTTACGAAAATTTCTTGCTAAATCTAACTAATTCTCAGCTAGATTTAGTGGGACTTTTTTACAGTAGCATGTTTCTAGCAGGTTTTAGGTAGCTGTTGGCAACCCTTGTGTTTTCAGTAGCAAAATTCTAGTTAGTTTGAAGTAGCATTGAGTAGAGGTGGAGTTGTCATAGAACCATACCATTGCTTTTCGGTTAGACAGCAGTGGGTTTGTGGCAAGCACCTTTTGCAGTGAAAATTTTCCAAAACAGTGCAATGAAAACCCATGGTAACATGTATTTGTTTTTCCTTTTAAAAGTTGTGTTGCATTGCTTACCTCACTTTACATGGAATTAGAATTCAAAAACGGCTAAGTTTTTAACAGGAAATGTGCATATTTTACACCATGGAATGAATACGAATTACATGTAAAGTGATGTCAAGTTTACTTTCGCATTTTGTTGCATTGCATTCCAAAAAATCTGGTTAAGTTGTGTTACATGTCAAAAACGATGATTTAAGGGAACTGTAAAGGGGTCATTTTCAACGAGGTTCGAGAAATGCATCGACACAAGTTCACGCTTCTCTCCTGGACAGAGTAAAGAAACCAAAATTTCTTCACTGGTTAATTGTCTAAAATACTTGGATGAAATTCACAGCTTATTTGGCAATCATGCGCGCGCTGCATCATTTCTTGGAAAAAGAGCAGTTAACACTTTTGAACATGACTATTTCTAAGATGCGCAGCAGCGAGTACGAATAAGTGCCGAATTAGTTGAAAATTACATCCAAGTATCTTAAAAAATATTTAACTTGTGATAAAGTTTCGAAATCTCCAGGCCGAATTGTCCAGATTAGTGGCGCTAATCAACATTAGCAATTTCGCGACGAGCGCATGTAAATTCTTCCAAGGATGGAACTTATTTGCAATAATAACTAATTTTGTAATTCAGAAGGACAAATAAATATTTTTTAACCTAACAGTAACATTATTCCATTATATTTTGGTGCCAGTAGCAAGAAAATAGATGTCTTAAGTTAGCTAATTTTTAATACGCTTTCAGTTAGAACAAGTAGAAATGGATTGCTTGTGCTGACTAAAATTCAACTGAAATCCGATTGCATACAGTAGAGTAAATTAGAAAATACAATCAACTTATAGTTAACTTTCAGGTGAATTTTAGTGTGTATCCATGGAAATTGTTTCCAAATATCCACTAAAATTCTACTGGAATTTGGTTAGATTACATGAGAATCTAATCAAATATCAGTTGGCATAGGCAAGATTTTCGTCAATAATTCCCACCACATCCAGCTAGATTAGTTAGTGGGATATTTTCGTAAGGGTACACTTAGCAATAGTATTAGTCTCCTTATTAAAACTGATAGTCATGGTCAATAATAAACGTGAAGTCCCTGTCCTCCTAACTCCTAACTACTTCAAAACGGTGAGAAAATGACCGCAAAAAGAGCACAAATAATTCTCTATAACTGAAAAATGCCAGTTAACAATTACGGTGCCGCAGAAATTTTGGAACCGCTGACTTCGAAACTAGTAGAAATGAAAATCGACATCAAGTTATGAAATTCACTTTTGATGTGACTTATTCGACGTATTAAAAGGGCCATGTCGATTCGGTTCAAAATTGAGCTGAAGTTTTATTAATACATGTATTCTCATTGACATGCGGTTAGTTTTTCACTATCTCCAAACGTCAAAAAAAGTGGTCAAGGAGTCACTGTAGAACAAATTCAAGATTCCTAATCTCCAGTGTTACTGCTACACTAAGCACGTAGAACATTTGCTGCATTTATATAGTGGTTTTAAACCGAAAATTTCCTTTATAACGCAGAAATTCAGTTGCAAATTTTTGTGTTTGGGTCCAAAACCACTATATAAATGAAACAAACAGGAAATGTTCTACGCGCTTATTGTAGCAGTAACACTGGAGAACAATTTAGGAATCTTGAATTTGTTCTACAGTGACTCCTTGACCTCTTATTAACGTTTTTATATAGCAACCTTTCATAATTTTCAGCAAGAGAATAGTTAGACGACAGAAGAGACTAAGGCATCCGAAAAATCCAATTTCAATTGTTAATACCCTTATAAATACCTGAACCTGAAAGATTACAGTGGTAACGCTGAACACTATCTCACATTCATACTAATACTGACAAACAAATTTAGAGTATTCGATAACATTCGGACAAGTATTTCGGCTGTCTTCCCTCAGATCTTCGGGATAACATAAAGCTAAATGCAGTTACAAAATTGCGAGTTAGATAAATAAATTCATCTTTTCTAAACACTGCCAAGCAGGTCACCCTACTCTTAACGTTGTTAGTAAAATGTAAGGGGAGCCAAAAGGATTACTTACTATCAGTTTTAATAAGCAGAATAATCCTATTGTTTAAGTATTGATATAAAATTAAGCCATACTAAATAATTTTGTTTAAAATATAAAGAAGAATTTCTTTCTTTTCTGAAAAATGATTAGTGTAAACGAACCTCAATAGAAGAGGCAATGAAAATTAGGATGTCAACTAAATATTTTTGCTTTTTCGAGTTGAATCAACGGCTTAGCTGTACTCCTTCTGGTTTGGCGACATTACGTTTTTAACGCTCTAGTAAAATTAATTCTGTATATTTTGGAAAACGAAGACATATAAAATATTTATGGTATAGTTTAGAGATACTATTTTGGTTTCTGTTATTAAATATTTATATAACTTGCCATTTGAAAGGATACTATTGCTTTTTTTAAGTATTAGTGTGCTGTAAAATTGAGTTGATCGGATGTGAAAAATAAATCTTTCATAGGAGAATTACATCAGCCGATGAAATATATAGTGTGCAATGAAACTGTATATATCTCGTGCAAATTACTATCCTTAGGCATTTTTGTTTCTATTGCAATTAGTGCGGAGATGTTCACTTACATTATTAGCTATCCACAGTATTAACAAATCATAAAAACTACGTCAAAAGGTTGACTGAGATAAATATATAAGTACTAAATGAGTAAATTACGTCTGCAAGTATATCACGTATGCCATTACAGAATATTATGTAAATTCTTGAGACCATCCCCCAAAAAACGCCCAGCGTAATTTTGAAAAATTGAGTAAGCAGGACATAGAAACCGCATTTTTCTTTATTTGTAACATTGAAATTAACAAGCGTTCATATACTCTTTTGCAGATGATGCAAAGAGGGATATTAATACAAGGATTACATTATTATTAGCACATCTCTATTTAGCTAGCAAGGGGAGTTAAATTAATTAAAACGCAAATAGTTATGAAAATACCACCATTAAATACTAAATGTAGTTCTAATAATAGCATCTGATTTTTGGATAAAAAGTGGCTTTACTTTGCTCCCAATTAAGTATTATCACTGACTGAATCCCATTACGAGCTAACTTTGCACCCCATGTGTATTTACACTGTTAAGTTGTGGGTCCTTATTCAAGTAAGTAAGGCCCATTAAGATCCAACACCCATATGGTTTGAACTTGTAAAAATTCCGTTCAAAAAATATTTCCGCCATGAATTTTTGTGAGGAAATTTACGAATACATTCAGTTTTCAGTGACTACACGGTTGTTTTCTCCCTGTCTTGGAACTTTAACAGAAGTTCAAGAAATCACAAGAGAATCAAATAAATGTTACTACACTGCTACCCAGAATAGCATCTCCGTTAAATCATTGACTGCACATTTCGTTTGTTTCATTAACACAGTCATTTTAAATCGAAAACGAAATGCATAGCCAAATCAGCAAACTTCAGCTGTGAAAATTATATTGGAATGGTCCTAAACCACTTAGGTCTTATATGGTCACTTGTAGTAGAGAAATGAGAGGAATGTGTGAGAAGCATGAGTTTGGTCAAATGTGTTTAGAGAATTAGAGGTGGTGTTTTGAAATGTGAGAGATGGAAGAAGTTAGTGGGAAGGGGATGGGCAAACATGTTTTATTTCGCGCGTACGAAATTGTTTCGCTCATGCGCACTGCATGAAATTCAAGAATTTCGAAAGTAGGAATGCACCACAATTTATTGATAAACTACTGTAGTTAAAAATGCAATTTGAACTGATATAAAATAAAAATTTACACGAGATATAATACTACTTTCACAATTTCCAGTCACTTGAGTAATAACTATGCTTTCTGCAATATTCGCAAGTGCAAGTTATATAGCAATCAACACACGACTGCCCAAAATTGGCTTCTTTCGGCATAAAAACAGAATAAATTATTATATCTAATTGATTCAACTGTTTTTAATCACTTAAGGAGGGGTGGGGACTTTGAAAATCCCTGATTGGGGGAGAATGGCTAAACGGAGAGTTTTGTGGTAGACATTTTTGAAATCGCCGCATATTTTTCTAGCGGCTATGAGGGCTTGATTTTCAAAAATGTTTTTTAAGGGGGAAATATTTGGGGTTCTTGGGAGTGGGGGAAATACACTAAAAATGTGTATTTCTATTTTTCTTACATAGCTGCAAACTGAAATTCAAAAAAAGCGGCCTCATAACTGCTGCTAAATTTTTCTCTCTTTTTTTGATATTTTTTGAAAAGTGTACGTTACTTCAAAATCCCAAAATCATATCTTTCCGAAAACGTCGGCAAATTTCATGCAAAGGAGCTTGTCATAGAGTAAAATATATGGCAATAAGATAAAACCTTCAACGGAGTAAATATGTACAGAATCGAGTGGAGTTTTACATAGAAGATAATACTCTATGGTTGAGGGAAGAGCGTGCAGGAGTGAGTTTCAAATGGGAAAACAGAGACAAACTTCATTTCAGAGCTCCTTGTGTATCTATTTTACTACTTTTTGAAATACACCATTTCTCCCTTGCACTGACATCATCAAAATTGAAGTATAAACCCCATCTTAATAACATATGTATTGTATTATTGATTTGCAAATGCAAAATACATTTGCCATTTAGTTGTGCCAATATCAATAGTAATGTATTGGGGATAAATTTAACCTCAAGTGCATAGCTATACAGCAGGATTTAAAAGTAGTGCAGCAAAACTGTTTACACCAATCCAAAGGCAACACAAATTTACAAGGAAACTACAGAAAAGTTGAAAATTCAGTCTTGTTCGATTATTATGAAAAATTCAGGAAAAATCACTCATATGACATTGATTGCGGATGTGAAAATTTTATTTCAAAAAAACTTTCCCGACCGGAAGAAATCCGAATCTTCGTAAACCGGACACATTTTGTAGTACTTTTACTTTCCACCGAATTATTTGACCCACTTGCGTTTCACCGATTTTTAAGAAAACTTGGATTTCAATGTAACTTTGTATTGACTTTCGATTGGTGTATACTGTTTCCCTGTACTATTTCTAGTTCCTCAGGTACAGGTATACAATTTAGAACATTTATGCCCCGCAATTTTTTTTAAGGATGACTAAATTATTAAACTAAAAGAAACTCCACATGTGGCCGTTTGTATAGATCGCGTAAAATTATTGCAATACAATTTTGATGAGTACTAGTAGGTATCTCATTAGGAGTATAAATGCTGCATTAAATTTTAGGTTATTCATGCACTTTGCTTACTGTGAACTACCCATATTATACAAGCACTGTGAATTTCGTGCAGTGAAGGGAATGACAATACTGCAAAATTTTGATGGAATTTTTGTAGCCTGCCTAAGTCGACCATACAGCATATTATGCAAGCGAACTTGTACGCCAAATTAGAAAACCAATATTCATGAAAACCAACAGGTTTCATTTCTTTGCTTGCAATTTCCTTTGCTATAGAAGCAGGATTACAACAAAAAAGGATATTCGAAAACAGTCCTGGAGAGCCGGGACGCCCTAATATTTTATTATGACTCCTTAACCACAGTTATTTAAGGCTACTGTTATGCGAATACGCACAATCCATGTTGTACTATAGTTGTATTGGCTATAAAAATTATGGACAATTCCTACAAAAATGTTCCGCTAATCTCAAACTTCTTTAAAGATTTTAATTTTAAATCAGCTTAAAATATATAGGACAATAATTTAAATGCCACTACCAATTGAATAAACTTTAGAATTATTTTACAAGTAATAATTCAACAATATGAATATTTCAGCTTGCAGAAAATGCAACGTTTCCAAAAATCTCCGAGGCGAATTATCCCGAAACCATTGAGGATCCGACAACAACTACTGTAGAACCAACAACAACCACTGATAATCCAACAACAACTACTGTAGAACCAACAACAACCACTGATAATCCAACAACAACTACTGTAGAACCAACAACAACCACTGATAATCCAACAACAACTACTGTAGAACCAACAACAACCACTGATAATCCAACAACAACTACTGTAGAACCAACAACAACCACTGATAATCCAACAACAACTACTGTAGAACCAACAACAACCACTGATAATCCAACAACAACTACTGTAGAACCAACAACAACCACTGATAATCCAACAACAACTACTGTAGAACCAACAACAACCACTGATAATCCAACAACAACTACTGTAGAACCAACAACAACCACTGATAATCCAACAACAACTACTGTAGAACCAACAACAACCACTGATAATCCAACAACAACTACTGTAGAACCAACAACAACCACTGATAATCCAACAACAACTACTGTAGAACCAACAACAACCACTGATAATCCAACAACAACTACTGTAGAACCAACAACAACCACTGATAATCCAACAACAACTACTGTAGAACCAACAACAACCACTGATAATCCAACAACAACTACTGTAGAACCAACAACAACCACTGATAATCCAACAACAACTACTGTAGAACCAACAACAACCACTGATAATCCAACAACAACTACTGTAGAACCAACAACAACCACTGATAATCCAACAACAACTACTGTAGAACCAACAACAACCACTGATAATCCAACAACAACTACTGTAGAACCAACAACAACCACTGATAATCCAACAACAACTACTGTAGAACCAACAACAACCACTGATAATCCAACAACAACTACTGTAGAACCAACAACAACCACTGATAATCCAACAACAACTACTGTAGAACCAACAACAACCACTGATAATCCAACAACAACTACTGTAGAACCAACAACAACCACTGATAATCCAACAACAACTACTGTAGAACCAACAACAACCACTGATAATCCAACAACAACTACTGTAGAACCAACAACAACCACTGATAATCCAACAACAACTACTGTAGAACCAACAACAACCACTGATAATCCAACAACAACTACTGTAGAACCAACAACAACCACTGATAATCCAACAACAACTACTGTAGAACCAACAACAACCACTGATAATCCAACAACAACTACTGTAGAACCAACAACAACCACTGATAATCCAACAACAACTACTGTAGAACCAACAACAACCACTGATAATCCAACAACAACTACTGTAGAACCAACAACAACCACTGATAATCCAACAACAACTACTGTAGAACCAACAACAACCACTGATAATCCAACAACAACTACTGTAGAACCAACAACAACCACTGATAATCCAACAACAACTACTGTAGAACCAACAACAACCACTGATAATCCAACAACAACTACTGTAGAACCAACAACAACCACTGATAATCCAACAACAACTACTGTAGAACCAACAACAACCACTGATAATCCAACAACAACTACTGTAGAACCAACAACAACCACTGATAATCCAACAACAACTACTGTAGAACCAACAACAACCACTGATAATCCAACAACAACTACTGTAGAACCAACAACAACCACTGATAATCCAACAACAACTACTGTAGAACCAACAACAACCACTGATAATCCAACAACAACTACTGTAGAACCAACAACAACCACTGATAATCCAACAACAACTACTGTAGAACCAACAACAACCACTGATAATCCAACAACAACTACTGTAGAACCAACAACAACCACTGATAATCCAACAACAACTACTGTAGAACCAACAACAACCACTGATAATCCAACAACAACTACTGTAGAACCAACAACAACCACTGATAATCCAACAACAACTACTGTAGAACCAACAACAACCACTGATAATCCAACAACAACTACTGTAGAACCAACAACAACCACTGATAATCCAACAACAACTACTGTAGAACCAACAACAACCACTGATAATCCAACAACAACTACTGTAGAACCAACAACAACCACTGATAATCCAACAACAACTACTGTAGAACCAACAACAACCACTGATAATCCAACAACAACTACTGTAGAACCAACAACAACCACTGATAATCCAACAACAACTACTGTAGAACCAACAACAACCACTGATAATCCAACAACAACTACTGTAGAACCAACAACAACCACTGATAATCCAACAACAACTACTGTAGAACCAACAACAACCACTGATAATCCAACAACAACTACTGTAGAACCAACAACAACCACTGATAATCCAACAACAACTACTGTAGAACCAACAACAACCACTGATAATCCAACAACAACTACTGTAGAACCAACAACAACCACTGATAATCCAACAACAACTACTGTAGAACCAACAACAACCACTGATAATCCAACAACAACTACTGTAGAACCAACAACAACCACTGATAATCCAACAACAACTACTGTAGAACCAACAACAACCACTGATAATCCAACAACAACTACTGTAGAACCAACAACAACCACTGATAATCCAACAACAACTACTGTAGAACCAACAACAACCACTGATAATCCAACAACAACTACTGTAGAACCAACAACAACCACTGATAATCCAACAACAACTACTGTAGAACCAACAACAACCACTGATAATCCAACAACAACTACTGTAGAACCAACAACAACCACTGATAATCCAACAACAACTACTGTAGAACCAACAACAACCACTGATAATCCAACAACAACTACTGTAGAACCAACAACAACCACTGATAATCCAACAACAACTACTGTAGAACCAACAACAACCACTGATAATCCAACAACAACTACTGTAGAACCAACAACAACCACTGATAATCCAACAACAACTACTGTAGAACCAACAACAACCACTGATAATCCAACAACAACTACTGTAGAACCAACAACAACCACTGATAATCCAACAACAACTACTGTAGAACCAACAACAACCACTGATAATCCAACAACAACTACTGTAGAACCAACAACAACCACTGATAATCCAACAACAACTACTGTAGAACCAACAACAACCACTGATAATCCAACAACAACTACTGTAGAACCAACAACAACCACTGATAATCCAACAACAACTACTGTAGAACCAACAACAACCACTGATAATCCAACAACAACTACTGTAGAACCAACAACAACCACTGATAATCCAACAACAACTACTGTAGAACCAACAACAACCACTGATAATCCAACAACAACTACTGTAGAACCAACAACAACCACTGATAATCCAACAACAACTACTGTAGAACCAACAACAACCACTGATAATCCAACAACAACTACTGTAGAACCAACAACAACCACTGATAATCCAACAACAACTACTGTAGAACCAACAACAACCACTGATAATCCAACAACAACTACTGTAGAACCAACAACAACCACTGATAATCCAACAACAACTACTGTAGAACCAACAACAACCACTGATAATCCAACAACAACTACTGTAGAACCAACAACAACCACTGATAATCCAACAACAACTACTGTAGAACCAACAACAACCACTGATAATCCAACAACAACTACTGTAGAACCAACAACAACCACTGATAATCCAACAACAACTACTGTAGAACCAACAACAACCACTGATAATCCAACAACAACTACTGTAGAACCAACAACAACCACTGATAATCCAACAACAACTACTGTAGAACCAACAACAACCACTGATAATCCAACAACAACTACTGTAGAACCAACAACAACCACTGATAATCCAACAACAACTACTGTAGAACCAACAACAACCACTGATAATCCAACAACAACTACTGTAGAACCAACAACAACCACTGATAATCCAACAACAACTACTGTAGAACCAACAACAACCACTGATAATCCAACAACAACTACTGTAGAACCAACAACAACCACTGATAATCCAACAACAACTACTGTAGAACCAACAACAACCACTGATAATCCAACAACAACTACTGTAGAACCAACAACAACCACTGATAATCCAACAACAACTACTGTAGAACCAACAACAACCACTGATAATCCAACAACAACTACTGTAGAACCAACAACAACCACTGATAATCCAACAACAACTACTGTAGAACCAACAACAACCACTGATAATCCAACAACAACTACTGTAGAACCAACAACAACCACTGATAATCCAACAACAACTACTGTAGAACCAACAACAACCACTGATAATCCAACAACAACTACTGTAGAACCAACAACAACCACTGATAATCCAACAACAACTACTGTAGAACCAACAACAACCACTGATAATCCAACAACAACTACTGTAGAACCAACAACAACCACTGATAATCCAACAACAACTACTGTAGAACCAACAACAACCACTGATAATCCAACAACAACTACTGTAGAACCAACAACAACCACTGATAATCCAACAACAACTACTGTAGAACCAACAACAACCACTGATAATCCAACAACAACTACTGTAGAACCAACAACAACCACTGATAATCCAACAACAACTACTGTAGAACCAACAACAACCACTGATAATCCAACAACAACTACTGTAGAACCAACAACAACCACTGATAATCCAACAACAACTACTGTAGAACCAACAACAACCACTGATAATCCAACAACAACTACTGTAGAACCAACAACAACCACTGATAATCCAACAACAACTACTGTAGAACCAACAACAACCACTGATAATCCAACAACAACTACTGTAGAACCAACAACAACCACTGATAATCCAACAACAACTACTGTAGAACCAACAACAACCACTGATAATCCAACAACAACTACTGTAGAACCAACAACAACCACTGATAATCCAACAACAACTACTGTAGAACCAACAACAACCACTGATAATCCAACAACAACTACTGTAGAACCAACAACAACCACTGATAATCCAACAACAACTACTGTAGAACCAACAACAACCACTGATAATCCAACAACAACTACTGTAGAACCAACAAACCACTGATATCCAACACTACTGAGACCAACAACCACTGATCATCCAACAACACTACTGTAGAACCAACAACAACCACTGATAATCCAACAACAACTACTGTAGAACCAACAACAACCACTGATAATCCAACAACAACTACTGTAGAACCAACAACAACCACTGATAATCCAACAACAACTACTGTAGAACCAACAACAACCACTGATAATCCAACAACAACTACTGTAGAACCAACAACAACCACTGATAATCCAACAACAACTACTGTAGAACCAACAACAACCACTGATAATCCAACAACAACTACTGTAGAACCAACAACAACCACTGATAATCCAACAACAACTACTGTAGAACCAACAACAACCACTGATAATCCAACAACAACTACTGTAGAACCAACAACAACCACTGATAATCCAACAACAACTACTGTAGAACCAACAACAACCACTGATAATCCAACAACAACTACTGTAGAACCAACAACAACCACTGATAATCCAACAACAACTACTGTAGAACCAACAACAACCACTGATAATCCAACAACAACTACTGTAGAACCAACAACAACCACTGATAATCCAACAACAACTACTGTAGAACCAACAACAACCACTGATAATCCAACAACAACTACTGTAGAACCAACAACAACCACTGATAATCCAACAACAACTACTGTAGAACCAACAACAACCACTGATAATCCAACAACAACTACTGTAGAACCAACAACAACCACTGATAATCCAACAACAACTACTGTAGAACCAACAACAACCACTGATAATCCAACAACAACTACTGTAGAACCAACAACAACCACTGATAATCCAACAACAACTACTGTAGAACCAACAACAACCACTGATAATCCAACAACAACTACTGTAGAACCAACAACAACCACTGATAATCCAACAACAACTACTGTAGAACCAACAACAACCACTGATAATCCAACAACAACTACTGTAGAACAACCAACAACCACTGATAATCCAACAACAACTACTGTAGAACCAACAACAACCACTGATAATCCAACAACAACTACTGTAGAACCAACAACAACCACTGATAATCCAACAACAACTACTGTAGAACCAACAACAACCACTGATAATCCAACAACAACTACTGTAGAACCAACAACAACCACTGATAATCCAACAACAACTACTGTAGAACCAACAACAACCACTGATAATCCAACAACAACTACTGTAGAACCAACAACAACCACTGATAATCCAACAACAACTACTGTAGAACCAACAACAACCACTGATAATCCAACAACAACTACTGTAGAACCAACAACAACCACTGATAATCCAACAACAACTACTGTAGAACCAACAACAACCACTGATAATCCAACAACAACTACTGTAGAACCAACAACAACCACTGATAATCCAACAACAACTACTGTAGAACCAACAACAACCACTGATAATCCAACAACAACTACTGTAGAACCAACAACAACACTGATAATCCAACAACAACTACTGTAGAACCAACAACAACCACTGATAATCCAACAACAACTACTGTAGAACCAACAACAACCACTGATAATCCAACAACAACTACTGTAGAACCAACAACAACCACTGATAATCCAACAACAACTACTGTAGAACCAACAACAACCACTGATAATCCAACAACAACTACTGTAGAACCAACAACAACCACTGATAATCCAACAACAACTACTGTAGAACCAACAACAACCACTGATAATCCAACAACAACTACTGTAGAACCAACAACAACCACTGATAATCCAACAACAACTACTGTAGAACCAACAACAACCACTGATAATCCAACAACAACTACTGTAGAACCAACAACAACCACTGATAATCCAACAACAACTACTGTAGAACCAACAACAACCACTGATAATCCAACAACAACTACTGTAGAACCAACAACAACCACTGATAATCCAACAACAACTACTGTAGAACCAACAACAACCACTGATAATCCAACAACAACTACTGTAGAACCAACAACAACCACTGATAATCCAACAACAACTACTGTAGAACCAACAACAACCACTGATAATCCAACAACAACTACTGTAGAACCAACAACAACCACTGATAATCCAACAACAACTACTGTAGAACCAACAACAACCACTGATAATCCAACAACAACTACTGTAGAACCAACAACAACCACTGATAATCCAACAACAACTACTGTAGAACCAACAACAACCACTGATAATCCAACAACAACTACTGTAGAACCAACAACAACCACTGATAATCCAACAACAACTACTGTAGAACCAACAACAACCACTGATAATCCAACAACAACTACTGTAGAACCAACAACAACCACTGATAATCCAACAACAACTACTGTAGAACCAACAACAACCACTGATAATCCAACAACAACTACTGTAGAACCAACAACAACCACTGATAATCCAACAACAACTACTGTAGAACCAACAACAACCACTGATAATCCAACAACAACTACTGTAGAACCAACAACAACCACTGATAATCCAACAACAACTACTGTAGAACCAACAACAACCACTGATAATCCAACAACAACTACTGTAGAACCAACAACAACCACTGATAATCCAACAACAACTACTGTAGAACCAACAACAACCACTGATAATCCAACAACAACTACTGTAGAACCAACAACAACCACTGATAATCCAACAACAACTACTGTAGAACCAACAACAACCACTGATAATCCAACAACAACTACTGTAGAACCAACAACAACCACTGATAATCCAACAACAACTACTGTAGAACCAACAACAACCACTGATAATCCAACAACAACTACTGTAGAACCAACAACAACCACTGATAATCCAACAACAACAACCACTGATAATCCAACAACAACTACTGTAGAACCAACAACAACCACTGATAATCCAACAACAACTACTGTAGAACCAACAACAACCACTGATAATCCAACAACAACTACTGTAGAACCAACAACAACCACTGATAATCCAACAACAACTACTGTAGAACCAACAACAACCACTGATAATCCAACAACAACTACTGTAGAACCAACAACAACCACTGATAATCCAACAACAACTACTGTAGAACCAACAACAACCACTGATAATCCAACAACAACTACTGTAGAACCAACAACAACCACTGATAATCCAACAACAACTACTGTAGAACCAACAACAACCACTGATAATCCAACAACAACTACTGTAGAACCAACAACAACCACTGATAATCCAACAACAACTACTGTAGAACCAACAACAACCACTGATAATCCAACAACAACTACTGTAGAACCAACAACAACCACTGATAATCCAACAACAACTACTGTAGAACCAACAACAACCACTGATAATCCAACAACAACTACTGTAGAACCAACAACAACCACTGATAATCCAACAACAACTACTGTAGAACCAACAACAACCACTGATAATCCAACAACAACTACTGTAGAACCAACAACAACCACTGATAATCCAACAACAACTACTGTAGAACCAACAACAACCACTGATAATCCAACAACAACTACTGTAGAACCAACAACAACCACTGATAATCCAACAACAACTACTGTAGAACCAACAACAACCACTGATAATCCAACAACAACTACTGTAGAACCAACAACAACCACTGATAATCCAACAACAACTACTGTAGAACCAACAACAACCACTGATAATCCAACAACAACTACTGTAGAACCAACAACAACCACTGATAATCCAACAACAACTACTGTAGAACCAACAACAACCACTGATAATCCAACAACAACTACTGTAGAACCAACAACAACCACTGATAATCCAACAACAACTACTGTAGAACCAACAACAACCACTGATAATCCAACAACAACTACTGTAGAACCAACAACAACCACTGATAATCCAACAACAACTACTGTAGAACCAACAACAACCACTGATAATCCAACAACAACTACTGTAGAACCAACAACAACCACTGATAATCCAACAACAACTACTGTAGAACCAACAACAACCACTGATAATCCAACAACAACTACTGTAGAACCAACAACAACCACTGATAATCCAACAACAACTACTGTAGAACCAACAACAACCACTGATAATCCAACAACAACTACTGTAGAACCAACAACAACCACTGATAATCCAACAACAACTACTGTAGAACCAACAAACACCACTGATAATCCAACAACAACTACTGTAGAACCAACAACAACCACTGATAATCCAACAACAACTACTGTAGAACCAACAACAACCACTGATAATCCAACAACAACTACTGTAGAACCAACAACAACCACTGATAATCCAACAACAACTACTGTAGAACCAACAACAACCACTGATAATCCAACAACAACTACTGTAGAACCAACAACAACCACTGATAATCCAACAACAACTACTGTAGAACCAACAACAACCACTGATAATCCAACAACAACTACTGTAGAACCAACAACAACCACTGATAATCCAACAACAACTACTGTAGAACCAACAACAACCACTGATAATCCAACAACAACTACTGTAGAACCAACAACAACCACTGATAATCCAACAACAACTACTGTAGAACCAACAACAACCACTGATAATCCAACAACAACTACTGTAGAACCAACAACAACCACTGATAATCCAACAACAACTACTGTAGAACCAACAACAACCACTGATAATCCAACAACAACTACTGTAGAACCAACAACAACCACTGATAATCCAACAACAACTACTGTAGAACCAACAACAACCACTGATAATCCAACAACAACCACTGAACAACCAACAACAACCACTGATAATCCAACAACAACTACTGTAGAACCAACAACAACCACTGATAATCCAACAACAACTACTGTAGAACCAACAACAACCACTGATAATCCAACAACAACTACTGTAGAACCAACAACAACCACTGATAATCCAACAACAACTACTGTAGAACCAACAACAACCACTGATAATCCAACAACAACTACTGTAGAACCAACAACAACCACTGATAATCCAACAACAACTACTGTAGAACCAACAACAACCACTGATAATCCAACAACAACTACTGTAGAACCAACAACAACCACTGATAATCCAACAACAACTACTGTAGAACCAACAACAACCACTGATAATCCAACAACAACTACTGTAGAACCAACAACAACCACTGATAATCCAACAACAACTACTGTAGAACCAACAACAACCACTGATAATCCAACAACAACTACTGTAGAACCAACAACAACCACTGATAATCCAACAACAACTACTGTAGAACCAACAACAACCACTGATAATCCAACAACAACTACTGTAGAACCAACAACAACCACTGATAATCCAACAACAACTACTGTAGAACCAACAACAACCACTGATAATCCAACAACAACTACTGTAGAACCAACAACAACCACTGATAATCCAACAACAACTACTGTAGAACCAACAACAACCACTGATAATCCAACAACAACTACTGTAGAACCAACAACAACCACTGATAATCCAACAACAACTACTGTAGAACCAACAACAACCACTGATAATCCAACAACAACTACTGTAGAACCAACAACAACCACTGATAATCCAACAACAACTACTGTAGAACCAACAACAACCACTGATAATCCAACAACAACTACTGTAGAACCAACAACAACCACTGATAATCCAACAACAACTACTGTAGAACCAACAACAACCACTGATAATCCAACAACAACTACTGTAGAACCAACAACAACCACTGATAATCCAACAACAACTACTGTAGAACCAACAACAACCACTGATAATCCAACAACAACTACTGTAGAACCAACAACAACCACTGATAATCCAACAACAACTACTGTAGAACCAACAACAACCACTGATAATCCAACAACAACTACTGTAGAACCAACAACAACCACTGATAATCCAACAACAACTACTGTAGAACCAACAACAACCACTGATAATCCAACAACAACTACTGTAGAACCAACAAAAAACACTGATAATCCAACAACAACTACTGTAGAACCAACAACAACCACTGATAATCCAACAACAACTACTGTAGAACCAACAACAACCACTGATAATCCAACAACAACTACTGTAGAACCAACAACAACCACTGATAATCCAACAACAACTACTGTAGAACCAACAACAACCACTGATAATCCAACAACAACTACTGTAGAACCAACAACAACCACTGATAATCCAACAACAACTACTGTAGAACCAACAACAACCACTGATAATCCAACAACAACTACTGTAGAACCAACAACAACCACTGATAATCCAACAACAACTACTGTAGAACCAACAACAACCACTGATAATCCAACAACAACTACTGTAGAACCAACAACAACCACTGATAATCCAACAACAACTACTGTAGAACCAACAACAACCACTGATAATCCAACAACAACTACTGTAGAACCAACAACAACCACTGATAATCCAACAACAACTACTGTAGAACCAACAACAACCACTGATAATCCAACAACAACTACTGTAGAACCAACAACAACCACTGATAATCCAACAACAACTACTGTAGAACCAACAACAACCACTGATAATCCAACAACAACTACTGTAGAACCAACAACAACCACTGATAATCCAACAACAACTACTGTAGAACCAACAACAACCACTGATAATCCAACAACAACTACTGTAGAACCAACAACAACCACTGATAATCCAACAACAACTACTGTAGAACCAACAACAACCACTGATAATCCAACAACAACTACTGTAGAACCAACAACAACCACTGATAATCCAACAACAACTACTGTAGAACCAACAACAACCACTGATAATCCAACAACAACTACTGTAGAACCAACAACAACCACTGATAATCCAACAACAACTACTGTAGAACCAACAACAACCACTGATAATCCAACAACAACTACTGTAGAACCAACAACAACCACTGATAATCCAACAACAACTACTGTAGAACCAACAACAACCACTGATAATCCAACAACAACCACTGATAATCCAACAACAACCACTGATAATCCAACAACAACTACTGTAGAACCAACAACAACCACTGATAATCCAACAACAACTACTGTAGAACCAACAACAACCACTGATAATCCAACAACAACTACTGTAGAACCAACAACAACCACTGATAATCCAACAACAACTACTGTAGAACCAACAACAACCACTGATAATCCAACAACAACTACTGTAGAACCAACAACAACCACTGATAATCCAACAACAACTACTGTAGAACCAACAACAACCACTGATAATCCAACAACAACTACTGTAGAACCAACAACAACCACTGATAATCCAACAACAACTACTGTAGAACCAACAACAACCACTGATAATCCAACAACAACTACTGTAGAACCAACAACAACCACTGATAATCCAACAACAACTACTGTAGAACCAACAACAACCACTGATAATCCAACAACAACTACTGTAGAACCAACAACAACCACTGATAATCCAACAACAACTACTGTAGAACCAACAACAACCACTGATAATCCAACAACAACTACTGTAGAACATCCAACAACCACTGATAATCCAACAACAACTACTGTAGAACCAACAACAACCACTGATAATCCAACAACAACTACTGTAGAACCAACAACAACCACTGATAATCCAACAACAACTACTGTAGAACCAACAACAACCACTGATAATCCAACAACAACTACTGTAGAACCAACAACAACCACTGATAATCCAACAACAACTACTGTAGAACCAACAACAACCACTGATAATCCAACAACAACTACTGTAGAACCAACAACAACCACTGATAATCCAACAACAACTACTGTAGAACCAACAACAACCACTGATAATCCAACAACAACTACTGTAGAACCAACAACAACCACTGATAATCCAACAACAACTACTGTAGAACCAACAACAACCACTGATAATCCAACAACAACTACTGTAGAACCAACAACAACCACTGATAATCCAACAACAACTACTGTAGAACCAACAACAACCACTGATAATCCAACAACAACTACTGTAGAACCAACAACAACCACTGATAATCCAACAACAACTACTGTAGAACCAACAACAACCACTGATAATCCAACAACAACTACTGTAGAACCAACAACAACCACTGATAATCCAACAACAACTACTGTAGAACCAACAACAACCACTGATAATCCAACAACAACTACTGTAGAACCAACAACAACCACTGATAATCCAACAACAACTACTGTAGAACCAACAACAACCACTGATAATCCAACAAAAACCACTGATAATCCAACAACAACTACTGTAGAACCAACAACAACCACTGATAATCCAACAACAACTACTGTAGAACCAACAACAACCACTGATAATCCAACAACAACTACTGTAGAACCAACAACAACCACTGATAATCCAACAACAACTACTGTAGAACCAACAACAACCACTGATAATCCAACAACAACTACTGTAGAACCAACAACAACCACTGATAATCCAACAACAACTACTGTAGAACCAACAACAACCACTGATAATCCAACAACAACTACTGTAGAACCAACAACAACCACTGATAATCCAACAACAACTACTGTAGAACCAACAACAACCACTGATAATCCAACAACAACTACTGTAGAACCAACAACAACCACTGATAATCCAACAACAACTACTGTAGAACCAACAACAACCACTGATAATCCAACAACAACTACTGTAGAACCAACAACAACCACTGATAATCCAACAACAACTACTGTAGAACCAACAACAACCACTGATAATCCAACAACAACTACTGTAGAACCAACAACAACCACTGATAATCCAACAACAACTACTGTAGAACCAACAACAACCACTGATAATCCAACAACAACTACTGTAGAACCAACAACAACCACTGATAATCCAACAACAACTACTGTAGAACCAACAACAACCACTGATAATCCAACAACAACTACTGTAGAACCAACAACAACCACTGATAATCCAACAACAACTACTGTAGAACCAACAACAACCACTGATAATCCAACAACAACTACTGTAGAACCAACAACAACCACTGATAATCCAACAACAACTACTGTAGAACCAACAACAACCACTGATAATCCAACAACAACTACTGTAGAACCAACAACAACCACTGATAATCCAACAACAACTACTGTAGAACCAACAACAACCACTGATAATCCAACAACAACTACTGTAGAACCAACAACAACCACTGATAATCCAACAACAACTACTGTAGAACCAACAACAACCACTGATAATCCAACAACAACTACTGTAGAACCAACAACAACCACTGATAATCCAACAACAACTACTGTAGAACCAACAACAACCACTGATAATCCAACAACAACTACTGTAGAACCAACAACAACCACTGATAATCCAACAACAACTACTGTAGAACCAACAACAACCACTGATAATCCAACAACAACTACTGTAGAACCAACAACAACCACTGATAATCCAACAACAACTACTGTAGAACCAACAACAACCACTGATAATCCAACAACAACTACTGTAGAACCAACAACAACCACTGATAATCCAACAACAACTACTGTAGAACCAACAACAACCACTGATAATCCAACAACAACTACTGTAGAACCAACAACAACCACTGATAATCCAACAACAACTACTGTAGAACCAACAACAACCACTGATAATCCAACAACAACTACTGTAGAACCAACAACAACCACTGATAATCCAACAACAACTACTGTAGAACCAACAACAACCACTGATAATCCAACAACAACTACTGTAGAACCAACAACAACCACTGATAATCCAACAACAACTACTGTAGAACCAACAACAACCACTGATAATCCAACAACAACTACTGTAGAACCAACAACAACCACTGATAATCCAACAACAACTACTGTAGAACCAACAACAACCACTGATAATCCAACAACAACTACTGTAGAACCAACAACAACCACTGATAATCCAACAACAACTACTGTAGAACCAACAACAACCACTGATAATCCAACAACAACTACTGTAGAACCAACAACAACCACTGATAATCCAACAACAACTACTGTAGAACCAACAACAACCACTGATAATCCAACAACAACTACTGTAGAACCAACAACAACCACTGATAATCCAACAACAACTACTGTAGAACCAACAACAACCACTGATAATCCAACAACAACACTACTGTAGAACCAACAACAACCACTGATAATCCAACAACAACTACTGTAGAACCAACAACAACCACTGATAATCCAACAACAACTACTGTAGAACCAACAACAACCACTGATAATCCAACAACAACTACTGTAGAACCAACAACAACCACTGATAATCCAACAACAACTACTGTAGAACCAACAACAACCACTGATAATCCAACAACAACTACTGTAGAACCAACAACAACCACTGATAATCCAACAACAACTACTGTAGAACCAACAACAACCACTGATAATCCAACAACAACTACTGTAGAACCAACAACAACCACTGATAATCCAACAACAACTACTGTAGAACCAACAACAACCACTGATAATCCAACAACAACTACTGTAGAACCAACAACAACCACTGATAATCCAACAACAACTACTGTAGAACCAACAACAACCACTGATAATCCAACAACAACTACTGTAGAACCAACAACAACCACTGATAATCCAACAACAACTACTGTAGAACCAACAACAACCACTGATAATCCAACAACAACTACTGTAGAACCAACAACAACCACTGATAATCCAACAACAACTACTGTAGAACCAACAACAACCACTGATAATCCAACAACAACTACTGTAGAACCAACAACAACCACTGATAATCCAACAACAACTACTGTAGAACCAACAACAACCACTGATAATCCAACAACAACTACTGTAGAACCAACAACAACCACTGATAATCCAACAACAACTACTGTAGAACCAACAACAACCACTGATAATCCAACAACAACTACTGTAGAACCAACAACAACCACTGATAATCCAACAACAACTACTGTAGAACCAACAACAACCACTGATAATCCAACAACAACTACTGTAGAACCAACAACAACCACTGATAATCCAACAACAACTACTGTAGAACCAACAACAACCACTGATAATCCAACAACAACTACTGTAGAACCAACAACAACCACTGATAATCCAACAACAACTACTGTAGAACCAACAACAACCACTGATAATCCAACAACAACTACTGTAGAACCAACAACAACCACTGATAATCCAACAACAACTACTGTAGAACCAACAACAACCACTGATAATCCAACAACAACTACTGTAGAACCAACAACAACCACTGATAATCCAACAACAACTACTGTAGAACCAACAACAACCACTGATAATCCAACAACAACTACTGTAGAACCAACAACAACCACTGATAATCCAACAACAACTACTGTAGAACCAACAACAACCACTGATAATCCAACAACAACTACTGTAGAACCAACAACAACCACTGATAATCCAACAACAACTACTGTAGAACCAACAACAACCACTGATAATCCAACAACAACTACTGTAGAACCAACAACAACCACTGATAATCCAACAACAACTACTGTAGAACCAACAACAACCACTGATAATCCAACAACAACTACTGTAGAACCAACAACAACCACTGATAATCCAACAACAACTACTGTAGAACCAACAACAACCACTGATAATCCAACAACAACTACTGTAGAACCAACAACAACCACTGATAATCCAACAACAACTACTGTAGAACCAACAACAACCACTGATAATCCAACAACAACTACTGTAGAACCAACAACAACCACTGATAATCCAACAACAACTACTGTAGAACCAACAACAACCACTGATAATCCAACAACAACTACTGTAGAACCAACAACAACCACTGATAATCCAACAACAACTACTGTAGAACCAACAACAACCACTGATAATCCAACAACAACTACTGTCAACCACTGATAATCCAACAACAACTACTGTAGAACCAACAACAACCACTGATAATCCAACAACAACTACTGTAGAACCAACAACAACCACTGATAATCCAACAACAACTACTGTAGAACCAACAACAACCACTGATAATCCAACAACAACTACTGTAGAACCAACAACAACCACTGATAATCCAACAACAACTACTGTAGAACCAACAACAACCACTGATAATCCAACAACAACTACTGTAGAACCAACAACAACCACTGATAATCCAACAACAACTACTGTAGAACCAACAACAACCACTGATAATCCAACAACAACTACTGTAGAACCAACAACAACCACTGATAATCCAACAACAACTACTGTAGAACCAACAACAACCACTGATAATCGAACCAACAACAACCACTGATAATCCAACAACAACTACTGTAGAACCAACAACAACCACTGATAATCCAACAACAACTACTGTAGAACCAACAACAACCACTGATAATCCAACAACAACTACTGTAGAACCAACAACAACCACTGATAATCCAACAACAACTACTGTAGAACCAACAACAACCACTGATAATCCAACAACAACTACTGTAGAACCAACAACAACCACTGATAATCCAACAACAACTACTGTAGAACCAACAACAACCACTGATAATCCAACAACAACTACTGTAGAACCAACAACAACCACTGATAATCCAACAACAACTACTGTAGAACCAACAACAACCACTGATAATCCAACAACAACTACTGTAGAACCAACAACAACCACTGATAATCCAACAACAACTACTGTAGAACCAACAACAACCACTGATAATCCAACAACAACTACTGTAGAACCAACAACAACCACTGATAATCCAACAACAACTACTGTAGAACCAACAACAACCACTGATAATCCAACAACAACTACTGTAGAACCAACAACAACCACTGATAATCCAACAACAACTACTGTAGAACCAACAACAACCACTGATAATCCAACAACAACTACTGTAGAACCAACAACAACCACTGATAATCCAACAACAACTACTGTAGAACCAACAACAACCACTGATAATCCAACAACAACTACTGTAGAACCAACAACAACCACTGATAATCCAACAACAACTACTGTAGAACCAACAACAACCACTGATAATCCAACAACAACTACTGTAGAACCAACAACAACCACTGATAATCCAACAACAACTACTGTAGAACCAACAACAACCACTGATAATCCAACAACAACTACTGTAGAACCAACAACAACCACTGATAATCCAACAACAACTACTGTAGAACCAACAACAACCACTGATAATCCAACAACAACTACTGTAGAACCAACAACAACCACTGATAATCCAACAACAACTACTGTCAACAACAACCACTGATAATCCAACAACAACTACTGTAGAACCAACAACAACCACTGATAATCCAACAACAACTACTGTAGAACCAACAACAACCACTGATAATCCAACAACAACTACTGTAGAACCAACAACAACCACTGATAATCCAACAACAACTACTGTAGAACCAACAACAACCACTGATAATCCAACAACAACTACTGTAGAACCAACAACAACCACTGATAATCCAACAACAACTACTGTAGAACCAACAACAACCACTGATAATCCAACAACAACCACTGATAATCCAACAACAACCACTGATAATCCAACAACAACTACTGTAGAACCAACAACAACCACTGATAATCCAACAACAACTACTGTAGAACCAACAACAACCACTGATAATCCAACAACAACTACTGTAGAACCAACAACAACCACTGATAATCCAACAACAACTACTGTAGAACCAACAACAACCACTGATAATCCAACAACAACTACTGTAGAACCAACAACAACCACTGATAATCCAACAACAACTACTGTAGAACCAACAACAACCACTGATAATCCAACAACAACTACTGTAGAACCAACAACAACCACTGATAATCCAACAACAACAACTGTTTATCCAACAACAACTACTGTAGAACCAACAACAACCACTGATAATCCAACAACAACTACTGTAGAACCAACAACAACCACTGATAATCCAACAACAACTACTGTAGAACCAACAACAACCACTGATAATCCAACAACAACTACTGTAGAACCAACAACAACCACTGATAATCCAACAACAACTACTGTAGAACCAACAACAACCACTGATAATCCAACAACAACTACTGTAGAACCAACAACAACCACTGATAATCCAACAACAACTACTGTAGAACCAAAAACAACAAATGATAATCCAACAACAACTACTGTAGAACCAACAACAACCACTGATAATCCAACAACAACTACTGTAGAACCAACAACAACCACTGATAATCCAACAACAACTACTGTAGAACCAACAACAACCACTGATAATCCAACAACAACTACTGTAGAACCAACAACAACCACTGATAATCCAACAACAACTACTGTAGAACCAACAACAACCACTGATAATCCAACAACAACTACTGTAGAACCAACAACAACCACTGATAATCCAACAACAACTACTGTAGAACCAACAACAACCACTGATAATCCAACAACAACTACTGTAGAACCAACAACAACCACTGATAATCCAACAACAACTACTGTAGAACAAACAACAACCACTGATAATCCAACAACAACTACTGTAGAACCAACAACAACCACTGATAATCCAACAACAACTACTGTAGAACCAACAACAACCACTGATAATCCAACAACAACTACTGTAGAACCAACAACAACCACTGATAATCCAACAACAACTACTGTAGAACCAACAACAACCACTGATAATCCAACAACAACTACTGTAGAACCAACAACAACCACTGATAATCCAACAACAACTACTGTAGAACCAACAACAACCACTGATAATCCAACAACAACTACTGTAGAACCAACAACAACCACTGATAATCCAACAACAACTACTGTAGAACCAACAACAACCACTGATAATCCAACAACAACTACTGTAGAACCAACAACAACCACTGATAATCCAACAACAACTACTGTAGAACCAACAACAACCACTGATAATCCAACAACAACTACTGTAGAACCAACAACAACCACTGATAATCCAACAACAACTACTGTAGAACCAACAACAACCACTGATAATCCAACAACAACTACTGTAGAACCAACAACAACCACTGATAATCCAACAACAACCACTGATCATCCAACAACAACTACTGTAGAACCAACAACAACCACTGATAATCCAACAACAACTACTGTAGAACCAACAACAACCACTGATAATCCAACAACAACTACTGTAGAACCAACAACAACCACTGATAATCCAACAACAACTACTGTAGAACCAACAACAACCACTGATAATCCAACAACAACTACTGTAGAACCAACAACAACCACTGATAATCCAACAACAACTACTGTAGAACCAACAACAACCACTGATAATCCAACAACAACTACTGTAGAACCAACAACAACCACTGATAATCCAACAACAACTACTGTAGAACCAACAACAACCACTGATAATCCAACAACAACTACTGTAGAACCAACAACAACCACTGATAATCCAACAACAACTACTGTAGAACCAACAACAACCACTGATAATCCAACAACAACTACTGTAGAACCAACAACAACCACTGATAATCCAACAACAACTACTGTAGAACCAACAACAACCACTGATAATCCAACAACAACTACTGTAGATCCAACTAGTCCAACAACCACAGTAGATCCAACTAGTCCAACAACCACAGTAGATCCAACTAGTCCAACAACCACAGTAGATCCAACTAGTCCAACAACCACAGTAGATCCAACTAGTCCAACAACCACAGTAGATCCAACTAGTCCAACAACCACAGTAGATCCAACTAGTCCAACAACCACAGTAGATCCAACTAGTCCAACAACCACAGTAGATCCAACTAGTCCAACAACCACAGTAGATCCAACTAGTCCAACAACCACAGTAGATCCAACTAGTCCAACAACCACAGTAGATCCAACTAGTCCAACAACCACAGTAGATCCAACTAGTCCAACAACCACAGTAGATCCAACTAGTCCAACAACCACAGTAGATCCAACTAGTCCAACAACCACAGTAGATCCAACTAGTCCAACAACCACAGTAGATCCAACTAGTCCAACAACCACAGTAGATCCAACTAGTCCAACAACCACAGTAGATCCAACTAGTCCAACAACCACACACAGTAGATCCAACTAGTCCAACAACCACAGTAGATCCAACTAGTCCAACAACCACAGTAGATCCAACTAGTCCAACAACCACAGTAGATCCAACTAGTCCAACAACCACAGTAGATCCAACTAGTCCAACAACCACAGTAGATCCAACTAGTCCAACAACCACAGTAGATCCAACTAGTCCAACAACCACAGTAGATCCAACTAGTCCAACAACCACAGTAGATCCAACTAGTCCAACAACCACAGTAGATCCAACTAGTCCAACAACCACAGTAGATCCAACTAGTCCAACAACCACAGTAGATCCAACTAGTCCAACAACCACAGTAGATCCAACTAGTCCAACAACCACAGTAGATCCAACTAGTCCAACAACCACAGTAGATCCAACTAGTCCAACAACCACAGTAGATCCAACTAGTCCAACAACCACAGTAGATCCAACTAGTCCAACAACCACAGTAGATCCAACTAGTCCAACAACCACAGTAGATCCAACTAGTCCAACAACCACAGTAGATCCAACTAGTCCAACAACCACAGTAGATCCAACTAGTCCAACAACCACAGTAGATCCAACTAGTCCAACAACCACAGTAGATCCAACTAGTCCAACAACCACAGTAGATCCAACTAGTCCAACAACCACAGTAGATCCAACTAGTCCAACAACCACAGTAGATCCAACTAGTCCAACAACCACAGTAGATCCAACTAGTCCAACAACCACAGTAGATCCAACTAGTCCAACAACCACAGTAGATCCAACTAGTCCAACAACCACAGTAGATCCAACTAGTCCAACAACCACAGTAGATCCAACTAGTCCAACAACCACAGTAGATCCAACTAGTCCAACAACCACAGTAGATCCAACTAGTCCAACAACCACAGTAGATCCAACTAGTCCAACAACCACAGTAGATCCAACTAGTCCAACAACCACAGTAGATCCAACTAGTCCAACAACCACAGTAGATCCAACTAGTCCAACAACCACAGTAGATCCAACTAGTCCAACAACCACAGTAGATCCAACTAGTCCAACAACCACAGTAGATCCAACTAGTCCAACAACCACAGTAGATCCAACTAGTCCAACAACCACAGTAGATCCAACTAGTCCAACAACCACAGTAGATCCAACTAGTCCAACAACCACAGTAGATCCAACTAGTCCAACAACCACAGTAGATCCAACTAGTCCAACAACCACAGTAGATCCAACTAGTCCAACAACCACAGTAGATCCAACTAGTCCAACAACCACAGTAGATCCAACTAGTCCAACAACCACAGTAGATCCAACTAGTCCAACAACCACAGTAGATCCAACTAGTCCAACAACCACAGTAGATCCAACTAGTCCAACAACCACAGTAGATCCAACTAGTCCAACAACCACAGTAGATCCAACTAGTCCAACAACCACAGTAGATCCAACTAGTCCAACAACCACAGTAGATCCAACTAGTCCAACAACCACAGTAGATCCAACTAGTCCAACAACCACAGTAGATCCAACTAGTCCAACAACCACAGTAGATCCAACTAGTCCAACAACCACAGTAGATCCAACTAGTCCAACAACCACAGTAGATCCAACTAGTCCAACAACCACAGTAGATCCAACTAGTCCAACAACCACAGTAGATCCAACTAGTCCAACAACCACAGTAGATCCAACTAGTCCAACAACCACAGTAGATCCAACTAGTCCAACAACCACAGTAGATCCAACTAGTCCAACAACCACAGTAGATCCAACTAGTCCAACAACCACAGTAGATCCAACTAGTCCAACAACCACAGTAGATCCAACTAGTCCAACAACCACAGTAGATCCAACTAGTCCAACAACCACAGTAGATCCAACTAGTCCAACAACCACAGTAGATCCAACTAGTCCAACAACCACAGTAGATCCAACTAGTCCAACAACCACAGTAGATCCAACTAGTCCAACAACCACAGTAGATCCAACTAGTCCAACAACCACAGTAGATCCAACTAGTCCAACAACCACAGTAGATCCAACTAGTCCAACAACCACAGTAGATCCAACTAGTCCAACAACCACAGTAGATCCAACTAGTCCAACAACCACAGTAGATCCAACTAGTCCAACAACCACAGTAGATCCAACTAGTCCAACAACCACAGTAGATCCAACTAGTCCAACAACCACAGTAGATCCAACTAGTCCAACAACCACAGTAGATCCAACTAGTCCAACAACCACAGTAGATCCAACTAGTCCAACAACCACAGTAGATCCAACTAGTCCAACAACCACAGTAGATCCAACTAGTCCAACAACCACAGTAGATCCAACTAGTCCAACAACCACAGTAGATCCAACTAGTCCAACAACCACAGTAGATCCAACTAGTCCAACAACCACAGTAGATCCAACTAGTCCAACAACCACAGTAGATCCAACTAGTCCAACAACCACAGTAGATCCAACTAGTCCAACAACCACAGTAGATCCAACTAGTCCAACAACCACAGTAGATCCAACTAGTCCAACAACCACAGTAGATCCAACTAGTCCAACAACCACAGTAGATCCAACTAGTCCAACAACCACAGTAGATCCAACTAGTCCAACAACCACAGTAGATCCAACTAGTCCAACAACCACAGTAGATCCAACTAGTCCAACAACCACAGTAGATCCAACTAGTCCAACAACCACAGTAGATCCAACTAGTCCAACAACCACAGTAGATCCAACTAGTCCAACAACCACAGTAGATCCAACTAGTCCAACAACCACAGTAGATCCAACTAGTCCAACAACCACAGTAGATCCAACTAGTCCAACAACCACAGTAGATCCAACTAGTCCAACAACCACAGTAGATCCAACTAGTCCAACAACCACAGTAGATCCAACTAGTCCAACAACCACAGTAGATCCAACTAGTCCAACAACCACAGTAGATCCAACTAGTCCAACAACCACAGTAGATCCAACTAGTCCAACAACCACAGTAGATCCAACTAGTCCAACAACCACAGTAGATCCAACTAGTCCAACAACCACAGTAGATCCAACTAGTCCAACAACCACAGTAGATCCAACTAGTCCAACAACCACAGTAGATCCAACTAGTCCAACAACCACAGTAGATCCAACTAGTCCAACAACCACAGTAGATCCAACTAGTCCAACAACCACAGTAGATCCAACTAGTCCAACAACCACAGTAGATCCAACTAGTCCAACAACCACAGTAGATCCAACTAGTCCAACAACCACAGTAGATCCAACTAGTCCAACAACCACAGTAGATCCAACTAGTCCAACAACCACAGTAGATCCAACTAGTCCAACAACCACAGTAGATCCAACTAGTCCAACAACCACAGTAGATCCAACTAGTCCAACAACCACAGTAGATCCAACTAGTCCAACAACCACAGTAGATCCAACTAGTCCAACAACCACAGTAGATCCAACTAGTCCAACAACCACAGTAGATCCAACTAGTCCAACAACCACAGTAGATCCAACTAGTCCAACAACCACAGTAGATCCAACTAGTCCAACAACCACAGTAGATCCAACTAGTCCAACAACCACAGTAGATCCAACTAGTCCAACAACCACAGTAGATCCAACTAGTCCAACAACCACAGTAGATCCAACTAGTCCAACAACCACAGTAGATCCAACTAGTCCAACAACCACAGTAGATCCAACTAGTCCAACAACCACAGTAGATCCAACTAGTCCAACAACCACAGTAGATCCAACTAGTCCAACAACCACAGTAGATCCAACTAGTCCAACAACCACAGTAGATCCAACTAGTCCAACAACCACAGTAGATCCAACTAGTCCAACAACCACAGTAGATCCAACTAGTCCAACAACCACAGTAGATCCAACTAGTCCAACAACCACAGTAGATCCAACTAGTCCAACAACCACAGTAGATCCAACTAGTCCAACAACCACAGTAGATCCAACTAGTCCAACAACCACAGTAGATCCAACTAGTCCAACAACCACAGTAGATCCAACTAGTCCAACAACCACAGTAGATCCAACTAGTCCAACAACCACAGTAGATCCAACTAGTCCAACAACCACAGTAGATCCAACTAGTCCAACAACCACAGTAGATCCAACTAGTCCAACAACCACAGTAGATCCAACTAGTCCAACAACCACAGTAGATCCAACTAGTCCAACAACCACAGTAGATCCAACTAGTCCAACAACCACAGTAGATCCAACTAGTCCAACAACCACAGTAGATCCAACTAGTCCAACAACAGATCCTACTAGTCCAACAACAGATCCTACTAGTCCAACAACAGATCCAACTAGTCCAACAACAGATCCAACTAGTCCAACAACAGATCCAACTAGTCCAACAACAGATCCAACTAGTCCAACAACAGATCCAACTAGTCCAACAACAGATCCAACTAGTCCAACAACAGATCCAACTAGTCCAACAACAGATCCAACTAGTCCAACAACAGATCCAACTAGTCCAACAACAGATCCAACTAGTCCAACAACAGATCCAACTAGTCCAACAACAGATCCAACTAGTCCAACAACAGATCCAACTAGTCCAACAACAGATCCAACTAGTCCAACAACAGATCCAACTAGTCCAACAACAGATCCAACTAGTCCAACAACAGATCCAACTAGTCCGACAACAGATCCAACTAGTCCAACAACAGATCCAACTAGTCCAACAACAGATCCAACTAGTTCAACAACAGATCCAACTAGTCCAACAACAGATCCAACTAGTCCAACAACAGATCCAACTAGTCCAACAACAGATCCAACTAGTCCAACAACAGATCCAACTAGTCCAACAACAGATCCAACTAGTCCAACAACAGATCCAACTAGTCCAACAACAGATCCAACTAGTCCAACAACAGATCCTACTAGTCCAACAACAGATCCTACTAATCCAACAATAGATCCTACTAGTCCAACAACAGATCCTACTAATCCAACAACAGATCCTACTAGTCCAACAACAGATCCTACTAATCCAACAACAGATCCTACTAGTCCAACAGCAGATCCTACTAATCCAACAACAGATCCTACTAGTGCAACAACAGATCCAAGTAGTCCAACAACCACACCAGATCCGTCTACTACACCAGTTACTCAAGATCCGTCTACTACACCAGTTACTCAAGATCCGTCTACTACACCAGTTACTCAAGATCCGTCTACTACACCAGTTACTCAAGATCCGTCTACTACACCAGTTACTCAAGATCCGTCTACTACACCAGTTACTCAAGATCCGTCTACTACACCAGTTACTCAAGATCCGTCTACTACACCAGTTGCTCAAGATCCGTCTACTACACCAGTTACTCAAGATCCGTCTACTACACCAGTTACTCAAGATCCGTCTACTACACCAGTTACTCAAGATCCGTCTACTACACCAGTTACTCAAGATCCGTCTACTACACCAGTTACTCAAGATCCGTCTACTACACCAGTTACTCAAGATCCGTCTACTACACCAGTTACTCAAGATCCGTCTACTACACCAGTTACTCAAGATCCGTCTACTACACCAGTTACTCAAGATCCGTCTACTACACCAGTTACTCAAGATCCGTCTACTACACCAGTTACTCAAGATCCGTCTACTACACCAGTTACTCAAGATCCGTCTACTACACCAGTTACTCAAGATCCGTCTACTACACCAGTTACTCAAGATCCGTCTACTACACCAGTTACTCAAGATCCGTCTACTACACCAGTTACTCAAAATCCGTCTACTACACCAGTTACTCAAGATCGGTCTACTACACCAGTTACTCAAGATCCGTCTACTACACCAGTTACTCAAGATCCGTCTACTACACCAGTTACTCAAGATCCGTCTACTACACCAGTTACTCAAGATCTGTCTACTACACCAACTACTCATGATCCGTCTACTACACCAGCTACTCAAGATCCATCGTCTACCACCAGTTTGCCTGATTTTAATTTTACCCCGGATAGAAGGGAATTTATTTCAAGTGGTGCTGGTATTGCAACCGTTACGTCAATTAGTTTTTTAGCCATAGGTGGTTTTAGCGTTGTTTTTGGCCGGAGGTGGTGGAAACGTCGAACAGCTGCTACCAACGATGACTTTTATTTTGACGCAATTCCTTAAAAAGTTCATTTTGACTTTATTTTTTGTTGTACTTTTTTCGAAACCTGTTTCTTATTAAATAGTTTAAATAAACAGATATGCTGATTATGTAATGTTTTCAACAATGTCCATTGGATTTTCTCAGGAATTGGTTTTTTTTCTTTGTTTGCTGTTCAGAATTCAATTATTATTCATTTAATATAGTTACGTAAGTAAATTGACGAAAATTGATATGTGACTCTTCAAATATCCATCTGTACTTTTGAAGTTTCAGATAAAGGGAAAACAAATACATCTTATATTTTTCGTATTGTTTGTAGAAGACCCTTTCAATAACAATGTTCAATTTACGATTTAAAACAACAATAGCTTAGCTTTTAGATGTTTCAAAATTTGTTCCACAACATATCTTTGGCCTACTTTAATACTAATGTGTGTTTTGCTTGGTCTTTAACAATTTTCCCGGAACTTTCCCATATTGCCCAACTTTACCACTTTTCATAATTTTTTCATCAGTAAACTTCATGTTTTATCTAAAAGCAGATAAATTATTACTCTGGGTGTTGATTCAAAGCATACATGAAGGAATTAACCACTGTATGCAAAATTACATAGGGAGTTGTTGGCGAACTGGCAACTATAACAGAATGAAGTAGTCTTTCGCAGTAAACATAAGGTCATGACATAGCCACTTCGCATTCTAAAGTATAATTTTCTCTTGAATTCTCTGAGTTTTTAAAGATATTTTAAACTAATGAACAAAATAGTCAAAATTGATTGAATTTTCTACTGTAATTTAAGTGTTTGTATCTCACAGAATAATATTATTTAAATTATTGCAAAAAAACGTTGAACATTACTACTGCAAAGCTAATTTCACAGATAAAATAATGTAGTAATATTATGCTTTTCTACCACATCCGTGGATCAAATACATAAATATCATGGGACAGCATTTCTGGGAAATTAAGCAGCAAAGCTGGACATTTAATTGGATTTTAAACGATATATGAATATCACAATAAATGTAATCACAGTCTTTTCATTCTATGCCTTATTTGTTTTATAAGTAGTCCTTATTTACATCCAATTCTTTATTGTAAGCTTTATATACTGCGTTCAGACAATATAATATTCAGCAGAATAGAACAAACACTACGTTATTTTATTAAATCTTAGTACGAAAATTATTAAGTCAATAAATTCTTCCTTTTCAAAATCAAATCTTCTTTAAGCAGATCAATCAATTTAATTAGATCGTCTGTGTACGTCATAAAACTACATATCAAACTATGCTGCAGATGTTAATTTTTGACATGACGCTATGAGTTACAGAAATTGAAGTTAAACCTTTTGAAAATTAAACAAACGATTTATTACTACTACAAATATTACTGTTTTCTCGTTTATCGCCACCCGTCAAATGTAATTTTCGTATTCTTTACTTGCTTTTTTAGATGAGCTATTGCTGCTTTAATAATGCAGTCGGCGGCATCCCTTAAAATGTCTGTAATCTGTAAAGGAGGATTGCAATAATGATGAATCAAAGTGCCATGGGCACATTAAGGATCATACCTGACCTCTTTGTGCCAACTAAATGTTGGAAAAATATGCTTCTGAATCTTTGTATTTAAAAATGGGTAGCTCTTACGCTGAAGATCTTAAAATAACAGAAAATGAAGTAAATTTATTGGAATCAATACCAATCATCAGAAGTACATTTTCTTGTATCCATGGATCTGAAGGGAATTTGAATTTACGGAATAATGTAACGAAATTATTAAGATCGCAAACAGTGAAATGTATTTACTAAAAAGTAATGGGGAGCGTTAAATTCAACTGAAATGTAATTAATCCTGAAATTCAGTCAAGTAAAAAACATTTGCAACGTGTTCTGTAGAAGTTCAAAATAATAATTTTATTTTTAGAAGACTGTCTACTGCTATATATCGCAATATTAAATAACCGTTAAGAAAATAACGGGGTTGACTGGGGTTTGGTAGTTTGATTTATTCATACTGTTGAATTTCAACGTGTAGCCAAGCATACAATTAATAGTATATTTTTGGAAATTTTGATCATTGCAATGGAGGATTTCTAAATTATTAATTTTCCTAATTTCTAAAACGAACTAAATTTCAATATAAAAGGGACTACAAAAATTCTGGATCGTTGTTGTGGACATTGATTTATCTATCGAAGAAATACCAACATCTTTCCCTTTTCGGTCATGACTACTCCGCTTATTAATTAAATGAAGTGATTACTGAAGCAGGTTTTTTATATCTGCTGTTCCCCAAGACAAAATAGCACGGCTGTTGGTGACTTACTCAAACCTGCAGATGGGAACAAAGACGTTGGAAGGATAAGCAGAGGAATTAGTATAGTCGCAAAGAGACGTTACATAGAGCGTCCTTATTTAGCCAATATAATATAACCAATTTTTGTTGCGGAGGAGAATCAACAGTTAATGTCCTGCTACTACATTTCTTCATGTTATCTACAAATGTTTTGACGAAATTGAGTACTAACTTCATATGCATATTTAAAATGTATTTCAAAATATTTCTTAAAAAATTAGGAACGGAGTACAAAAAGATGTTATTACCGTTAATCAATTAACCGAGCAATCAATCTAAACATTAATAATAATAATATACTGCAAATTGTTCAAATTTTCTTTATTACCTATTTGACAGAATTGAATGAATAAAAGATAAATTCATACTAGTGGAATTCTTCCATCCCCTACTATTTTTGTCATTGGTAGTTGCACCAATATATTGTGGCACTATTCAATAATTTGCAGAAAATTTTTATTTTTCCTCTAACTGAAAGCAATGGCATTATTAACTCAATAGAATAATTTTAATTGCAATGATTTTAAACATTTTTTGCAGACCAAGCAAATCTAATGCTTACCTTCTTACAATCAATTGAAATCAAGATTGGAAAACAGAAAAGTTATTTTAATTAAGTGATCAGTAGCTAAGGTGGTACCAAAATTTTTATGTTGTACTTTCCGTGCTTCCGAAGAATCAAAATTTTTCATTAATTGGTAAAGATTGAAAAGATTAATTGAATGCTTGGAATTACAAATTGCGGCAATTAAGATCAATAAGAATAACGCATGCAATTAGTTACCGTTAATTATTTGTGTCACGTAAACATTACTTAAACGTCGCAAAGCGGAATGAATGCATAAAATACAGTGCTTTATTCCATGGAATTTTTCAAATATAGGAGCTATTAACTTTGTTCAATATTTTAAGAAAATTTTATTTCCAGATGTGTTACATAAATGTTATTTAGGACATGAAATCCAAATATGTGGTGCATAGCTTACCACCAATTATAGACCGCTCTCAATTCCATCGACAATGTCATAAGCTTTGTAAAGGCTCTGTAAAAGCAAAAGAGTGTTAAAGAAAACCAGTGCACCCTTCCCTCCTGTTATCAGTGCTTACCAAGTAAGCATGAATCAATCAATTTTTAATTTCACCATTGAAATAAAATGATGACTTCTAATAATTAATTAAGGTTAATTTGAAATTGACATATTAATTCAGGAAGCTCAAGATATTTTTTTGACTAAACACAGAATGTTTGACTTAATAGTCGAACGGATGTGACTTTATTTTTATCTGGTAGTGGGACTAATTCTTTTTGATTGTTTACCACTTTATTGGCAAACTGCTTTATTGAATGACACAATTGGCTAAAGTTATTGCATTTGTTTTACGTCGACGCCGGATAATTCCTTCGTTTTCTTGAAGTAAGACATCCTCTCTTCCAGAAACCGATATAACCTAAAATAAGAAATTTTTTATAACAATCTAAAGGTCTCTAGGATAAATGCTTTAGTCTAGAGGTCGTAATTTTTGCTCTTACAATTTCGTCATGAAGCTTTGACAGCGTTAGTTCATATAAGTGATACATTATGTGCTTGGGTATGTAGTCTGAAATTTTAAATCGCATGACCTTAATTAGACCTCTGACATAATCGCACAAGTTTTCAGCATTGCCATTAATATTCGTGAGTGGAAATGAGACACCTGTCTTTTCGTTGCTTTTGCTATTCTTTTCATCACTATCGTAGCAAACATCATCATCCGAATTTTCATTTATCTCTGGCTTTTTTGTCTAAATTATTGATAAATTATCATTTTTTATTGCTGTTATTGCATGTTATTCTTTTCATTCAATGTGTATTCAAAATGCATTCAAATTAGAGTTTCACCTGCAAAAGACAAAGAAACCGGGCATCATTCGAGAATATCATTGATGTTTGGATTTTGATATATTCATGAATGGAAGACTTCGTCAGCTGTAGTTGATTATGCAAAAGTTTTCGTGCAACTCTGCCGATTTCTTCATTAAGCTTTTGTAGTCGCTTGTCTTTTAACGATTCATTGATTGCTTTCGATAGTTCCGCTTCGACGGAAACAGCACAAATAGTTGACACTTTCTCCATTGGCTCAATGCTTACTTTGGCGAGGCTTTTAAACACACCCTAGATATAATATGAACATAAAGCTAAGCAGTTAATAGAGTTAAAAACTGAAATTTAAGCATAATTTGTCCATTGAAATAGATTTGGTGTTGTTAACAAACTAAACCATATACAGTCACATACAATGCACGTTAATAATAAATTTGAAAACTTTAAGTTGCAGTTAAAAAACGTTACAATTAAAAAAATGAACTATAAAGCCTTCAATATGGCCGTGGCCACTTGGGTATGCCTTTATCAATCAAAAATGAATTATGTATTATACATTGTACTTTTTGTGGAACACAGATTCATTGTTAAAACTTGGAAATGAATGCCAAATAAACATTGTACTTACTTCGATTGATGTAAAGCCTTCTACTACACTGACTGTACTTTGAATCCATTTTTCAATGTCAATGTCACTACAAATATGAATATGACATTCTGCGCTTCATTGAATTCAGAAAATTGGAGAACTCTGCAGAAATTTTCTGTCCCAAGAGTTTAGGGCTTCCAGTGGATATAAGATTTATCTGTTGCCGGCCGTGCACTTTGGATTCAAAATCTCTTAGAAAATCATTAACAGCTTGAGTCAACACCCAGTGCAATGCTTTACCGTTAACTGCAATCTCAGTTCCAAGTTCTTTCTTCACGTTTTCATGGTCAATAATCATATTATTTATTCGCTTCTGCAATTTAAATATAGTATCTTGTTCACATTTGCTTAATAGAAACTGCCTATGTAATAATATATTCAACTAAATAAAATATTTTATAACGTGATAATTTTGACCAATTGCTATTATACGTTTTAATTTTACAGTAAGAATGCGATATTGTGATCATGGTTTACGCAAACATTTAACGAAATAAACCATTGCAAATAATAGCATAGCTAAGAATAGAGAAACTATCAAAAAAAGCCACAAGACTGAAAACATTTAACTTAATTTTTTAGGTTTTTGATTCTATATTCAGAAATCGAAAATCAGAAATGGCCTCTTTTTAAAAGTTTTAATAAAAATATTAAGTGGTTACAAGTTGTTTGGACACCCATTAACTATTAATTCGGGTCTGCACAGTAATGCGTAAGCGGATTAAAGGATTAAGTGCCCTTTTTACCAATTAGTCCCTAAAAGTAGCACCTGAGGGGTGGTTGTCGAGAGGCTTTTGTCAGTTTAGAATTTACTTAAATATAAATTCGCTAACGAATAACAAATAACTGAACTCTAATAATTGTATTACTAAACTACACTGCAAAGAATTGCTTGTAGTATTAATTTCAGAATACTCATTTTTGTATAATTTGTGCATATACACTGTAGATAAGTGTATAGCAAACTGTTTTTTATAATACTTAACATACTAGACTGATTAAATATGCTTTCATGTTTATAAGCAGAGTGACATGACATTGTAGAAACGGTTTACATACACTTTCTTAAGTCAAACATTTGTAACCGTTAACGCTGGCAACACTGTAGATAAGGCTTGCTTCAATGCACGTGCATGAAGGGTTCCCTTTGCTGAAGAAAAATAGAGGACTTAAAATAATCCGGCTTATAGAAAAGGCTCGGGGTCAGTTTTCGCAAAGCTGTTCAAGACCAAATATACAGTTAATGTTTTTAAAACAATACAAAGTATTGCAAGACATAAAGGGATATGCTAATAATGGAAATTCAAATACTTTCAATCATTGTTTTGGAGATATTTCTAACGTATTTATTAAATCTATGAAGATGATTGTGAAAAGTATTATCATAATTTTTTAGCTTACATAATTTCTGAAGTAATATAAAATCGGCTGTTTTATTCAACGTGACACTTCACTAGGTAAATGTCCGCCGATACTGGTGGGACAATTAAAGAGAATCTCACATGGTGTAAAAGCAAAAATGATAGAAATATCACAGTTAAATCTTTAACATTGTTGTAATTGCAAAACCTGATTATTGGTTCAAAATGGGTTTCATTTTGTTGACTATTAAATATTAGCAGTAAATTCACATTGTAGATATGAGCGAGCTTTGCAATTCTCAATACCCATTGTGCATTTCCATTGATTATTGCGGGTTCTGATTTTTGGGTGAAAACTGAGGCCCATATTGATGAAAAAACCTCCAAGTGCTATATTTAAGAGTTTATTGTGAAATAATCATTCGTTTGCATTTTAGTCATGTAAGATTCTTCTCGTAAGTGTCTCATATTGTGTTGATGTACTTTTTCGAATTACAAACATATATCTACGGGGTTATTTATTTTAATTTGGCCCTAGTGTCAACGAACGTGTGATCAGGGGTCACTGCGTTGTACTTACTAGTATTTGCTGATGAATAACTAGTTTCCTCGGGACAGTGGAGTAACATGAATTTCAGTGCATGTAGTAAGAAAATAAGCTGGGATCAGAATGAATGTTATCTGTTTAGGATTAGAATGCCAATTGAGTTTATTTTAGCTGTAACTTGTATATATTAACTTACAAGAAATGGGACACATACATACATAGTCACATAATAGTATAATGAACAATGCACAATACAGTTAGTTCAAATAATAGAGAATGAGTATAAAGTTTACATAACAGTAAAGAACAGTAAAGAACAGTAAATGTACCGTTGGGAACGGTATTATTGTCATATTAAATACAATACAAACTATGGACTGCACAATAAGTAGTACAAAGGTGAACAATTTCTATTGATACACGACTTCTCATGCATTCCGTTATTCAAAGGTAATGAGTATGTTTAAGTAACCTAAAACTGCTTACACACTTTGCCACATGCAATCAAAATTATGTGCATGTGGAAACACTCCCACGCGTTGATTTACAAAAATCAAAATAGAACATAGAAATGAAATGAAATACTTAGCCTATAATATTTTCTTAAGCACAACTTTAAGAGTTGTACTAACCGTAATTATAGTACATAGAACTATACTAAGCATAATAAGACCTCGCAGCAGCCAAGTCTGCCACGCAAAACCTGTTATAGACAGAATGTTGAATCCAGTCGAGGGTAGCACTGGCTCATACGAAAATGAACTACTCGCTGTTCTCATGTCTTGATTGGGCAAGTACTGGAGATGGCCGGTTACCCTGAGGGTATTCACATTCTTTTCACACGTTAAGGTGCACTGAATGTCCATATCTGGAGAGTCCAATTTCATGGTCAAGAGGTGTTTCTGGAGTTGGTTAGTGAGATGGATGGGACTAAAGAAGCCGATTTCTTTACACTCAAAAGCAGCCACATTGCTGCCAAAGTCTACCTTAGCTTCTATAATAAGCACAGATCCAGCCAAGCACGCGTAACACCCCTCCAGTTTGATGAAACTTGAAGTGCATCGTGCGTCTTCACTTTCCTTGATGATTTGCAGATTCTCTGTGGAAATTTGGAGTTCCAGCAGCGAGTGAGCTGATGTTTCAAACGAGATTGAGTTCGCATGAGGCACAAGAGTACCTGTGCCGAGCCGGAGAGGCAGAACATTATCAGCCATCAGCTTTGCAGGATCCACAAGATCAGCGAAGCACTTCACACCTGTAGAATCGGGTAATGTGCGAACAAGATTCAGACTGGCGAAGCACCGTGGGCTCATAGAAAGAGCGTCTGCCATCGAGTCACATTGTATCTCACCGATTTTTGATAGAGACACTTCTTGTCTGTCATTACACGTGACAAGAGCTATCTGTTTATTGTGCTCCATGAAGCACTCACTTGTGACGGGAGCTGGAGGAGTGGATGCAGAAATTAAAGTGTATTTTGCACCCATAATAGTTGTGGAACTTCCAGCATACAACGTAGTAGTGTTTGTAACAAGCTTATTGCCTAAGTGTGATGTTATTTCTACCTGAGCAGCTAAAACCCACTCTGGGCATTTGTATACGGCATACCCATCGGACGAGGTAAGTTCTATTCGAATAAAATTACAGTCCCTTGTCAAAATCCAAGGACATGTCGGAATTCTGATCGATTGGCATGTCGAATAGCCCAGATGGTTCATTGAATGTCCGAAGGCTTCTACAGTGTCGTTTCTGTCGAACTTTTCACACTTTTCGCCGTTACATTCTGCTGTGCTGTACAAATTGTAACACTGAAGGGAACTATGACACTTGTAGGATGGGCGTGGGACATAATATAATAACTTCTTCATGCAATGCAATGTAACTGTGTTAGTTTTCACACTAATCGTACCAATCAACTCATTTCGAGAGTCTTGCACTCTGAAGCATGATGTCTGTCCTATAGGACTCAAAGCCAGTCGAGTATTTGCTCGGATTGAGCAAGTCCTCTTCATGTTACTTGCGTGGTGACACTCAGTGGATGATGCAGAAATAGTAGCTACATCAGTACATCCGATGGAGAGGGCGATGAGATGAAGTAGCGCAATCACGAAAACTGTTTGTGCTCCGGGTAGGAATTTTCCTTTAGGCTTTGGTTTCCGTATTCTTCCAGTTGTAGACTGGTAAGGGTTATCTATGAGTGGCAGTCCAGCTTCACCGTCATCCGAGGGGTGAGGTCGATATCTGGGTGTTGTCCTGCGATGCCTAGCTAACACACACTGAAGCATCTTTCGACACGGCCAACATACCCACCATGAGATTAACATGAACACACGAGTTACACATATGATTGTAATAACGACAGTGGTTATGATGAATCCTGCAACCGCTAAGATGATCCAATGATAATATGAGTAGCATGATACATTGGCCCAGCGTGTAAAACAGAAGTGACACTGTATTAGTTCACAAATTGGGACTCTGGGACACGTTGTTTTCATAACTGTTGGAATATCATGATTGGGAATCCATATTTCTACACGTATTATTCCTCCGTTGGCTAACATGTTCGTTGTGAAGTGAATGTCTGTTGAAGCCGTAGTAGGAATAACAGAAACGTAGCCAGGATTGCGTTCCGCTTTGATATACTTAGCAGTTAAGTCTGGTGTTTTCACAGTGATACCAAAGTTGGTGCAGGTGACTTCACAGTGAGTGCACACAAATTCTCCCAGAGCTGGAGCGCTGGTTTCTTGTTCTACCAACATATGCATTCTTCCCCAGCAGTGGGGAGTGATATTTCCGTTTGGAGTTTTTACAAGATGCCTTACTGCGGTGATATTATAGATGCATGTACATGCTGGTGTAACTGTATGTGTAGGAGCGCATCCAAAATTGTCACAGAAAAGAGGATCTCCAGAACACTGGTTTGCGTCACATGTGGAGTTGCACAGCCCAGTGCAGGTATATGATGATCGCTCCTTATGTCTTGCGTCTTGTATCATGTGCACAGTGGAGATGGGAAAGATTTTATCTCCTAATAGTACAACTGGAACATCTTCGAACTTTTCGATGAAGTGATTGCACACTCTTAATGTATAGTCACCAATAGCACATAGATTGGTCTGCATTCCAGCGAGCCAACCTTGTGCTTGTAAGAGAGCTTCATGATTCATTTGGATACGTTGACATTGAAGACGATCCAAATTGATTTGATGCCAGGCTGCACATGGGTTGTCAATGGTGGTGCAGTTCCGTGCATCATGTGTTACCATTTGTGGTGGAACACATTGTGTCGTGCGATGGCACACAGTTCCATTACTGAGTGCATGTAACCAAGTAGCCTTCGTCACACACATCGGAAGGACTTGGTGTGTAGTCCACAGGACTGAACATGGAGAGGTGAAATGAGTGAGGTCTGGAATCGGAGAGTACGTTGCTGCTGTAGAACGCAGCATTAACACTAGCAATAGAGTTTGTATCCATGTAGCGGCATTAGGAATTTTTGATTGTTTCTTCCGTATTGGTCCAGGTGGAATCGGAGGCGAGATCGGTTTTACCACTTCTGGATCTGGTTCCAGTGGTAATTTTGCCAATTTGACAATAGGTCTTACCAATTCGCTTGTGATTCTTTTCTTTTTGCCTTTCTTTTCCTGATAAGATGCAAATTCTACTGTAGCCGACCTAACCAATCCGTCTGGACTTGGCTTGACTTCTTTCACTCTTCCCGTCTTCCATTGGAGAGAAGGGAGATCTTCGTCCATCACTAGGACCATGTCTCCTTTCTTCAGATTATCTTGCTGATCTTGCCACTTGCTTCTCTTCTGCAAGGTGGACAGATACTCGAGCTGCCAGCGTTTCCATAAATCTTGGCATCTTCTTGTAATCAACTGAAAACGATCCAGTTGATTCAGCTTAATATGTCCCAGATCATGTTCCGGGTAGGACAGCAGAGATGTTCCAATAAGAAAGTGCGCTGGTGTCAGCACTTCCATGTCCTTGGGATCGTTAGACATTGGGGTTAACGGGCGAGAATTCACGAGTGCCTCAACAAACTGTAGAATGGTCTCGAGTTCTTCCCAGTTGTACACATCTGTCTCAACTGTTTTGTTGAGATATGTCTTGACAAGTTTAACACAGGCCTCCCAGGCACCCCCGAAGTGAGGTGCTGCTGGAGGATTGAAGTGAAATTGAATCTGTTCCAGCTCGTGGGCAGGGATGAGATTCTGTGAGCGAATGTCCATTGATAATAATTGAGCCGTTTCCTGGAGTTCATTGGCAGCTCCTACAAAGTTTGTGCCGTTATCACAATAAATGTGGGCGGGTTTTCCCCTTCTTGACGCATGCATCCTGCGTTAATGCAGCTACTAGTTCCAAGTGTATGGCTCGAGTTGCCATGCAAGTGAAAAGACATATCCATGTCTTGAATGTTCCTTTCCTTCCTGTGAAGTGTTTCACATGGAAGGGTCCAGCATAATCCACTCCAGTTTCCATGAAGGGGCGTTGCAGATGAACACGGCAATGCGGGAGGCTGCTCATTTGTTGTCGTTCGGCTTTATTCAACACCCGAAAGCAGATGACACATCTGTGAATCACTGCTTTGATAGTCTTTGGAGCGTTGAGAATCCAGAAGCGTTGACGTAAATGGTAGTGGACTGTTTGCACTCCTGCATGGGCTAGTTCACGATGAATTTCTGCGATATGTGCTCTGACTAAGTGGTGATTACCAGGTAGTATGATTGGATGTTTCGCCGCCTCGGGCAAGTCAGAGCGCTCCAGCCGTCCTCCCACGCGATGGACTCCTCGGGAGTCCATAAAAGGAACTAGAGCACGGAAAGGCTTCGTAGAAAAAATCTTCCTATCCGGATAAGCTTCTATTTGAATGTATCCAGCTAGCCGTTGCTCAGCCTGACTTAACTCCCAAGGGGACAGTAGAGGGGCAGAACTCTTGAAAGATTTTTCCCGAAAAATTCTAATGATCCTGGCTAGAACCCGGGTGGCTGCACGCCAGGATGACATTCGGCTGAGGTAAGCTTCGATGCTCGCATAGGTAGTAGCAATGGCCGTTACCAGCTTCTTCTCCTCAGAGGAGACGTTGTCATTGCTGCAACTGGATGAGTTAAATGTAGGATATTTGATATCCCTGGCAGTCAGCCATGCAGGGCCGTGCCACCATAGAGGGTGATTGGCTAATTCTGACGGGAAAATCCCACGTGATGCGCAATCAGCCGGGTTTTCTTCAGACACAACATGTGCCCATTGTGATGAAGTAGATTTTTCTTGAATCTGCGTCACCCGGTTGGCGACAAAAATTTTCCATTTGGATGGGTGAGAGTAAATCCAGTGCAGGCAAATAGTTGAGTCAGTCCAGTAACGAATGTCCTTAAACTGAACGTCCCAAGTGGAGCGTATATGGTCTAGCAACTCTGTAAGGAGAACTGCTCCTTGTAGTTCTAAACGAGCGATAGTGATTGTCTTAATTGGGGCTACTCTTGTTTTGGACGCAACAAGGTTGACGACGGTGTGGGAATCCGATTGCCCACGTAGATAAACAGCAGCGCTGTATGCTTGTTCACTTGCGTCGCAGAACCCATGTAGTTCCCAGGTCATCTCGTCCGCGTACTGTAGGGAACGAGGAATTTGTAGAATGGCTAAACTGGGCAATTCAGCTGCAAATGTTCTCCAAATAGATGCCAAGGCTGGTGGGATTTCTTGGTCCCATTCGACTTGTGCTCCCCAGACCTTCTGCATAAGTATCTTGGCTGTGATAATAACTGGAGCCAAAAGACCCAAGGGATCGAAGATCTTGGAGATGTCTGATAAAATTGACCTTTTGGTATGTGTTTTCTCAAGATCCATTGAGACAGTGAAATTGAATACATCCGTCGTTGGATGCCATCTCAGTCCTAGAGTCTGCACTGTAGCAGACGGGTCCATGGAAAGGGGCAGCTGTGTGGCCCGCTCAGATTCCGGGATAGTTTCCAACACCTGAGGTGAGTTGGAACTCCATTTGCTCAAATTGAAGTGAGCTGTGGACAGGAGAGCGACTAGTTCATCCTTCACACGGATGGTATGTGGAGCATCTGGATAGCTCGACATGAAATCGTCGACATAGAAGCGTGATTTAACTGCTTTCGCTCCCAATGGATACTGATGTCCTTCATCAATCGCAGCTTGAAATAGAGTGCGACTCGCTAAATAGGGAGATGCAGTCACGCCAAACGCAACAATCTTCAGCCTGTAATGCTGTAAAGGCTTTTTTGGATCAGACCGCCAGAGTATTCGTGCCAGATCCCATTCGTCGGGATGCGTCCGAATCTGGAGATACATTTTCTTGACGTCTGCTGCAATGGCTATTGGATGTAGCCGGAATTGTAATAGTTGATCAAATAGATCCGGTTGGATCGTTGGTCCGGTAGCCATAATGGAGTTAAGGCTGTTGCCAGCTGACGTCTTGGCGGAGGCGTCAAAGACAATGCGGACCTTTGTAGAAGTTGATAAGGGTTTAAAAACCGCATGATGTGGGATATAATATGAATGATGGAACACTTCGTTGCTTGGAACTGGTTCCATGAATCCTAAATCCAGATATTCCTGAAGCTGCGCATTGTATGTTGCGTGCAGCTCAGGAGTGGTGAGGAGGCGCCTTTCGACAGCCTCCCATCGGTATTTCGCACAATTGAAAGATGATCCAAGAGTAGCTGGGTCTTCCAAAAATGGCCAACGCACTTGATATCGGCCATCCGATAATCGTACAGTGTTGTTGATAAAATGTTGCTCACAGATCCGTTCTATTTCTGTGAGCGGTTGCTTGGTGGGGAGTTCTTCGATCTCCCAAAATTTTTCCATTGTAAAGTCGGATGGTTTGTGTGCAGCAGTATTGGCTGAATCCGTTCCAGTAATAGGTGTAGGTAATTTCGTGATCGGCTCGGTGACTGGATTCACCGTGAATCGAGGTGAAATGCCACCCATCACTACGTAGCCAAAATCAGTTAAGTAGGCACTGGGCAATCCAGGTGGCCCAGGGATTTTGTCGGACTTCAGTACCATGTCGAAAACAACAGCACCTAGGAGTGCATCCACTGGTCCTGTAGTATTGAATTGCTTGTCTGCCAGTGGGATGCCCTTCAGATGCTTGAATGATCCAATCCCAAAACTGACAGTAGGTAAGTCGCCGGTTATATTCGGTAATACATGAGCGCAGACTGGGATTATTCGAGTTGATGGGCTTCTAGTTTTTAAGTAGAACTTTGTAATCCCTTCGGACGGGATGGTCTCACCGCCCGCTACTGTGAATTTCCGTGCTTGCCTTGTGGAGGACAAATTGTATTTCGACACAGTGGCTGATGTGACGAATGAGTTTTGGGCGCCGGAGTCTAGCAGACATCTGATTGGAGTGGACTCGTCTCGTCCTGAGGAATCATCACACACAATGGTGGTCATGATTGTAGGCAAAAGTCCGATCTCCTCTGGTTCTTCGGCAGAGAAATTAATAGGATTAGCCGCATTGTCTCTGTGAAGAGACGTATGATGAGCCCCGTGGCACACCAGGCATGCTAGTTTGCTAGTGCAGCTCTTGACATTATGAGCCTGCAAGCAATTGAAGCACAGAGATTTTTGCTTCACCCATTCGTGACGCTTCTCGGGCTTCAATTTGAGATATTCATGGCAACGGTAAATACGATGATTCGTACCGTTGCAGAATGTGCAGACAACTGTAGGTGATGGTCGTTGCATTCGTGGGGTAGTATTGTGATTACTAGATTGCCCCTTCCTTGATTCATTTCTTCCCTTTCCTTCCGGCTTCGTATCCGATGCAAATTGCACAACCGAGTCCCTTTTGGAAGAAGATCTCCTGGATCGGTGTGTTTTCTTGGATGACGGGGGAGTAATGGATGAATCTGTAGAATAGCCGTCACTGGCTTCAGTGTCTGTATTCACCAAGACACGAGGTTTGTGATTTTCCTTGTTCCGACCCTTGCCGGAAACTTGAGTTGGATTCGGGGCAGCCTCATGGATTTGAGTAGTCAAGCCCACATTTTTCGCTTGCTTTTCCAAAAAAGCAAAGCATGTGTCAAGCGATGGTAAATCCGATGTCGTGAGAGACTGATTGAATTCATTAGTAGTTCGTTTATCCAGTCGTAACACGATGAAGTAGGAATAGAGGACTTCGGCCTCTGTCATTCCGTTGAGAGGAATCGTGGCTAGTTGTGCCCTTGTAGTCCTGATGGTGCTAATTAATTGATATAGCCCATTTTCGGACTGGGAGCACAATGTTGGGAGGGCAAGCAGCGGACGGATGGCTGCGTAAGCAATTTCCCTTGGAGAGTGGTAGCGGGCTTGTAACCGATCCCATGCGATCGGCCAGTTCGTGTCATTCACCGCTAAATCTTTGATGGTGACAAAAGCTTCACCCCGTTTCAGGGCATCCCGAAGTAATCGTAATTTTTCGCAAGGAGAGAAACGAGATGAGTTGACCACCAATGCTGTGAAATTACTTTTAAATGTGGACCATTCGATGTGTGATCCATCGAAAGTTGGTGTATTCAACTTTGGTGGCTTTAGTCCGGAACCAGAAGTTAAGGTTTTGTTCAGATCCGAAATCCGCATCCTTAAAGCGGAACATTGAGTTTCCAGGAGAGCGTGTGTAGCTAACGCGTCATCCTGAGGACTTGTCGTGGCAGGAGGAGTTACGGTGGTCGAAAAAACCTTATAGCAATTGATTTGCTGGACCCCCACTTCCTTGTGAAGATCCTTGATGTCTTCCATCAGCAGCTCTACTTGAGTTCTAGAGAGCGCAGGGGTCCCGGCGTCATGATTATCTAATGACGTCTTGTATGCGGTGGCTCTTGCTGCCAAAGCATTGTGCAATTGGATGTGAAGAGCGGTGGCCATCTTCCTCCTAGTTACCCAAAATGGAACTGGAGCCGTGTATGGGGGAGGAGGTGGCGGTGGTCGAGGTGGTCTGGAACGTCCGAAATATATAAACCACGAGGTGGCTGCTCTAAATGAGAAGCGGCTACCGGTGGGTGGGGCGGATGATCCAGTAGGCGGGTTGGCACTAGACCCGGAAGTGGTATCGTCAGTCTCTGTCTCCTGAACTGGTTCTTCGGGGTCAGCAGATGGGCCCGGAAGTTCTACAGTGTCTTGTGGATATGACGGAGATGTGGGGGGGGTATCGTAGTCCTCGTCTGATGGGGGCGAGACTACCTCTGTGTCTTCCTCGTTGTACTCTACTTCGAGTTTGACCTCTGAACTAGTAAGAGTTTCAGCGGATGAAGAGTCGTCGGAAGAAGCGGAAGGGATAACAGTGTTGTCTGTACTGTCGTTTGAATCCAATGTGTCCTCAAGGGAGGATAAATCTTCCAACTTGACTGGTGGTTGTGGCTGGGCTTGGTCTCTTTGAGCCTTTTGCAGGGCTCGATGTAAATCTTCCTTTTGCACCCACGACTCAGGGGTGGCGACGGTGGTGTTTTGTCGGGTAGCACGGGGTTGACTGGTAGAAGGTTGGGTGTCTTCTTGGTCACTCATGAACCATGCTTCCAATCAGTGATAGTAGTGAGCAGAGAAGTACTATGCAAATGCCAAAGAAATCAATTCGTAACCTTTCGTTGCTACCGGATCGGGGCGTACCCGGATGCACAGTAGTTGATAATACCGTTTGAGGGGCGAAAACGGGCCCTCCCGGGCAACAGAAAAGGCAGGCACGGGCAGCAACAGCAGCAAGGGAGAGTAGACAACGCGAGAGCGGCGGAGGCAGCGGAGCAGCAGCCACAATGCACGATGATAATGCAAAAACAACAGCCACAGTCACGGAAAACAATCCAAACAGCAACCACAGTCACGAACAATAAGCAAAACAGCAGCCACAGTGAGAACCAAGGTGCCTGCACGAGAAACCAAGGTGAAACGAGCAGAACAGAGCAGAGTCACGCAAAAAGGGCGATGCGAAAACGTGTCACTGACGGACGGGCACACACAACCAACAGAACGCAAAGCCTGCACAAATAACACTGATGTAACAAGGTTCGACGTAAAAGACACAGAACGGGGCAATGAGATGCCGTAAAAGCAGAACACAGACAAAAAAACACCGAAAAATGCACGAAAAACACCGACGCGGGCGACGGGTCACTCAAGGGGAGCCATGTCAACGAACGTGTGATCAGGGGTCACTGCGTTGTACTTACTAGTATTTGCTGATGAATAACTAGTTTCCTCGGGACAGTGGAGTAACATGAATTTCAGTGCATGTAGTAAGAAAATAAAAGCTGGGATCAGAATGAATGTTATCTGTTTAGGATTAGAATGCCAATTGAGTTTATTTTAGCTGTAACTTGTATATATTAACTTACAAGAAATGGGACACATACATACATAGTCACATAATAGTATAATGAACAATGCACAATACAGTTAGTTCAAATAATAGAGAATGAGTATAAAGTTTACATAACAGTAAAGAACAGTAAAGAACAGTAAATGTACCGTTGGGAACGGTATTATTGTCATATTAAATACAATACAAACTATGGACTGCACAATAAGTAGTACAAAGGTGAACAATTTCTATTGATACACGACTTCTCATGCATTCCGTTATTCAAAGGTAATGAGTATGTTTAAGTAACCTAAAACTGCTTACACACTTTGCCACATGCAATCAAAATTATGTGCATGTGGAAACACCTAGAGTTCGGGTTAATTATTTACGGGACGCCGTGGATAATTGCTCAAGAATTTTATGCCAAGATATTTTTGAAATACATGCTTAACTTACAATAAGTCCAGGCAATGATTTTTTGATATGACTCTGCAGTAATTCATTTAAACGCTGAGCGAGATATTGTGATCCAATAGTACCAAGCTTAGATGGGTAATTCTGCATTCTTTTCTGCAACTCTTTTTCGTATTCCATTGCCTCTTCAATGGTTTTACTCTCATCAATATCTTGCTGAGATTTGTTGACCACTCCTATAATCCCCAACTTTACGTCGATGATTTCGCCATTTAATACTTTTGTCGCATCCGTCCCTTTGTCCATTAAATCCAATTTTGTAATCACAGCTAAAGTTCGGTCGCCATTAGGGTCTACTTCTTTGGCAATCTTAATACTCTCAGATGTAGCAATGTCGGTATTTGCAGGGCTGACTGCTAGACTTAGTGAGTTTGCAATCTTGATATATTTCAATATTATGTTCTGTACCTGCAGTTCAATGTCTTTCGGCTGATCACCCACTGGCACCTGAAGTTTTCAAAGTAATTATTTTGTTTAATGTTTATATCACCGTTTATATGGAAACTCTGTACATTTGGATGTGCATGTGCGGATGTTATTAATAATATTTCAATTTGAGTTATGAGATAATTTATGCGAGGACTTCGAAAAAAATATTGAAAGATACTAAATGGATGATGAGCTTAACAATTTTGGGCATGAACATTGAAGTTTACTTGAAAAATTATTTATTAAGAAGAGCGTAGCGTCTCTTTATAATAACGAACAATTTGTTAGTCTGTCTGTGTGTGTTTGCCTTAAAGCTGGGCAAAAGGCACAGGTACGGCACCTAAATAACAAAGCGATACTCATAGAAGGGAATATCTACACTAACAACACACGATTTTCTTGCTGTCCTTCTCGATTTTCCTACTGTCTTTCCCGATTTATTGTCTTCCTCGATTTTTTACTGTCTTCTCAATTTTCCTACTGTTTTTCCCGACTTTTCTACTGTCTTTCTCGATTTCTTACTGTGTTTCTCAATTTTACTACTGTCTTTCTCGATTTTTTAACTGTCTCTCGATTTTCCTACTTCTGCTGTCGGCTCGACTTTTTATTACATGTTGTTTTAACGGCTTTATTACACTGTTTAAATACCTCTCATTAAAACTACTTTCTTTGAATTTTTTGTATACAATTTTTTATATGGCCACATTGCTATATATTAATGATGTGTGTACATGCATAGAAACCTAAAACTGTTTTAATACGCATTCGTAAGATTTGAAACAAATTGAGCTTTTATATAAACGCTACCATATACGCCTATAGATTACAATAAGATTGCAAGCAATTACATATTCACTGCACTGCTGATAATTCTAGTTTTATTTTTCAGTACCACTAACGTTTTTTAATGTTGTAAATCTTAATTGGAGAATTTATTAAATCCTGGCATTAATACACTCCAATCATTTCAGAATGCAATATATTGTGCTGCGATAAAACTGCATTAAACATAAAAGTACTTGGTTTGATTTATTTATGCTACATAAATAACTTACCTTTACAATTCCAGGTAAATCAACAGCAGTCAAAGATACAATTTGTGGGGAGTATACCTTGACAATGATTGGTGTCATTGAAATACCCTTATTGCTTCCAGCACATAGTTCAGTTCTACTTTCGATTGCATTACGAACATCATCGTAGTCGGTATACACTTCGTCACCTTCCTCCTCATTTTTCACTTCACACCATTCAGTGTTTCCCTTTTCGTCTGCAATGCCAATTATATTAATTTAAATCATTATTTGATGTATTAATTCCGCTTCTGAAATTTGTACTTATTGATGGGAACCTGGTTCTTTAACATGCAAAAGTTGTAAAATAGTGGGACATCTGGTAACAATCCCACTTCCCCTCGGGAGAAAAGATCTTCCTACGAGAGATTCCAAGACAGAACTCTTTCCGCAGCTCTGGTAAATAATTTGAGATTATATTTTAATACGTATGCATAATATGTATGCAGAGGAAAGTGATTACTTACTTGAGACCCAACAACAACAATCTGCGGGAGGTCAATTTCATTATATCCCGTACTTTTGAAAACCGATTGCAATTCATTAATTATAGGAATTAATGCCTCCATTTTATTTTTACACTCAATAGCGTGCAACAATTATTCGCGAAATGAATTTCAAACTTCTTATGTTATTTTACTATCCCTTGTGGTGAACCACAAAGATCATTCTGTCGCAAGTGCACGCAAAATTATATTTGGAGTGTTCTACGGTTTAATAACGATTGAAGATAATGAAAATGTCTAATCTTTCTAGACCGGACGACCACCGCAACATCTGAATAGGGATGATGCATGCGAAAAACAAACATTAAATATTAGTATAATAAATGGTCAACGCAAATGAAAGCTTAGTAAAACTCGAAAACCGGTTAATCGATTGCATTTCTAAGGAAATGAATTGAGGCAAACCCCCGAAAAACGGCCTTCGTAGATCGAAATTCTGAAAAATTAGAGTAACCATGGATAATTACATGAATAGTATTATTGTAGTACATGCATACTATCCATGGTTACTCTAATTTTTCAGAATTTCGATCTACGAAGGCCGTTTTTCGGGGGTTTGCCTCAATTGTATTTGGTAAATTGAACAACACAGTTAATAAAAATATGCAGGACTACAAATCTCTATTGCTCATGTGCTCCTTCGAGGGCTTAATAATTATTGTTTTTAATGAAATTATTGCCCGTTACCTGTAATACAAAATTAATTTTTATTTTATACATATGAAATTAAAAAGCATGAATTCTATAAAAATTACAAGAAAGTTACAAAACTGTTTGCATGCTTTCTCATTATCACGGGTTTGTCAATACAGTATAAGCAAAAGTGTCATCTAAGTGTTCGCCTGAAATATAAGCACAATAAATTTAGCTTGAACAAATATTGGACATAAAGCTACATACTAAGTCAATCCAAATAAACCAATTTTGGTGAGAAATGACAAGCATATTTGCAAGCAGTGTTCGCCTTACGCATTTCGCACTGCGTTTTTCGCAGTGCGAAAAAGTGATAAAAAGCGCGTAAAAAGATTGCTGCGAAGTGCGAAAAATGCGAGAAATAGAATACCTGAAATTGGGGCTATAAGAGACCATTTATTTTCATTAATGTGATAATTTTCTGAACTATTTACTAACTCCAGGCCATAAACTCCTCCTAAAATATATGGATAAATTAACTCTAAACTGTGTATAACTTTTAATCCAGAGAGGAAATTAGTCAGTGGAATACAATTCCAATTAAGTTATTTTTACAGACTTAATGAACAATGAAGTTATCGATATACAACTGAAAATAATCCCACTTTTTCCTGCCACAGAAGGATTCTGCCATTGTGGGTATATTTATGGCATGAGTAATTAGTGTTAGTATGAAAATATACGTATAGGGAAATAAATTATCAAAGTTTTTTGTATTGTATTGTATTGATGAATTAATTTTAGAATATTACAAATAAAGAATCTTACAAAAGTTTTAGTGAAAGTATCGGAAAAGTACTTCATAATACTGGTACTTAGAATCTCGAACAATATACATCTTACACTTCGAAAGGGAACTCTTGTATAAGATGCATAAGATTGTCAGCATATGATTCTAGGTTCCTTTTTTTCCCTTTTTTGGTCTTATAGGAAATTAAATGAAACAATTTTAATTTTTTGTATCGATTTTCACTGCCAGGAAATCATTTCGATTTAAATTGATGCAGTAACTGAACGATTTTTCTACATCTAGGAGTTTTTCGCAATTTCTCGCATTTTTCGCATTTTTCGCAGTTTTTCGCAGTTTCTCGCATTACGCGCGTGAAATTCGTGCGAAATGCGAAATAGGCGAACACTGTTTGCAAGTGGATCATCACACTACTGATTGTGGACATTATGTTAAACTGAAATGCTCTCTCATTATCATCCTTAGTCAATGTGGTCCACATTACAGCGATAACAGCCAAAAAACTTACATATGTGAAATATTGACTTGCGATTTTATTTTTTACAGTCTGCACTTCTCACCGGCCGCAGTATTATATAAGCAGTATTAGATATATATATGATATTCTAGAAGACATACAATTGCAAAAGAAACGGGTTATCAGGCAATATTATGTCAGTACCTAACTGGCACTGGTTTCCGCTCCAGATATGACCATATTCAGTGAGAATAATTCAAACAAAACGATTTCTCAACTGTTTGCTTTATAACTTAAACAGGGCATATGGGTTCATAGAATTCAATTAAACAGGCGATTTATTACTCTTATGTCCACGTCGATCGTCAAGTGTAATTTTTACATGTTTTAATAATTCTTTAATGTTAATGCTGGTTTAATAGAATCGGTGAAATCCCTATAAATATCACGCTTGCAATATAAAAAGGAGGATGGCAATAATGATGAATCAAAGTGCCATGGGCAAATTAAAGACCGCAAATTTTTGTGCAAACAAAATGATGTTCTCTGAATCTTTGCATTTAAAAATGCATAGCACATACGCTGAGAATAATAAGATTACAGAAAATGAATTGAAATTTTGAAACCCATTGAAATTAATACCAGCTTTAAGAATATTTTTCCTCGTATCTATAAATCGAAGGTAGGATAAATTAAATAAATCTTAGGTAATAATAAAAGGTAAATAAATGAGATGATTACTGAAGCAGGATTTCTTTATCTGCTGCTCCCCAAGACTAGTACGATTGCGTGTGACTTAAATAAGTCTGGAGGTAGGAACAACAATGTTGGAGTGATAATCAGACGAATAGCAGTCGCATAATTAATATACAATGGTCGTATATTTTATGATAAAACATTGGAAAGAATAGTGGAACTAAACAAGTTATACTTACTACACAGCATATTGTAATTATTTCCATATTGACGTCTGCTAAAAGGCTTATCGTGACAAGTTCTATGTATTCAAGTACCATTCACATTAATTATTACTACCGGTTAAATATAACAGAAAATTGCTTGGACATGGCATTTGCACCATCTATGGTAAACTTATTTATGCCAAAAACTGTAGAACTGTTAATTATAAATACATGACTGTTGTCTCACTTTCTACATTAACCCAAAATTTTTCATCATGGACAGTTCAGTAAATATGTAGTACTTAGCCAAAATTGTTGAGCCACCTGCATGAAAGTAGGGAAAATCTTTTCTCCTTGGGAACAGTTTGCTGACATAGTAGAACCTTCAACATTGGTCACCAAGGGATACACCACACTTTCCCCAAAGAAAAGCTTTTTCCTATTTTTATGCATATGACCCATTGCTGCTTTCCTAATTTGAATCGACATATGCTGTACTTTTTCATACCCGTGGAGCATCAGGAAAGTATTTTATTTGCAAATGCATGTACTTTATGATTTTGATTTTGCAAAACTAGCTCAGTATGAAGTATAAACCGGACATAATCAGTATGAAATAAATGGTGGAGTCAGATGGACATGGAAAGAAAGTGAAATAAAGCACGTACATTGTTCATTGTTTAATAGGATTATTTTTAATATGCCCAGCGGCCTGTTTGCAGAATTATATCAAATGATTTGAAGACTGCATTGTACTTTTCAGTAAGTCGTGTCACCTTTGTTAGACCCAATCTACTCCACAGTAATAATTTTTGCAGAGAAAAGAAGAGACAAAATTAAAACTGATAGCGAAATACCATGGAAAGTGACCGTTCCTGAAGTATTACAATATTTGTCCACCCGTGTAGCTACTGCAATACTGGAATCTGCCGTTCCATAGTAAAGAAACCATTTGTTATTATAACAAACTAGACCTTCGAGGAAAACTACATTTGCCACTTGGCCATTTTCTTCATAATCTTTATCTGGACGGAAGAAATAATTACTGGATCGTTGTAAAACTTTGGTTGGATCATTCAAGTCGAAAAGTATTTGTCCAGCAGCGTAAGTTCCTTTAGGCATTTCTCCATCTCCCCCATTTCCTCCAAGATTTCGACTGTTGTATATCAAAAGAATGCCATCATCCCGTAAAAGAGCTTGAGGACCAGGTTCTACTATATCGCTGTCAAACTTTCCTTCCCTAGGCCTAAAAATTGGCAGCAGATCCCCTGCTTCGTCAACAACTGGAGACCAATCTACAAGATCTGTCGAGGTGGCCAGAAAGATATCCGACTCTCCCCAGTACATCCAGTATCTATCATTAATTTTCTGGGCAACAAATTTAGTGCCTGTTAATTTGCTGACAACAGAACCGGATTTTGACCAGGTCTCCGAGAAATCTGTGTTTCTGAAGACAGGACCGTACTTTGTCCAGGTTCTTAAATCATTCGTGGTAGCCACCATTAGAATAGCCAAGCTTCCATTGTACGCCGTATAGGTCATTACGTAAGTTCCACTCGAACTCTCCACAATTCTTGGGTCTTCGCAACCACCTTCCCATTCATAAGAAAGGAAATCGTCATTGTCCGGGTAAAATATCGGTTCCGGTTCTCTGACAAAGGTCAACCCATCTTCACTTGTTGCCAAACCAATCCGAGATGTTCCGTTGGCACTGCCCTCAAAATCTTCGGCCCTGTACAACAGGTGAATTTTCCCATCTCTAACTAAAGCAGTAGGGTTGAAAATATCTTTAGCCTCCCAATGTAATTCGATTTTCCGAACAGGACAAAGAAATGTTGTTGAGTCCTCTGAGCCTAAAATTGGATTTACTGAATCTTGTTTCTCAAATGGAGCCATTAACCAACTCTCTGCTTGCTTACCTGTGGCAATAATAAATATTGTTACCCATATGATTATGTGTGGTCTAATTAACGTTATCGCTCTTATAATAATATAGTGTTTAAATCCATAAATAAAGGATAACCTACGAAACTTACCATTGCTATTGAAACATTCGGCAAATTCCGAAAGAACCAATATAGAACAGATGAGTATGAAAACATCCACGACACGTAATCCTAAAAATTGCACACATTTTGATTTATATATATTTTGAATCTGTATATGTATATTATGAATATGTAGTAAGAATGAATATCAGGTTCACTGGTAAAGTTGATTAACACCAAAAACAATTCTTTTTGCACAGAAACTCTAAATTATAACTTGCTTTTAACTTACTTGGAGTATTCATTATATAGGTAAAACGAATACTGAATATTCTGAATTATTAAAGTAGATAATTCTTGCTTATGTATAACAAAGTTAATAAAAATTGCCAAGATGTGAATCAGTTTTTGTAAATATTTCTAGTGCTCTTTGTTCTAGTTTTGGTATACGTATGCAAATTCCTAATCCTAATTATTTAGTTAGTTTATGATACATTTGCGATTATGTTTAAAGAACTGAGTTGTTAAATAATTTGAGTTCTTACTACAACGCAGGAGATAGCAAAACTTATCTCGTTTATGTCAATCATACTTTACATGCAGTCAAACATAAACATTTATTGCCCATTCAAGTGTCTCAATTTTTCTTTTAATTACTTTTTTATCTACAAAATGATACATTTAATATAAAATTGTAATGTTGAGAACGTGAACATTCCTTATCTGTTTAATAATGATTGACGCTTGAAACAAGCACATTAAACTGACTACTATGAATAAGCAATACCTCGATTATTTTCACTTTATAAAAATGACATACTTATAGAATAGACCCACAATATGATGAAGACCGTTCTGGATGTAGCACTTCCTGGTCCCCAACCCCTACCCTTCAACGCATATGCAATTGGATTGGACGTTGCGCGTTGATTTGATTGAATGCACAAGTGTACGATGGAAGGAGTTAAACGGTTTACTCGGTTCCAGGTTATGACATTTTGCTTTCGTGTCATTGTTTTCCTGTTATGTGGTTGAGACTACAAATTCTATTGGTATTGCATTTAATGAATAGTGAGCATAATAATCGAGGTTGTCACAGCGGAAGTGATAAAATTTTAATAAATGATTTTTAGAATTTTTCGGCATTTCATAATACAGGAATGCATTCATTTGGTTTGGGAAATACAATTGCTATTCATAATTTCTTTAAAAATCAATCGGAAGTATGTAATCAGCACTCGGATCTCCTTATTTAAAATGCTCTATGTCACGGAAGAATTCACGCAGGGACTATATAGCGACATAAATTGATTATTGTTAGCTACCCAATTTTTTCGAAAAATTCTGTTTTTAGGAAAGTACAGGCTCATAAGAAGTCTACATCCATTGTCTACAAATATTAGTTCTGAGGTTTTGACCACAAATATAGTCCGGGCCTGGGAAAGGCTGTTGGATTTTGGAATCACTACTAAGAAAATTCCATGAGCATAATAAGGCATTTTATAATTACTTCGCTCAGAACGAATCACATTTGCACACATGCCTAAGATATATTTTAGTTTCATTTAATTACTTGATTGGAATACTTATTTGCTGTTGCTTTCACCATTTTCTGATAACTGTTCCTCGAGAAACAATGTGATTACCAAGGACATCATAATCATTCCTATTTCCTTATTTATAACAGCGTACCGTTGGCACGTTGCTAAAAATGAGACCGTGTTCTCTGTACATAAACATTAACCTTCCGACAAGAGCAACTTGTCAGAAAAGCCATACACGTTATAAAAATCTACCAACACAATGAAATAATCGATCTAAATTATAGTTGGATAATGTATAACTATGATGTGCTAAAATTGGCATTATCTAATCTTCCGGTCTCAATGCCGGTTTGATAAAATGCGTTTAGTTGCATATATCTACAAACATCCAATCTTACCATGTATATGTATTGAGAACTGAATAAAAGCGTAAACAACGGAAAAATGCTTTGGAGAATGAGAGCAGTACGTCAATAGTTTTTGTCTAATCCTCAGTTCGAAAATACAATTTAGTGTTAATTAACATAATATATACTATTACTTATTACTGTCAAATCGTAAATCCTTCCCAGGCAAAAATGGTTCTGAAGAATTACGCAAAACCAAACCGCTTAAATTGTGCGTAAAATTGGCACTTTTATACGCACGAAAAACGCTATTGATATCAAATGGCAGAAACTTTTCTGCAGAACGCACTACGCGTACATAGGAAAACCCACATCATCATGCGTAAAATTGGCCCTTTTCCCTGCAGAATGCTTTTTACAGAATAGATTCGCTTTAAAGCAAAATATGTCAAAAATATATATTTGCTTTCTTAACGTATTTACTCTGCGTATTGGAAACCGTACACTTTTTGGTCGTCAACTGGAAGCAGTCGCTATCGAACCGACTGCACTTATGTACAACAATGCCTGAAATCACTTACTAATGTCAAACTCTTTAACCACTGCCCTATTCTGCCTTTATTGTGTCAGGGTGTGAACTTAGGATGCCTGTATTAATACAAGTTTGAGTGTAAAAGAATTCTTTTACACTCAAACTTGTATGCTATACGATAGTAGCCGTATTAGCCGACGAAAATTGTTAAGCTTTCGGTAGAAAACTACTGAAAGCTTAACAATTTTCGTCGTTCTAAATAAATACTTATTAACCGTTCTCCTGAAGATGTTTCATCGGTTGGAAGAATTTAAAATCATTCACATACTAATTAATTAAATCCTGCAATAGTGTCAATAAACATGAAAATTATAAAGGGCTGTAATTATCGACGCCCATAAAATACTCAATTTTATCCCAAAAATAGTACTTTTCTCCAAATTTCTTCATCAGTACCCCAATTTTTATGTATTTTATCCTTTGCTATAAATAAGCTTTGAGGAACGAACATTCAATTGCAGTAATATTAATAAGTCAAAAAACCAAAAAGTGAAAATATGTCTACTTTTATGAACACTTAAGGACACTAGAAATCCCCAATTTTACATTGAAAAAGTTTCCTATTATGTCTTCAATAACTTCAAAGTTAGATAAATAAATGCAAATGTAATAATGTAGGCAGAATCTCCATTTCATTGGCTAGAGATTTTAATTTTATCAATTGTGTTTTGAGTAAAAAATAATTAAAAAAGACGGTAGTGGTAATTGATTCGGTGCTGAGGTGTTTCGGTTCAATTCATACTGCTGTCGTTTTTAATTACTTTTTACTCAAAGCACAATTGATAAATTCAACATTAAAATCTCTAGACAATGAAATGGAGATTCTGCCTACATTATTACATTTGCATTTATTTTTCTAATTTTGAAGTTATTTAAGATATAAATCGGAAGCTTTTTGAATGTAAAATTGTAGATTTCTTGTGACCTTATTTAGTTTTTAAAGTACGTTATGTTGATCTAAAGGTCCCATTCAGATAAATATATTTATCTGAATCTTAAATATGCAAACATATTCTCACCACATATTTGAAATTCTGTGGCTTTTCGATTTATTAATATTATTTCAATATATTAATATTTTCGTTCCTCAATATTTATATATAAAGGGTAATTTAAACTACATAATAATTGGGGTACTGATGAAGAAATTGGGGGAAAAGTAGTTTTTTGGTAAATTATTTTTGGGGGTAAAATTGTGTATTTCAGGGGTGTCAAAAATGATATCTCACGTAATAAAATATCTTACTGTAGTAATCTACGTTCGATGGCAGTAATTTTTTTTAAATCGAAAAACCCCAAAAACTCAAAGTCCAAAATGGTTTTGGCTTTTTGCTGCAAAAAGCCGAACTTTTCCCATCCTTGTCTGTGGATGAAATTTGTATTTCTAATCTACTGTCTTCAACCCAAAATTGGAAAAATTACGAATGTAATTTAATTACCAATTTTAAAAAATGGAATAAAATTTCATCTTTGCATATCCCTTTATGCATCTATAATTTTTCAAGGTCTGGTTTTACATATTATTTGCATCTAATAATGATTAATGCATATTTGGTTGCGAATAGAAGTTTAATTACAGGTTCAGTCTGCAGGTAACAGTACGCATAGATATTCTACGTATTTCCCTTAAATTCGGCAGTATGTGCTAGACAGAAATGATCCACACAGAAAAGTGTGACGGTTTCAATACGCAGACCTTAGTCTGCAAAAATCGCTTGCTTTGTACAGGATTCCTCCCGCAGGAAAAAATCATGTCATTTTTCCTGCGTATTTCGGCAGGAATTTTTTGCTAGGGTTATAATGGAGGCAATGAGATATTATTCGGCAATTCTTACCGCTGCAACATTTGTAAGAATACCAAATTCTTATTACACAATTATTTTTAATTTTGTACCTGCTCAATGAGTCAAAAACAGTTTATTAATATGTGGCCTGACTATGGCTCGGAGTTAAAATTTAAAGCGAAACAAGCTAGATAAGGTCAACCAGGATATCAACTTTCTAATAACTCTTGTAAAATTATTGCATTTCTTTGTGATTTGAATAGTTACTGAGTCTTATAGCTTTGGAGATCGGAACACACGCCGACCGTTACTCCACTTGGAATGCAAGTATGTATAATGAAGATCAAGAAGATGAATGCAAGGCGAAGGCCGAGAAATTTGGCAAAGAGTGCCCTAGTCTATCTTTGGAAATATTTTTCTTAAGATCCACGTATATAGCCGTTTGTCTTACATCGGCGTTTATTATTGCAAAGTTACTGAAACCAAGTGCAGAGGTATCGCTATGGGTAGGCAGTAAAAATTATTTTTATTGACATACAATATGTATATGATAAATGTCTGTTTATGCTTTCTGCATCAGTTAGTATTGTTTTCCATTTCAGTCTTCAATTTACAGCTTGGGGATATCTTTGCCCCTTATTATTGGAGGAATCCTTCTAATTGTTTCCGCAAACCAGATTCATTCTTATTACGAAGAAACAAACAATGACAGAGATATAGTAATTACAAATAACTTCAAACAGTATTACGATGAGAAGATTGCTGCTGGAGTAAGTTATTCTAAACTGTGGTTATACTTACTTTGCTTGAAATATCTATTTTTAAATTTATTCAAAATATTTTTTAAAGTGATGGGAAGGTGTCATATTCGTATGACCCTTCTATATTTTATGCACTATATTGATATGAACTTTAACTCATCATAATAAAAATTTCTTTCACACCTTATTTATTGCAATTGCAAAAAGACAAATGTAGTGTTTTTCTAAATATAAATGGTAAATATGTATAATTTTTTATATTATATGAAATATATAGGACAAGTTTATTGTATACATTATGTGTTTTTTATATTATATACGCAGAAAATATTTATAACTGACAATTGCATTTTTCTTGCAGGTTATTTCGATAATAAGCGGGGTTCTTTACGCTCTTTCTGGATATTTGGGTCTTAATGACATTTCAGCGGATAGTGATTATTTACTTCAAAGTTAACAATAAGTAGGCATTTCAGTTGTTTTAGGTTGGGAGTAATTTTCCAGATTTTATGATAAAGGAGTATTCGAAAATTTTTATAAGCACGTATGTACCCTACATATTATGTTGTTATCTAATGATCCCCTTTAATAACTGAGAAACTGAAAGATCATGGAAATTTTGTTCACCAAAATATGATTCGCAAAGAAAATTACAAGATACAAAAAAGGTTTTCATTTAAACTAGTTATTTGGAGAAATCATAACTGATTTTAAAATTCGCAACTATAGAATTTTGACTCGACTTACAGTATTTTAGGAAATGTAGGAAATACTACATTTTAATATTACATTTTAATATTACATGTCAACTTTTATTAGTGCTAAAATCATTTTAGAGCACTGCAATCAAGGATGTCATATGTACATATCTTACATGTTTTCATTTTTGCTTCGATTGTCGTTTTTGGTGGAACTAGTTTACTGAACTTCTGGTCGTGGACTTTCTTGATGGCATAAGGGTGACAATGCACCATATTTGGTAAAATAAATGTTTTGAAACATATGTCAACGAATGAACTGAACATGAATGAAATGAATGATATAATGTGCAGCATTAAAGAACAAGCCTATTATGGCAATATTTTACGATTTTTTTGATATTATTCCATTATTGACTACAGTTTATGCATTGAAAAAATTAGCTCGGAAATGAAGCAAATTCATGTCAATTGACTGCTATACAGAACACTGGAGTAAAATTGGCTACAGAATTAATTATTCCTTATTCCTCATTCGACAAATTGTACAAGCGATAACAGAATTCAAGGAATAGGCTATTCCTTGAAAGTTTGTATTGAAAATGACTCCGCTATTCCGAATAGCCGAGTCCCTTTTTGTACAAACTTTTAGCAGTTTGATTGCCGGAATTTGCTTAAAATTCCGCGGTAACTTTGTCAATGCATTTTATGCAGAATAAAAGGGCTATTTTACATATGTCAGTTGCATCGATTAATGGATTAATTGACTTTTATTTGAAATCGATTTGGTGTTACAAAAATTAAATTTTGAATCTACGAGCATTACAATACGTCTTGCCTCAATACTAAACACATACATCGCTATACCAATCCGACTTATTTGGTTTAAGACCAAATTATGAGACAAAGAATTTATCATAAAACTTTGTCAAAATTTCAGTAATTCAGGGGTACATTACAAAAAGCTAATGCATAAGAAAACCATAATAAACCATTTATTTATAGTCATCCTTTAAATCATTAATGGACTGCTTTCCATTTTTTGTTGAGAATTTCAACAACAAAAGAAAAAATTGCAACGCCACAAGTAATGATGTAAACCATGAAAACCCCTCCAAAGTTGTCAAGACTGAATGATTGAAAACGATTCCCAAACTTTTCAGTGACTAATTCGTGCAACGTTTTATAAATGATCGCATTTTTATTTTTCAGTAGACTTTCTCTTCCTTTGCGCTTGTCGTAGCTAAGGATATCTTGGTGCCACTTGAGAATATTGCCTGAATCGCGCAGCAGAGCATTTACTTGGCTGAAAGATTGAGTAAAGCGGGAGTTCTTCTGAAATCCAAATCCCATTGCAGCAAAAAGTGGAGAATCTTTTGACATAACGACAGGTTCAAATTGTTCGGTGAGAGTTAATAGTCTTGCGGAGCAAGACCCCAAAATGCTTTCCCATCCTAAACATACCGTTTTCGGTTTCAATATCACAGAAGTGATACAATTATCTAAATTCGGCATTATATGAAAGCGGGATCTCAATTTCCGGTTGATGGGATTTGTACTTTTATTAAAATAGTCAAATCCGGGACCTCCTGGGAAATACTGAAAATTTAATGTATAGTCATTCTTAGTGTACAAATCAAAGAAAGTTTTCGGTGTATGCTCAGTTTGCGGAAAAGTTAAAAATGAAGCCAAATTTGTTTTGTATCCAATTCCAGTTACAACGACAAAAATCATCCACATTCCGGAAATCATTTTAATTCCTTTCGTTACTTTGGGAATCCTTGTTCCTTGTTCAACAGCGATCGAATAAACGACGAAAAACGATTGCCAAATAATAAATGCGGGTTTTTCGTCAAAAAATGTATTGGTCTTCAGAATATAATAAAATATTGGAATCAAAGTGCAGAAAACTACAATGATAGCAACCCAGACTTCAGCAGTGTAAAGATAAAGTACTGCTGCCCAATTAGTAGACACTTCTGGATGAGCTGCGACGAAAGTGAACATAGTATAAGCAAGATCCGAAGTGGTATCCACATATGGATATTGATATAATAATTTTCCCCCAAGAATATTCAAATCCTTTATTCCGTGTATGATATCTCCCATAACTCCGGTCCAAGTTCCATTCGGCAAGGGAATGCCAACAGTGTACGGAGTTATTTCCATTTTTGGAATAACTTCAACTGTCATGTTGTAATATTTAGCAGCAGACATAAGTGCTTTGTAACCGTAGCCTGCTAGCGTTTTGTTGTCTTCCAAATAATACACCCAGGGTGACAGGTTAATTGACGTTGTAGTTATATTTATATTTCTCAAATTGAATGAAAGTGTTGAAAAAACAGGAATTTTCTTTGCTTCGATTACTAAATTCTCTAAGTTGTATGAAGAAGGAATATTTGTTGTTGTTAGTAATTCTACGTTTTCAGAATCTCCGCTGCTGTATCCAATACCCATTTTTAATTTTAACCGATTTACAATAGGATCGGATTTAAGAAATCGTGAAATTCTTTCCGTCTTGCCGATAAACACAAACCGATCACTTTGTTGTTTGGCGTAAGTGTATGCAGAATCGGATATTACATTTTTCAGAAAACTAAAGATGAAGTCACCTAATTCGTTCAGCTGAAGCAGTACAAATGTCTTACAAGAAAAGTTAAATTTCATGTGCCCGTTTTTGATTCCTAACTGCATTTTGATTTGTTCCTCTTCCCCAAGATTCACTTTAAAATCTTGTGTTAACACAGAAGCGGGAATAAAATTTTCTGCAAACATTTTATAGTCTATCCTCTTTAAATACGAAACCTCAGATGAGAACACAACTGGGCAAAATTCACCATTTCTATCTGCTGACAGTTTAATAACATAGTAAACAGCTTTCAGAGCTTTTTCAATTACTATTAAAGACGGTGGACTTGCCGATGTTAAAAAAGTGAAATTAACAGTTGCCAAAATAATGAACTTTATACAATAACTGCCTTTGAGCCACATTTTGTGATGTCAATGTTTACAACTTTCCAAAGTGTAGGAGTAGGAATATTACTTCTTTTAGTTTGTCGTTTTTTGTCAATTATAACATAGCGAGTACCTATCTCTCATAGATGATAAACCTAAAATAGAATTAAAGGAGTTGGCTACTGATAAAATGCACTTACTTTTAATAGCAGAGAGTTTGAATTAGGACACTTAATTGCCATTATATCCAATGCATGCATTATGTCTTCGTCTTGTATCATGTTTTCCTATATATTTATCATGCTATCCAATTTATCGCATAGCAATCCGCAATTACAGATTAGCAGTCCATTTGATATCAACAAATCCACTACTATTTTTAGATTTATGAAGCAGAATAAGTTCATTTTGTGATTATGTATTGTGTTAGTGTGAGTGTAGATACTTAATAATACAAAAGCATATTGATTCATCCAAACTTTACAAATGCCTTTATAATTAGAACAGTTTGACCAAGTACAAAAATGGGATAATTTAGTAGTACCTAAAAACACAGCAACAGCTCAACGAAGCTTCAAATTTCGGGCAACAAAAACCTGGAATGCGTTTACTCAGAAATTATCTGAGACATCGTTTAGCACCGTTAGTAGATTAAAATTAAAAAATTAATGCCCGCATTTAAGTTATATTTTAATGTGAAATAAATCTATAATAATGCTTAGATTTCGCTAATGTCAAAAATGCCTTTATTTGTTGTAACGCTTTTAAGACCTATTCGATAACTATGTGCCTGCTTTATAATTTTTTATTAATTCATTCTCATGCAATGAAGTATACTTTTACACATATCTACTATATTTGAGGTCATTTAACCTTAATATGGTCAATTTCATAATGTATGTATATTTATTAAGCATAGGTCCCGCCAGCTCAACATAAATCAAAGTGGACAATATACAGAATACAGTTCTTTTTACAATTCTTCATCAAGTTTCACATAATATTAGTCATTTTTATCAAATACATATTCTTAGATTAATGTTTAAAAACCAACATAGTCACTAGTTACTGTTTTGACAAAGTTATAAATATTATAATAGAGGCTAACATTTTCGTTTTCAAACAAAACTTGGAACACATTGTCATCGTTCAGACTACAATCATTCAATATAGGCAGATACTTGCACCGAAAAGTGGATAGGTATTTACACTGATATAAAATATGACATAAATTTGTTTCAGGTTCATAACAATATTTGCATGTGCCATACAGGATCATTTAACCTTAATAAGAAGTGCCGTTATACGTGAAAAAATTTCTCCATAGAATTCCAAAATTCGATCAGGTTTAACATTCCTAATGGGTGCTATTTGGAAGCCAAATGGTTTCAGTGTTCTATAAAGCTTTTGATTCATTAATTTAGCACTACCTGTCTCCTTGATTGCAGAGTTTTGAATGACTGTCAGTGAAATAGAAGAATATTTCCAAAGTGACGCACAGAAAATTAAATATAGTGTAAGAACACAAAATGCCGTAAAGCTTAGTACTGGGAGAATAATAAACGCCATAAAATCTAAACGGTTGTTCAATCTGATTGAACCAAAGCACGGTAGCACGGTAAACAAATACATACAGTAATAGTAGCAGCAGAATGTACACCAGGATGAATACTCTCTTGATGTAAAATATAGAGTAGCCGAGCTTTATTATACGTGACAATTTGGTATTCAAAATCGTATTTTCGACATCTGCAAATAAATAACTCTATTGAATACATATACTGTCACATGAAATAATTTACAAAGAGATATTAATGAATGGGTCTTAAATGACATAAATCCAATTCAATTTAATACCTATACGCATTCTAAATGATTAACTAGTGGTAGTATTAGTTACCTTATTTGTTGCATCCAGTAAAATATCCGAAGCAAAACAATCAAGGTATACAGGAACAATAAAACACCCAAATACAGAGAAAAGCAGGGCACTACGATTTGTGAAATTTGTATTCCAAATTGTATTGCCCAAGGCAATGAGAATCTATCGAGCAGACTGTTTTTCAACACAAAGACAAAACATGCTAATCCAGGTTCAACAAAGAGATTGCAAATTGGGACAAGGAATTCTGTTATCAAAGCTTCTAATTTGATGTATATAGAATCCTTGGAATTCACTCCGTTATCATGAGCACCTTTAAAATAACAAAAAAATGTTAAAAAAATACAGCACTTTCACCTTGTCACAGAATGAAGTAATGCATATAAGTACTAAATGCTATACATAATATGTGTTCATTTAGATAATAAAAATTTACAATTTTTTTTCAAACTTGCCGTTCACAAAGAGGGAAGTCCCAGTGTACAAGTAATTCAAAATCGTCTTGAAGTCTTTTCCCGTTTTCAAAGCACTAAATATGCAAACTACAAACAGTACATGAAGAATAAAAATCAGAAGTTCCATCGTCAAGGCCAAGGCAGAAATGTTGAATGCATTCGTATCAATCTCCTGAATGGATCTGAGTAGTAGAAATGATGTCTGCATAGCAAACGGCAAACACAATGTTGAAAATTCAGAAAATTTTTTAACAAAATTTTGATTTTGACATTCTAAATGTCTGACTGCCGTGATCCCAAGAAAATGGAATAACGCCCAAGAAGACAATATTAACATGTAATGCGACCCAGTGGTAATTATTACATTTTGTAGTAAATGTTTTATTTACATATCTATAGTGAAAACATTACTTTTAATGAAAAAGTACTACAACTCCCTATGCAGTTGCAATTCCTTACAAATCATGAAAAACAATTTTATAGAAGTATTAAACACCTGGTAGTAATTGGATAACGACCGAGTTGAATTTTGTGAATGTCCAATGGGACCAATTATTATTATTAGCTTGGCATCTATATTAAAAACTCAAATGACGATCTCCAATAATGTTTTTAATTCACTTTGAGCTGCGGTATTGTTTTCAATCTCGGTAAAGTTTCGGAAACGTACAGTAGTTGGGCCAGTGAAATAGACTACTGTATTACTATTACAATGAAGAGTTTTCAGCACCGTTATTTTTAAAATAACTGATGAATATGAAAGATTATCTGTTTTTAAAGAAATGTGTTCTTAATACAATTATAATTAAAATTCTTTTTGAATCTTTTAATATTCATTAAAATCGTAAAATTGATTAAGCAATCAAATTATACTTTTATAGTAGATATGAACAAGGTAAACTTTTCCAGTTTCATTGTCCATTATGTGAAGGACTTAAATTAGTTAATCATACCAACCGATTTTTTTCGAGATTTTAAGGAGCAACGTAGCTAAACAGAAGTAGTTCTTGTCCTGATTGTCGACCTTGAAATAAATGACGAGAGTGGATTTACAATTACAGAATGACATTGAATTCCTAATTTTCCTAACATACTGAGCAAAGTGAAACGGAAGGCTGCACTCATTGCCACATATGCAAAAAATGTCGGCAAACAACTTAAATACTCCAACAGCATTAAGACATCGACAAGAGGTTTGAGACACTCGTCGTTTAAAGATTGCGAGGCTAAATTAGAAACGTGCAAAACTGAGACAATTCCATCAGGAGATTCCGTGAGCAAAAAGAATATCAAAATTAGTAAAAGCATTATCGTTGTTTTGTCGCGTTTCTTTGCTGTTATTTTCTGCGCATTTGTCCCCGACGATTGCAAACTCATCAATTTTCTTCGTTGAATATCAGCTCTGGCAAGACACCAAATGAGTCCCAATATAAATAAACTGAGAACAGCACATGGTACAAATTTCACCAACAACCTAAGAATTAAAAAATGACTAACACTATTAGTTATCAAAAAGAAATGATAATGTGGATGCTTTTTAAACGCTTACGCGTAAACCCAAAATAGAATTTTCTTTGAAACTTCACTAGAATGGAGCGTATACTGTGGGTTTTCTGTAATTTTCATTTCCAATGTCGCATTTATAGAATCAGTTTCCCATTCTACGGGTATTACACGGTGGCCATGATACATTATAGGCAAAAGAGTGCTGCTGGCTAAAATTGTACAGAAAATCGCCCATCTAGAATTTTTTACGGTAAAAAATGTCCGAGTCCTTAAGGGGTGCACAATACCAAAGAACCTCCACGCGGCAACCAACAGCGTTAGGTAAATTGACCAAGTATGGAAAAGCTGTTAATTATAGAAAATGTTATTTAAATACGGCAAGCTTAACATTACATTAAAAATGTATGTTAAAGATTAATATATTTTTTGGCTACATAATAGAAAATCTGTTCAGTGAGATAGTCAGTCTTTTCCCTGAAGGATGTTCTGTCATCTCCATTATTTTCCCGGTACACGTATACACTTCGAGCTATAAGTCCAGCCAGCATAAATAAGAGGTCGGAAGTTGCCAATGCGGTTAAAATTGTGTTTAAAGGATTTCGCATTTCTGGACTAACAAAAACCACAATGTTGATTATATTTGTGATGCATCCAATGCAACATATTCCTACAAGTAATCTTTGGTGAACCAATCCGTTATACCGTTGCCAGAAGGAACCCCATCCTTCTGCGCAGTATTTATACGGCTCTAAACATCCCAGGATAATTTTTGATTATATTTTAAAGTTTTAACAGTCAAATATGGTTAAGAATAGTGAGAATTATGTCTATTACACATTTAAAAAGTTTAATAATTTCGTAATTGGTACCTCTTTCACAAGAAAATGAAGTACGATGAGAAGAACTCCATTTATTTCTTCCAAGGCAGGTTACAAAATTCCAATTATTTTCGACCTCAGAACTTCCGTTCACGTTAACAACTTTGAAATGCATCTTACATCTGTACCTTATTACTGTTCCTTTCTCGAATATGTCGGAACAATAAGATAGGTACTCTTCAGTGTGACATTCAATACCCTTAGTGTTCTCCTCCTAGAATGAAACCATGAATTGTATATCTAATTACTTTATAATTTTCAGTTGCATAATAACAAATTTGATATTTCGAAAAGTAAATATTTATATTGCGCACTGAAAAACTGCTGCTTACCAAAAAGGGTCCTCGACATAACTTGCTTTGGACTCCAGACGATTTCAAAAGCACAGTGATGAAAACAATTGTAAAGCAAATTTGAAAACGATTTCGAGTAACTTTAAACATACTGGTAGTGTTTGGCTGGTCCGTTTTGTTCACTGCATTCCACTGCATATATTATTACCGGAATTAATAAAATAGTAAAATACATTTAAGTACCAGCACTATAATTTTTTTAGAATTAATTTAAGCAACACTCACAAAAGATTTTTATCTTTCTCTAGAGAACCATTTGATACAAATGGGACAATATCGACTGTTGGTTTCGCAAATAAGATAATAGAAACTTCCCCAGACTTGTCTCACTTAAATACCCAATGTTTAAAATGTTTATTCTTTCAAAGAATCGATAACTGTTAACTTGAAGTGTTAATTTTGAGATTTGAAGTTGTATTACAAAGTAAGTACTACGCATTTGGTCGTAAACTCTGTTTACATAATGTTTTAGCATCTACATAAAGTGGTTTTCTAAGCATACTCTAGACAATTTTATTAGTCATCGATTTCTATAGCTTAAAGAAAAATATCAAACTTTTGCATAGTTTTCCTTACCACTTGTTTCCGCTTTACCAATTTAAAAATTTTTTATCCTCATTGAACAGTTATCAAGGATGCAAAAAGCCATGAGTTTTTGAGCAAAAACCCTCGACCCATGGGTTTTTGAAGAAAACCCCTCGACCCACGGGTTTTTGTGGATTTTTGGGGTGTTTGGGTTTTTGGTCTACCAAAATAATGTAATATTCTGTGTATATGGCTTCATATTTATTCTTTTTTGAGTCACAAAGTCACAGTATGGTTAAGAATGATAGTTTTTAACTATTATTGTCAACTATGTTCATAATTTGAAGGATAAACTGTAATTTGTTATGAAAATTACAGTGTGCATTACATTCCCGCCTAGCAAAAACCCAAAAACCCATGGGTTTTTGATAAAAAGTGCGTTGGGTTTTTGCTCAAAAACCCTGGGTCGGCATCCTTGACAGTTATGCAATATTTGCATTAAATTAAAAGTTATTGATAACCGGCTGAGGCATGGCGCAGACAACTATGTGTCAATATGTTTATTTGTGCATTTTCTCAGTATTTTAGTATGTTGAAATGGTTTGTGGTATAAAGTGGTTTAATTATCTTGAAGCTACTCTTTTATATTGCGTATTGTTTAATTGATGACGGATTGACGTTTTACTGTTGCTTGCTTTCGTTTTATATTATGCTTTGGATACAGTTTTAATACAGCACGGGGCATCTCGATTCAAAGAAAGTGATAACATGTCAAAAACCGACGCTAAAACCGTAAGCTACATTAATATACAATACCGCAATTAAATAAAATGACATTCAACACTGAAAAAGTATTCCACAATGCAAAGAAAGTCAAATTATTATCATTAAGCACGGAATTTGCGTAATTTTCAGATTGTAAAAATTGTTGGCTGCTGTATAATATCCTACAACGAGAAAAGGACAATCAGAGTTATTTTTATAACAAAAGCGTTTTCAGTCACGAGCAATGTCTGATAAGAAGTTCAAAGTAGTAAGCCTGGTCAGCTTAAAACGAAGTAAACATATAACATCGCCATTACGTTATTTGTCATGCATAATGTAAGATAGAAGTAGGTAACGATTCAATAAGTCGAATAAATCCTTCGCATTGAAATTGCATTGGTAATTACGGCAATATTTGCATATAGAGAAAAAGTGGTACTATATGCTTGATTGTTAGGCGCAAAACCTATTAAATAAACCTCGTAAAATTAAACATTGTAATAAAAGTATTCTGTTCGGTTATATTAGTAATTCCTTTAATCAGCGATTATTGCCCGAGATTTTAAGCAATTTAACTTTTAATTTACATTTGGAACTAAGTATTCTATTTGTTTATGAATTCCACGAGATAACATTTTAGTGTACAATTGTTGGCAATTATTGTATGGGCTTCTGAAGCCTGATTATTCATAATGTGCGTCACATTAAATTCTTATGCTATTTTATGACATAATGCAGGCGTTAATACCTACTTTACGAAGATCAATAAAATCATAAAAATCCATGGCACCCATATACGGTATTCAAATGTTCATAGGTCACTCTTTAGCAACCTAAAACGCAAAATCATCTTAGGGGACGGTTCAGTGTAAGCCCAGAGTGTGACAAGACAAGGCAGTTATATTAATTTATATTATTTTCAGAGCCAAATAAATATTTTCATTGGTAAAAATGTTCAGAATTAGCTTCAGTTTAGGTTTGCTCCTATTAGGATGTTATTCTGCTCATGGTCTATTAATAATTGATGATATTTACACACTTTCTAATGATCCCAATGATGTCCACTTCTACCTATTTCCAGTCGCTGGGTAAGCCTTTATTTAAACTTTAATTGGGTATTTGAAAAAAATACATTCCACAGTTTGACTTACATCTACAATTTAATTTATACAATAAAAATTTTACATGATTTCCTTTACAGAAATAATGCCTATTTCGAAGAGATCATTTTAAATAACCAAACTTCACTTTCTTCTTCTCATTTTCAACCTGGGTTTAAAACTGTTTTCATTGTTCACGGATTTCGATCAAATGTTAGCAGTGACATGCCGCAGACAGTAAAAAATGGTAAGTATTATTAAAATATGGATGCATTAACTTAGTTCCTGATTCCTGAAACGCAACTATGATATTTAGCAATTATACAAGAAGAGAAATGAGTAAAGGGACTTAAAACATAATTTTAATCCTTTCTTCGTACAAATTTTTTATTTATCAGCTTATTTGGCTTCTGGACTTAATCACAATTACATTGTGGTCAGTTGGGGAGCTCTGTCAACTCCATTGCCGCCCGCATTAACTAGTTCTCTTTATACGCTTGTAACATTTAATGTTCCAATTGTTGCAAATCGAGTGGCTGACTTCATTGAATTTCTGTATAACAACGGTGTCGTAACGTTCAACAATATTCACATGGTTGGGCATTCACTTGGAGCCCATGTATCTGGATTAACTGGCCTTTACATACATCAACGGTTTGGAGGACGGCAGCTTGCTCGCGTTACTGGTATTTTAAAACATCTGCCGAATTTTTTATTTTAAAAATAAGGACAATGGCAAATAACCACTAATATTTAATAATTACTAGGTTTGGATCCTGCTGGACCATTATTCTTTCCTCCTATTCAAAGTCGAAACTTAGTAAAGACGGACGCTGCCTTTGTAGATGTGATTCATTCTAATATGGGAACTCTTGGAGATACAACAGTGGATGGACATGCTGATTTTTATCCAAATGGAGGATACACACAAACAGGTTGTGCTGAAGCAGATTTAGTAGGGACTCCTCCAGGCGATTTTAACACCCTTGGTAAATGCGTTCACAATGAACTATTTCTTTAATTAAATATAAGCCTGCAAACAATTGTTAATATATTTTCTGATGAGGTTTGTTGTCGGTTGTCATCAATCAGCAATTTAATAAGGGTTAGAGATTAACTGCAAAATAATTAACTTGTAATTATTAATAAACCAATCGCTTCGATAGCAATAAAGATAAAGAAATAAGCTCAGCCGTAAAAGTTCAAAACGTTATATATATATTCTAATTATCTTGATAACTGCATAGGTAGATGCAGTCATTGGTTTTCCTATAGATTATATGCAGCATCGATGACAAAGACATTTACTGCTTGCAAATGTACTCCAATCGTTACCAGCCCACTGGGATCCATTTGCTTTGGGAATTGTTTGGAAACGGCTACTTTGGGATTAAACTGCAAGCCAACGTAAGTATTTATAATTTTTTACAGATTTTATAATGCCAATGTTATCAATTGTTTACCTTCCCTATAGCCTTAAAGCAAACACAGAGTAATAACAATTTATGACACCCTAAATCTTTGTTATACCAAAAAATCTTTTTTGCAGGACTCGAGGGCAATTTCACTTGACGACGACTAATCCACCGTAATTCTTGTCGGCGATAATAAAAAATGATTCATTAGGTTACAAAAGTAACTGAACTTGTTCTACGCAATTGTAATTCTTTAATAAAATCTAACTCAATAATTCATATTGGCTCATCTTAAAAAATAAATTTTACAAATAAGAATAATTTAGTAAATATTGTAGATAACTCCCGATAATGAGATTTTAAATAGATATTCAGCAGATGGCATTCAGCTAAATTATGATTTTCAATTTAAATAAACAGATTAAAGATCGTATGTATGTTGGTTATTGTTATATTGCATTTTTCCATATTGATAAAAAAGTATCTCATTGTAAATCCGAGTTAATAATATTGTGTTGCGACAATGTACCTATATGTATGTTATATAATACGAGAATTCCCTACACTACATGCAGTGCAGGATCTGTGCTCATTCCACTAATGGGAACATTAGTTAGTTAATGCGTAGTAGACAGCCATTGTGATGATATACGTAATAGTGAGCCATTTAGATGTTTAAGGCTATGTCTAAAACTGAGCATGTAATAGTTATATGATAATGGTAAACGAATAAAGCTAAATGCATATATCAAATTTGCATAGAAATGTCATATTACCTATATGTGATAAGTTAGGTGAAAAGGTGCATAATGTTTCGTTTTTCGTTTGCAGAACACAGAATAAATATTTGTGTAATTACATGCATCAATGTTTAACTATAGGGAAAGCTATATTCATCTCATAATGCATTATCTTTACAGTCCCGTCAATTTCTTTGGTCTCCAGTAAAGAATACCTGTTGGAGGTAATGAAAAAGATACTGCAGTTGATAACCTAGGCTTTAATTGAATTTTGAAAGTTGAAAATTTGTCCCGTAGTACTTTCGTTGGTTTACTTGATTTCAGAAAATGTACGAAAATAAATGCGTGTAGGAATTACTACGGTCGCCAAGACTAATTCGATATACGTAGTGTATTTTTGCCTTTTATGATGCATTTCGTGCAAAGATCCTCTGTCGCCCTGATGACGTGGTAATATAATAGTGCTTGGAAAGTTTTAACATTCTTTTCATAACATAACCAAGCTAACATTTACATTTGCATTACTGAGCATATTATACAAAGTACACAGTATTATTTTAGACCGAGCTGTCAATTGTTGTCATATGAAGCTCTATTTCAACGACAGTATCTGTAATTATTGTTCCAACCGTATGTTTTTCCTCAAAATTTATAATTAGCATCGCAGACTTCTGCTGTTTGGTCGTATGGGTATTACACATTTTGGGAGTAGACATTTTGATAATTTCTGTATACCTATATGCATAACATTCATATAATTTTCCCTTCATCGCCTAACACCACACACTGTTATCAGTTGTATTGTATTACCTAGTTCTGAATATGCAACAAGAAAAACTGGCTTTAATACGTTGATGAAATTATTATTATTTAATAAGATTGAAAGGCAGTTTTCATTTACCTATTTAAAACGACCGTTGCTTTGACATAATGTAATAATACGTCCAGAGAGGCATAATTACGTTTTTCCACACTAGATAAATACTTTGCCATTCTTATATTACCTTGGTTGTACTTGAGAATAAGTAGTGCGATAAATCTTACCCGGCGCATTAGCAAAAACTTAAAGAATTGCTATTTGCATGCAAATTAGTTCACTCTTTATTTATTAAAATAATCCGTATTGCGGTATATTACTTTTGAACTACTAATCTGTTCAGTATAAAAATAAAATGGGACAATATTAGTATTAGCTGAATAATCCATAAAACTAAAAAAGCAATCTTAGGCTAACTCTTGTTTTCTTTTCAAATGTATAGTGCATTTCATCAAACTTCACAAAACTGAAATGCTAAATAGAAATAGTATAAAATCCTTTGGAAGGATTTTAAAATTTTGCTTCTTTGGACAGGGAATTCCTTACGCATGGGATTCGTTCTCAGAGAAAATAAACACCCACATAGGGCAGAAAATGTTATTTATGTTTAATATTGCTTATTTACAAAACATTGCTGCCCTACTTCATATTCTTTGTATTCTACACCTGGAACTTCAAAAGTCTAAGAGAAATATTGAAGACCTTATATGGATTCTCATTTGGATCTTGGCTCCGTCTTGGGCTTTAGTATGCAGGAGAGATGCGTACAACAAACGAGAAGAAGCAGCATCATTTTTCGACATTATGGTTTCCCTGGATCAACATTTTTTAAGTAATTATATTCTCTATATTTAAAAAATTGAAGTATAAAAGATTTTTCCTTATCTTGAATAGGTACACATTTATACAATACAATATAATAAATATAATATCCTTCTAATGTCGATTTGAATTTGAATGTATTTAAAAATACATAAAGGCTTTGAATTTTGGATAGAATATTTAAATTCTAGACACCATCAAAATTGCGTATTGAACATAAGCCAGACACAAATAATGATTTAATTTTATCTTAATTGAAATGCGGTAATAAATATTTATTATATTTCTTAGAAAGCCGACATTCTGGTCCTGGTGATCCGGTCGACACCTCGACTTTGGTTTCTAAAGTGAATCTCACTGTTGGAGCTTGTGCTCTTGGTTATGTGGGTTCGGTTACACTCTTATTCATTTACAATCCAGATCAGCAGCAGTATTGGTACTCCCTACTACCAGAAGAATACAAGCGGTTGCCAGTATTCCTACTGTTTATTTTTCTAGAAATTTACTCAAAAGGGTCTAATACATGTTCAATCATGGTCAATTTAAATTATGTTGTCATTTACATGCTATTTTCTATTAATTGGGCCAACGTTATAAGGTAATTATACTAACTTCATCTTTACAATATATAAAAATTTTAGCATGCACCAATATCCATTCACGATTATACATACGGTATTCTACATGGTAATTAAAGATTTACACAGAAAGGCCAAACAAAATTTTTGTTTTAAAAGCAATTAATAAAAATGCAAATCTGTGTAGGAAAATTTACATTTCCATTAATCAGATTGAAAACAAAAATTTCTAATCTGTTACAGGAAAGAGAATGCCCCACTGAAGAAGAAAATTGACGACTTCAGGAAATTGGCACTGTTGAATAATTACTACTCCATTTCCTTTTCAAAATCAGTAGTGCCGGGACATTTAATGGCTTTCGCTGGACTTTTGGTTGTGTGTCTTTTTGCAGCCATCAGATTTCATGGGATCATGACTTGGATCAGCTTTGTAACATTTCCTGTGATTGCCTTTAACATGGTCGTTTTGGCCAGTTTAAAATTACTAAGTGCCGCTATGGTTTACAAATCATCTTCAGATTGTCTGAAATTGTTCAAATATTCAGCAAACCGTAGGGATATTGTAAAGGAAATAAAAGGACTACATCCCTTCGGAATTCAAATTGGAGCTGGAGTCTGGCAAATTGTTGATCACTCCACAATCCTGCTTTACTTTCTCTCCCTATCCAATTACATTACATCAATTTTAGTTGCATTTCCCTCTTCTTCCTCTTGGTATTAAAACAATAATAATTATCTCAATTATATTCCACAGAAATTGATTTTTGTTAAACTATCGTCCATACAAAATTGCAACATATCAATATTATATCTGTTCTCTAGTTTTCAAGAATAAATACTAAAAATTATTTTACTTTCAAATTTTCAAATGCAAACTACAATCAAATAACTACCATCAAAGCTATACCAGGTATGGAAATAGTAATTTCAAAATTGACTCAGAACCACTTATGGGGATTATAACGTTATAGTAAACAATTGAGTACGTGTACTTGTTTGTATTTTAAACTCTATGGCATTGGAAGCATAACGCTATAATCCCCATAAGTGGTTCTGAGTCAATTTTGAAAGAACTATTTCCATACCTTGTATGGCTCCAAGTTGCCATAGTTTCAGTGTACCTTGGTGGCTATATTTCATTATTTTTCATAATGAAAATATGGTAAAGGCAAAAGTGCTCTGTTTTACTGGCTCATTAATTCCCAATCGAAAAACATTATATATAATGAACCTATATTTGAGAAAATTCCACCCAATTTTATAATTGAGGATTTTAACAATAATGTTAGTAGATAATTTATAAGTAAAATTTGTTGTTGATTTGATAGTCGTAGGCAAGGTCAACAATGAAACTTAAAAATAAAATTGCAAGAACCGTTTATCTCTTTAAACTCTCAATTATTATTTGCAAATTTAGTTTTCTCCTTTCTCTTGTACATTTTTATGCGATTAAATTTATGAAATATTACTATCCACTGAGTGGAAGTTCCTGTAAAAGAATACTTTCAAATTGTGTATGTATAGGTACTTTGCTTAGGTATACTATTTTCTAGATAAAATTGGAAATGATTCCTGCTAAATTGTCCCTTTGTACAGGCCAAAGCATACCTATACACTTTGGCAAATACCTAATGTTGATAATAAGAAAAATTATAGTGCACAAATAATTTGAGAAATGTCCATACCTATCGAAAACTTCTATATATCAAATCATACAGGTACTAGCTTTAAAATAAGAAGTAATAGCCATTTGATGAGCAGTGTATATATAGGTATTGTACTTCGGCTTGCAACTTCTTTTTGCAATTTCTGTAGGGTAGACCGAGCACAAAAAGTCATTGTGTTTTGGTGATCCAAAATGTATACAAAGCTGTCGTTTTTCATTTTGAAGACCAGTGTGCAAATTGCATATTTCTTTAACGCAGCGCCAGTGAAATGGAGCTACTCGGGAAAGAAGTTTGTGACAACAAGTAAATGTTTAGTGAAGTGTGCCCGTAACTTATCTCTTGTTCTACTGCACACATTATTTCACATTTATTATTATTTGAAGTTCACACTGCCCGCTAATGAAACGGATGTCCATTTTCAAATTAACGGATATCAGCATATGATGATGATGCTCATGTACATCGTTTGTACCATAGTAATGTTCCATACGCTGGTGACAGTTTACTTTGACGGACCCGAATTCTACAATTCTGTGATGACTTTCAAGGTCATAGAAAGTACGTTGATTTTCAAAAAGTTTTACGCTGTTAACAGCAAATAATTTTATTAAAACTAATTATTTACCGTTTTATTAATGGGATTTTTTATAGAATTATGGTACAAGCACGGACGAAAAGGAAATCTATGGGACATTTGCTGTCTCTGTCAGCTCATTGCAGCTGTATTCTCTTTTGTCCCTCCAGCAGCGATATTCATTGCAGTTTTGACCAGACCACCGAATTCTACAGCGCACATTACATCCCTTCTTCCAGAGCACTATCAAACTCATCTAATCGCTTTACCATTTCATATAATTCAATTTTGGTCTTTATTAAGCGGCTGGAGTGCAATTTATGCTCAACTGAATCTTTTTGCTATAGTGTTTTTTTCCAGCATTGGACTCTTGCATCGTGAACTCTGTGTTCATTCAAATGAAAAATCTGCAATGCTACAAAATGGGCGCAATATTCAGCAAACCTACAGAACGCTTCAAATAATGTTCGGACTTTGCAACCGAATCGTCGCATATCTAGTGTATCCCATTGAATTCCTTCTTACCCGATTAATTATAGTATTTACATTCTTCCTTGTGAGGCATTCCTCTAAAATGCCGGTTATTATAAATATAGCTATTACTTCGTCATTGATGGCATCAATAGTGTTTTGGACTATTATCCTTGAATGTTATAGCAATTTACCCAAGGCGTCTAAGGATTGCATGATTACATGGAAAAACTTAGAATTCCGGACGCCCACAGAAAGAAAAGTCATGGCAAAGTTTAAGAAATCATGCACAAGTATCATTATTGTAATTGGGGGACATTCATCCATTAAAAGGTCCTCAGTATTAAAATTCTTCAAGTCTTCAGCTAGAGGCATTGCAAAAGCTCTCATTACATTCCGATAGCTGCAGACAATATTAGTCGAGTAATGTTAACAAACAAAAAAAAACTATCTGAACATTCATGATTTTTATTGCAATTGCAATGTTGGTTGAATGGCTTTAGTTTTCTTTGCAAAGAAACAAATGTCCAAGTTTATTATTACAGCAAAATAAATCACTTCTTTATTTCAATTCGCTGGAATCATTCATTTATTATTCTCTTTCATCATGCAATGCTTCCGACTAGCATAATTGCCTTTGCTACTAAGTTTCAAGGTCCAAGGTTTATTTGGCAACATATATTTAAATTAAATATCCAGTTTCTGTTGCAGAACAATCAGGGGGTGTTTCACTTCCCCTTCTTCCCAGGTCTGCAAATTTACAACTGGTCCGAAAACACATAGTAGTAGCTTTAAAATTTGATAATTTTCTCGGTTGCGGTGAATTATTAAAATAACTATGGTTATTATTATAAGTTGTAGACTTGACTTTGTAAACCATTGTGAAATTGATGATTGGTGACTAATTGTGTTTTCAATCAACTAGGAATGCTAAATATCTCTAATTTATAAACTTTTCGTATTCAGAAACTTGTACGGATTGATTGCATACTTTTCAATGGTTTTCAACAGATTATAGGTATATCACAATGGTTTTCGTATTGTACTGTATATACTTTCAAACTGGAATATTAATATAGCTCGCCCAACTTTTCTGATATCTTAATCTGTTATTTGTAAACTGTTTATTTTAGTTGGGGTTACACTGTTTATTTGGGAATCTTCTATTTTAAAAGCGATATAAAATTATTGTTTAGTCCTTGCACCAGTACAGCGCACTTAGAAATACTTATAAGGTGGCCTTAAACTGTTTTAGGAAGTGGTAGCTTCAGTCTGCTTTTCAGTATTTACTGAGGAACAACATTTTGGGACGCCGTCTATTGTTTTGTTCACTCTTTGGCTCACCCCAGTGGTATTTATCTCGATTTAATTGTGGATACCATTTCTATCATTATATTTAATTAGCATATGTGAAACTCAATTAGGTAGACAATAGGCAAATGGAAGTACTTAATTATATTAAGAATACAATAATTTCAAAAGTAACAGAAATAATTGCATACTTAGAACTGAATTTTGCATTATGAACTTATTCAGAACGATAAACACCTATCATTATGATGGCATTGATGTCAATGTCAGTATGTAAGAAAAATCGCACAATAAAATGACTAGTCTATGTTTTAAACTGATGAATTATGACAATTTCATCACTTTTTTCAACAAGGTTCTTCTCATTCTTGAAGGTTGGTGCTGGGGCAATAGATCGCCAACTTTTACTACCTCCGCAAAATATGATTATACTATACTGCCCCAATTGCTTGCTTCAGATTGATATTGAAATGCTAAATAATTATTTTGTTTCTGAAATTACAGGGTTCATACATACTACAAGACTAGTTGCAGACTGAAAATACATAAACACATACAGAAACCCATAAAGGATTTATAGTACATTATTAAATACTTTGATTGATGTGCAGTACTCTTTCCAACTAAAGCCATTTTCTAAATATATGAGCAAACCTTAAATACAAATATAGGGTAATGATTTCTAAAGTAAAACATTTTTGTAGGCCTTTTGACTGTATAATTTATTTTAAGATAAAAATGTTCACCAAAATGATTCTATTTCAAACAACCCTATGATTTCTTGAATGAATTTTGCTATCAGCTGTGCTAGTACTTATTGTTAGTATAAAGCGTCATAAAGTATCATGCAATAAATAATAAAATTAATATGTCAATTGTTCTTTATGGTACTTTGAAACCAAACTGAATGGCACTTGATTGTTTTATTTGATTTTAACTTGAATGAATAGTAGAATAATACAATCGTTAGACCAGATGGTGAATTCAAAGTGTAGCATAGCAGTTCATGCTTTACTCTTAATGCCGATGCCTTTGACGAATTTTGCAAGGTTTTCAAATACTGATGACATTTTACTTTGCGTGCCTAATTTGGAAAGAGATATTAAGAAACTTTCTATACGCTTCGAAACATTGAAGTACATATGATAACTTAAAGCTAGGGTAGCTTAATTTAGTCACCTTGACCATTGCAAAAATTAAGAAAACACAGTTGAAAAGTTCAGATTTTATTATTCACAGTTTACATTACGTCGTGTGTCAAAATATTATTACCAGCCGGTACATCATTGACGTATAAAGCATGCAAATAAAAGGGTTACCAGACTGATGTCCAATAAAATCGAATTTAATTTTACATTTTATAGCATTTAAAACTGTGTATTGGTAATTAATAACACAATGGTATTATAGAGTTGGTACGTCAATGCCTTATAATGATTTATGTAGATGATGTCATTGCAACACAGTAGTGCGTCATTTAACGCAAGAGAACAATGAATTCTTAAAATTAAATATTGGCCTTGATATTCTCAAGCGAGTGGCAATAAAAACTAAGTTACTTCGTTGGGAATTGCCGCTTACTTAAGTAATCTGTATTATGTGTTTGCCCGATACTTTATTATTGAGAATTCCTACTCAATAGCAGTAAGATAAATATTTCGAATGAAATGGAAAGTACCATGTTGTTAACTAAAAGTGTTATCTCTTCGTTCTTCGTAGCGGTATTTACCTTTTCTTTCATACATGGAGAATCGGTTAAACAACCGTTATTTTCGATTATTTCTCCGAAAATTATCTACCCAAATACAATTTACAATGTAATTGTCTACACAGAAAAAGGAGAATCAAATGTTATAGTTCGTTTGAAATTATCCTGCGGTTCTGCCGATTATTCAGCAGAGGAAAATGAAATTCCTGGAGGAAAAACGCAAGTTATTGGAATGGATATAAACGAACTTCCTGCAGCAAGTTGTTCATTGAAAGTTGCAATTAAGTCAAAAGATTCTGGTGACGATACAATAAAAGATTTTTATAATACAACAAAAACGCTCCACGTGGCTTCCAAATCAATTTCAATTTTAATCCAACTGGACAAACCGATTTACAAACCTGGAGAAACCGTGAAATACTTAATTGTATTTCTTAACCGCCAACTTCGGCCAATAGCAGGGGAAGGAGCTGAAATTAAAATAACCGATCCTCAGTCAAATGTCATTCGACTTCATAAAAATGAAAGTATTCCTAAAGGTTTGTTTTCCGGAGAAATGAAATTATCAAGCGAACCGAATTTAGGAGATTGGGAAATCAGTGCTAGATTCCAGGAAGCAGAAGAAAAACTAATATTTTCGGTTGATCAGTACGTTTTACCCAAATTCAAGGTAGAAGTTAAGCTTCCCAGTTTCATTTTGAATGGGACTTCAACTATTAAAGCAGAAATCATTGCAAAATACACATATGGCAAAGGCGTCAAGGGTCAAGTCAGCGTTCAATTGAAAACTCCGCAGGATGATTTTTATTATCCGTATTATGATGATTTCATTGTAGATAGACGCAAACGAGCTGCAATTATACGTCCCCCACCCTTCTGGAGACGCCGAACAACAACTAGGGCACCAGTGAAACTAACCACACTTCCTATCGATGGTTCTGTTTTTGTTGATTTGGATATTCCACCCTCCTTTCAAACTATGAGTTATACTTACGAAAAAGAATTCACAGTAGAGGCAACAGTAACTGAAAATATTACAGGAAAACAACTAAATGGAACAGGAAAAGTTAAAATGTACGTTGATCCCTATAAAATCGAAATGATCGATACTCCGAAATATTACAAACCTGGATTCCAAATAAAATTTACGTTCAAAATCACTAGCCAAGATGGTACTCCAATTTCAGATGATAAGCCGGATGCTTTGATAATTTCCCATGGATTTTCCTATGAAGCTAAGGATTCTACTTTTAAATCTTCAATTCCTGCAACAGGCCTCGTTATTTTTTCAGTAATGACTCCATCTAATGAAAACCTTAGGATTGACCCTATGAAGGTAACATATAAGAACGTTAAAGCAACGTTCTACATTCCGGAAAAAATGCAGTCTTCTTCTCAAACTTATATTCAAGTTACTATCGACGATAATGACAAAAGGATAGTAGGTGTCAAAGCCACTAATCCAATGAAAGCACTAAATTATTTAGTTGTAAATCAAGGAAAAATTGTTGATTCCGGACGCGAAAACTTTGAAGAAGAAAAGTTAGAAGTAAGTTTCAATATAAATCCAAACATAGAAAAGAACAGTGGAGTAGAAGTCACCGTAATTGTGTTTGCAATTTTTGGGGCGGATAATGAAATCGTTGTTGATTCAACCAGTTACAAAATAAAAATGAACTTGTCGAATTATTTTAGTATTAAATTATCCAAAGAAAAAGTTGAACCTGGAGATAACATTACTTTATCATTAGAAACAAATTCAAATTCACTTGTTGCTTTAAGAGGAGTCGACCAATCGGTTCTTCTGCTTAGGGAAGAGAAAAATATTGATGCCAAAAGAATGGATGAAGTCATGAAAGGATTCAGTGATGAAAATAGTCTTTTTAATTCCTGGGGAGGATCGCCAGCTTTTAGAACTTTTGACGACGCAAAAGTTTTGGTTATTACAAATTGTCTGTATGTTGAACAAGAGATCTACAGATACGAAATGATGGCAATGCCAGGAATACTACCGATGATGGCACGGGGAGAAGCTATGATGATGGACGATGCTATTGTTATGGCTACACAATCTTCAATTGCAGGTGCACCTGCACTTGCACCCCCGCCTCCACAAATAAATAGTTTTCGGGAAAAAAGTTTTGTGGCTCCTGGAAGAGTTCGGGAGAAGTTTCCGGAATCCTGGATATGGGAAACACTTGAAGTACTCAACACAAAATTAGATATTTCCAAAACCGTTCCTGATACTTTGACTTCTTGGGTGTTGACAGGATTTTCCTTAAATTCTGAACTCGGAATCGGTGTTAGCCTGACTCCACAAATTCTGGAAACATTTCGTCCCTTCTTTATTTCACTGAATTTACCTTATTCCGTGATTAAAGGAGAAGTATTCGCACTGCAAGTCCTTCTGCATAACTACTTGAACGAGGAAGTTACTGGAATCGTCACTTTTAAGAACAATAAAAAGCAATTCAAATTTGCTGGAGACAAAGATGGTGATGAAATTAAAACATCTATTGAAAAGTCAGTGAAAATTCCTCCTCTCCAAGTATCCTCATTGACTTTTGTCGTGATTCCGGTTAGAATTGGAGAAATTAAAGTAGAATTAGATGCAAGAACCACTATGGCGGGTGACGCAATTTCTCAATCTCTGACTGTGAAGCCTCCAGGACATAAGCAGTCAAAAAATGCAGCTGTCCTATTAGATGTGCGATCTGGAACTCCGGTAAAACTCAATTTAACTGCAGTATTTCCCGAAAAGCGAGTAAGTGACGGAGACAGCGTAAAATTTTCAGTAATTGGTGATTTATTGGGATCAACGATCGCTAATCTCGATAAATTGATTCAAATGCCTTGCGGATGTGGAGAGCAAAACATGTTGAACTTTGTTCCAGATATTGTTATCCTGGATTACTTGAAATCCTCCGGGTTGATAACTCCAGGAATTAAAAGAACAGCCCTTAACTTTTTGGAAATTGGTTATCAAAGAGAATTAACTTACAGGCATTTCGATGGATCCTTTTCAGCGTTTGGACAATCTGATTCTTCGGGGTCAACGTGGCTCACAGCTTTTGTCGTAAGGTCATTTATTTCTGCAAAGAGATACATCACCGTTGATGAAACTATAATCACAAGTGCTCTGGAATTTCTCGCAAATTTACAAAACGAAAATGGAATGTTTATTGAAAAAGGTCAAGTTATCCATTCGGATATGCATGGAGGAGCCAATTCTGGAATTGCTCTTTCAGCGTATGTCCTCTTATCCTTTTTGGAAGCTTCAGAAATGATGAGCATTTCCTTCAAGTATAATACTGTCGTTAAGAAATGTCTGGAATATCTTTCAAAAAAGATGGTCGATTTAGAAGACCCTTACCCAACAATCCTCATCAGCTACGCATTCCATGTTGCAAATTTCAATCAGAAAGAAGAATCTTTCAAGAAGGTTGAAAAGCTTGTCAGACGCGATAGTCAATCTCAACATACCTACTGGGGAAACACAATCGGTCGAAAAATAGAACCAGATGCTCCTGTAATGAAACCAATGATTTTCCCTCCACCCCCACCACCAATCGTAGAACAAAAACCTGTTTCCGTTGAAATGACAGCATATGCTTTACAAATTTATCTGTTGAGAAACAAAGTGGTGGAGAGTGTGCCCATTGCCAAATGGCTTTTAGCACAAAGAAATGCAAATGGGGGATTTTTATCCACACAGGACACAGTTGTTGGATTAACCGCTTTAGCAAAGTTTGCAATGCTAACGAAATCTGCAGATTCAAAGTTAACTGTTGCATTGAACCATTTAAACGGAGTTCAAAATTTCAATGTAAATAAAGACAACGCTATAGTTTTGCAAGAATTCATTTTGCCGTCGAATACAAAGACTGTGACTGTTGAAGCGTCAGGAATAGGAACAGCAATGGCACAGCTAAGCTGGAATTATTATGTTGATGACAATGCTCTCAAACCAGCGTTTTCTATTACCACACAGGTAATCAGCTAGCAAATGATTTATTACATGCTAATATTATAGTGTAACATGAATAACGGAAGTAATGATTTTTAATCACTTTTTATTAATTCGTCGATATTTTAATTCGCATTCATGAAAAGGAAATCATTGTCAGAATGAATTGCTTTGCCATCCTAATTTATTGAAGGATTCTTTTATTTTGATATTTTGTGGGCTCATATAATTCAGAATCCAAATTTTATTTGCAGGTGAAAAAATCAGAAGAAAGTCAAGGAAAATTTTCTTTGCGCATTTGTTCGGCCTTTACCCAAGGAAACGAATCAAATATGGTGGTCATGGAAGTAAATCTTCCTTCCGGATTCGTTTTCGAGTCTGAAAATTTGTCAAATCTTCGAAAAGTTAAGAAACTGATGCGATATGAAGAAGAAAACGAGCACACAAAATTGAACATTTATTTCACATCGTTAACCAGTACGAAAGTATGTGTGGATTTAGACGCAGTTCGTTTGTTCAATGTGGCTAAGCTTGCACCAGCAAACATTTTCGTTTATGATTATTATGATACAACAAGAAAAGCCCGGGCATTTTATGAACCTCCTTCATTTTCTGTTTGTGATATGTGCTCCTTAGATCACAACATGTGCGGTGACAAAGTAAATTGCGTAATTTAGAGTTGACCAGTTATGTACTAGTATTTTAAAGACTTAATATGTTCGACTCTCATTGGCCTTCTAAAATTATAGTGTATGTTAACCATGAATGCAGTTTTCATGCTTTGATTCCCATTTGCATCATTAAAGTCATTGGAAAATTGAGAAAAACATCGCATTTTTTCATTATATTATTTTTATAATTGCGCGGCTTAACTTGAGACATTAGCAGTAAAGACAGTGTAAATTGACAATAATCTTCAATTAGGTTCGCAATTTTTTTCTTTCGAGTTGGTTCAGATTGAAATAGTTTGTTTCATTTCTCTCTTCAGGCCATGCTTTCACACTATCTTGGAATACTGCACAAAACTGTGAAGTTGGTAATCTTTTTTTGTCTATGTATGCCATATTAGTGATTCTTCCTGAATTTGTCCTAAAATAATCGAATATCAAACATGGTTGAATTTTCAATTTTTCTGGAATTTTCTTTCAGGAAATTTCAGAAAAAGTGAAAATTCAACCTTATTCGATTACGAAAAATTAAGAAAACATCACTAATATGACATAAATTGCAGCTATGGAAAAATATTACAAAATTTTTTTTTCCGCCGGGCGAAATCCGAATCGCCGAAAAATGGCCATATTTTTATACTTTTCTTTTAGCCGAATGATTTGACCCACTTACCTTCAACCGATTTTGACCAAACTAGGAATTTCAATGTAACTTTGTACTGGCTTTCGAATGGTGTAAAGAGTTTTGCTGTACTATCTCCGGTTCTTCTGGTACCTTACTTAGTTTACACCCAGTATTTCTTTTTTATTGAATTCAACATGATGGTCATGGAAGCAACTCTTCCTTCTGGATTTCTAAGAACAAACTTTTTTGGTATAGAATCTTTACGGAAATAGGATTCACCAGGTCCAGCTGCATATACAGCACAGAAAGCTGGAAAATAATGGAGAGAGATAGAAACGCATTACATAAAACTAGATTATTTTCCACAATGGCTAGATATTATTTACGCATTTGATATATTAAATTCTATCTGCCGTTTCTCTGAGAAAGCGGAGTAAAAAGCAAGTGTGCAATAAAATTCTGTTCTTTTAGGTGTTTTCCGTTTACGAATATTTGTCACCGTCCCTGACTCGATCTAGTCTACGGGCACCGTAGACCGGTCTGTGCCTCGACCGCACCACAGACGGGTCTATGGGAGTAGCGCTTGCCGGTCCCTGGGTCGATCGAACATACTCATAGAATTACATGTGCATTGTGTATTTAACAGCATAAGAAGCAAATTTTATTAATCATATTGAATACTAACATGCACGGTCAATGTAGTTTTTAGTCAGGAGTAATATGTACATTGGCTTTAAGTATAAAGTGGAAAAGTTAACTGCTTTATACACGGTAAATGTAGCTTGTAGTCAGGAGTAATATTTACGTTGATATAAATAATGCAAATAATGCAAATAAATCTGAAGTCCTAGTTGCTGACGTCAAGATGGAAAGGTGCAGGATATGGAACATAAGTGTAATACAACATGCTGAATTGAGTTTTAGCCAAACGAGAATGGAGATCCCTGCATATTTTACGGAATATGTTGTGAGAAATAATGAGCAGTTTCCAACAGATAGTGCTTACGAAGAGATTAAAGCGATACTTAAATTGCAAAAAGGGCAGAAATTAGTAAATGTTAGACACCACGTCCTGGCCCACTCCGTACGTTAAATACATACCTGCTATACGTTCAGAGACATCATACAGCAAGGTCTCTATTTGCAAATGCAAGTCGGGTTGCCTAACGAATAGATGTATGTGTAAAAAGAACAATATTCCCTGTGTCACACAGGATTGACTTGCCGTAATAATGACCAACCAGCACCAGAAATCTAATAGCCTTACAATTATTTCATTATAAATTCATAATCAAAGCCAATGTACATAATATTTTTTACTATAAACTACATTGACTGCTTATAAAGCTGTTAAATTTTCAATTTTATACCTTACAGCCAATGTACATATTACTCTTGACTAAAAACTACATTGACCGTGCATGTTAGTATTCAATATGATTAATAAAATTTGCTTCTTATGCTGTTAAATACACAATGCACATGTAATTCTATGAGTATGTTCGATCGACCCAGGGACCGGCAAGCGCTACTCCCATAGACCCGTCTGTGGTGCGGTCGAGGCACAGACCGGTCTACGGTGCCCGTAGACTAGATCGAGTCAGGGACGGTGACATATTTACTATATTAATGTTTATCAATTGCTGTTTTATGTATTGTTCAGCTCGACGGTCGTAGTTATGTAAATCCCAAATTATCTAAAGGAAAATCCCATGCAAACAAAATTTTGATAAAGGGTAGGTAGAATATGATAGAATAAAACTTCAAATTAATTCATTTATAAGCCTTGTAAAATAACACTACCACCCATTTAGAAAATACAGCACCTTCGTTCCATTCCTTGTTTTTCAATAAATAGTTTCTTACATTATCATATTGAAGTAAAGTCAACATTTTATTTGTGCTGACTATTTCTGTAAATCACTTTTCAACTGCGTATTGTGCTTCAATCTCACAGAATTGTACTTAAGATCTTAATATTATTAATATTAGGAATATAATGCTTTATACTTACTTTTGCCAAGATTTCTGAAATAAAATGAATGAGAAAAACAATGAAATAATTCAGAAGTGCATTACAAATGCATTTTGCTGTGAACAGTCTTCAGCAAATACTTGTTGAAGCACGACAAGTAAATTACTTCTAATATAATTAAGACTGGCACACACGTTAAAATCAAAAATTGATTTCAGCATACTCTGAGAAGTCACGCGTTATCTATCTACTCTGAGAAAGATGGTAGCCGACAATCTTGTTCAGTGTTAAGGAAAATGTTAGTCATGTATTTTAAAGTCAATTTTAATTGTAATTCATAATCAATATTAGAGTTTTATCCTCAGCATTCGCTTAAATAATGACCATTAGGTGTAATTCACAATCAGCATTGGTAGTTTGGTTGTATTTCTCATTGGTAATTGCGTGATTGATATGAAACTTTGGTTTTTAAGCCACTGTGCCTACTATGAGGAAATAAATTTATTTTCTCTCCATTTAGCTAGGCTCCTCAGTTTATATGGAATGGTAAATGGAATATTTACTAAGTCAATGTTAATCAATTTCTGTTTTATGTGTTGTTCAGCTCGGTTGCCGAAGTTATGTAAATATCAAATTATCCCAAGAAAAATCCCATGGAAGCAAAATTTTGATAAATGATGAGCTTGAACTACATCGCGGTAGGTTATGCAAATACTTGTTGAAACACGATGTAATTAAGGTAGACAATCATTGTTAAAACAAAAAACTAATTATAGTAGCAGTCTGAGAAGTAATGCATTATCTACTCTGAGAAAAATTGTAACCGACAACTTTGTTGACGCTTAAGGAAAAATTTAGCCATGTATTTAATTATCAACTTTGGTTTTAATATATAATCAACGTTAGTAGTGTTTTATAAGCAACATGGATTGTAAATAATAAACTTTGGATGTATTTCACATTGTGCTATTTTTGAATTTTTCTCATTGATAATTGCCGACTGATAATTAACTGCGCTTTTGAAGCCAGTATGCCTACTATAAGGAGATTCATTTATTGTCCCTCCATGTATCTACGCTCTTTAGGGTAACAATTTAGGGAAATAAAATTTTGTACTATAGTATACAATAGCAGTTTAAATTGCAATTTAATGATGAACTTTCTTGCGTCATTAAATTGTCATTTTTATAACTAAGAGATTTTATTTGCTTCTTTTAGGATTTGCTGCTATTTGTCATTTTAGCGGAACGTGCATTCATTTATTATGTGATGAACATCTTTAATTGCGTCCTCTTTAATATATGAGAATCTTCAACCACTACCGAAATCACTAGCATATGTTTTAGATTCCACTCGTACACTATTAACTTTTCCATAATTTAGATATAATTTCCGCACTATAACATATCAGTCATAATAACTTGATTTTTACCCAAACTTTCCAAATTTCCCAGATGTACAAACAATTGGGCGAGAATTAGGAAATACCGAAACCTTTGTTGAATCATATCGGCTGAAATACACTATATCTTAAGAAATACTCTTAAGCTAGGCGAAGATCATATTAATTTCAGATGTAGGAAAACTTTTTAGTACGCTGTATGTTAAGATTTTAGAGTTAGAGTTTTAGAGAAAAAATGGAAAATACTTGAAACTTGTTAACCTTGACTACTATTTAAAAAAGTAGTTTGCTATTTGAAATATACTGAACATTTCTTGCATTCTAGTCTTTGATAAATAAGTAATAATTCCCTTAAAATTCTAGTTGCTACTCTACTTGAGGTCTTAGCAATGTACTTCAAAAGAATTGATCACAAATTTAATCAATAATTAAAGCATGTTTTTCATATTCTAGGAAACTAGGTAATATGATTGTATTGCATGCCATTTTTGAAGAATTCAGCCAGTCTAAGTACTCTCAACCAGCCCAAACAGATTCAAAATGCCATGGCGGGTATTTATAAATCATAGAAAAATTAACCAGCTCCAAAAAGGAAAAGCTAGTACTGTAAAAAGAGTAAATGACGAAAATAAGGCAAACGCAAATTTCATTGGAATAAAAGTAGACAAGATAACGCAGTGAACAAGGCAATATATTTTAAATGTAAATCCTACTCAGTTAAGTAGAACATTCTCAACGAAATCTAATGACATAATTAAAGAGTTAAACTATTGCATTACCTTAATGTCTTTCCTTTTCCTTTTCACACGTTGAAACGATAAATGATACAGATGTGTTACGAGAGTGTTGATTTTTTTGACGTTAAAATGGTCATAAATAGCAAGCAAAATTATTTCAGATCTTCAGTTCCAATTCTAGACTCCAAAAAGTAATGGATCAAAATATAAGCTAGAGTTCCTACACTTATTTAAAAAATATATATTCAAAATTACTTCATTGTGAAAGGCATTCAAACAATGTCAATTTCCACAAAAAATTCTAAAGAATTTTCTGATGGTAACTAAAATTCGTGTACCAATGAAAAAATATTCACAAATTCATTTGCCAACCTTTTTATTATTTTCAGAAAATTCAGAACTTCTACTCTCTGCCAAAGTTCCATCTTCATCTGAATTACCAACTATAAATGTGCCAATGAATAATGAAGTCGTTATTTCCGGAATATCTTGCCGACTCCCTGAATCGGAAAATATGGAGGAATTTTCGGAGAATTTGTTCGGCGGAGTGGACATGATCACAAGCGATGGTCGCAGGTGGACTCCAGGCCTATTTGGACTACCCAATCGCTGCGGAAAACTGAAAAATCTTGACAAATTCGATGCATCTTTCTTTGGTATTCATCCAAAACAAGCTAATCTAATGGACCCACAACTAAGAATTCTTCTGGAATTAACTTATGAAGCTATTGTTGATTCCGGAGTAAATCCGTCGACAATTAGAGGCTCCCGCACAGGTGTTTTCATTGGGGCCAGCCAGAGTGAGTCAATGGTTGCTTGGGGTACAGATCATGAAAAAATTAACGGCTATGAATTGACCGGATGTTCGCTCTCAATGTTTGCCAACCGAATTTCCTATGCTTTTGATTTAAGAGGGCCAAGTTTTACTCTAGATACAGCTTGCTCTTCGAGTTTATTGGCTGTACATCAAGCAGTTTCCGCTATTCGCAGTGGACATTGTGATGCAGCTGTTGTTGGCGGTGTCAACTTACTTTTGAGACCAGAAGGTTCACTTCTTTTCCATAGACTAAATATGTTGTCTTCAGATGGAAAGTGTAAAAGCTTTGATTGTTCAGGTAAAGTAATTTTTAAAGACTTAATTTAAAAGCATGAATGATAAGGCAATGCGTAGGTTAAATTAAGTAACAGTTACCAGGGTATGACCCAGAAAAGACCACGAGCTGAAAATTGTGAGCTTATTGTGTCTAAGGATAAATTACGTCTGAGTGTGATCGAAATAAATATTACGAAGAAAGAGAATCTGAGGGTATCAGCTTTTAACGTTGATCAAATTGATCAAATATTATATATATTATCTACATATGGAATATATAGTATTCATTGACAGTAAACGTTTACTTTGGTATCCATGGAAAACCGATAAAAACGCTTCCAGTTGATTTTTTCTTAACTATTTAGTAATATGTTATGGAAAGTCAATAATAATTGAAATGACTTTCCCCATACTTAATACATTGCAAGTTTGGGAGGTCACTGGCTGCTGTGACCACATTTATTTTTCGATAATAATGTAAGCAACAGCATCTGCTTTAAACTTTGTCAGAAATCGAAAAATTATTTAATGAACATCGGTTAGGCAATTCAAAATTTATAGACTTAAATAAGCGTAGCCACTTATTTATATTTAAAACACGGTATATAAATTCCGTGTAAAATCTATGGAGACTCAAAATTGTCGAATATTTTTAACCTTTTGGGAGGTTTCGTTTTAATTACTTAAATTAATTAAAACTATTTTTAATGAATTTTAATTATTGTGATTTCTTAGGAGACGGTTATGTTCGAAGTGAAGGTGCAGTGGTAATCTTCATTCAGAAAAAAAGTATTGCGCGCCGGAACTACGCAACAATTATTCATACTAAAACAAACACAGACGGTTTCAAAGAAGAAGGAGTTACATTTCCGGGAGGAAAAACTCAAAAACGGTTGCTCGAAGAGATTTATGCAGAAGCCGGCATCGTGCCCAGTGAAGTTTCTTATATTGAAGCTCACGGAACAGGGACAAAAGTTGGTGACCCCCAAGAATTGAATGCTATTGATGAAGTTTTTTGTAGAGAACGAAACGCTGAAAGACCTCTTTTGATTGGTTCAGTTAAAAGTAATATGGGGCATTCGGAACCAGGTAAACAGTTGAATACCAAAATGAAATAAGTGTATTTTTAAAAGTTGCACATCAATCTAATAAACTAATCTCAAAATTGTTTGTGGTTATTGAAATTTTATCGGCACAATGTACCTCATTAGCGAAAATATGCGGTACAAATACCATTTTTGGGTTTGGTCTACTAATTGGAATGTCCTAATTTATCACGAGGTTTAAAATTGATATCAGCGAAATACAGTTAATATTTTCCTATTTTATTTTGTCAGCATCCGGCCTATGTAGTATTGCCAAGGTCATTTTGGCTATGCAAAATGGTTTGATTCCAGCGAATCTTCATTTCAAGGACCCCAACGCAGATATCCCAGCTTTAAAAGATGGACGAATGAAAGTAGTGACAGAAAATGAACCATGGGAAGGAGGTCTCGTTGGAGTTAATTCTTTCGGATTCGGAGGGGCTAATGTCCATGTTATACTTGAATCAAATCCAAACAGAAAATCATCAATTGTCGCCCCTACTATTCCATTCCTTGTTAATTGCTCTGGTCGTACAAAGGAAGGCCTTGAGCTTGCGCTAAAAAATTTGGAATCCATATTAATAAGGCAAAATGAAATCATTTCACTTCTTCAGGAAATTAATAAACATGACATTCCGGGCAATAGTAATTTTAGGGGTTTTGCTGTAATGAATTCCAAAGAATTAAAAATGGACGTGCAACCTAAAAGATATGAAAAACCTCCTCCAATATGGTTTATTTTTTCTGGAATGGGGTCTCAATGGAGTGGAATGGGAAAGGACCTCTTTCGATTTGAAATGGCCAGGAATTCTATTAAAAAATCAGCAAAAATTCTTTTACCTTATGGAATTAATTTGGAAGACATTTTAGTTAACCAGTCGGAAGACACTTTCGAAAATGTTCTGGTATCATTTGTTTCCATTGTGGCCACTCAAATTGCTTTAGTAGATTTACTTCATTGTTTGGAAATTACTCCAGATGGAATAATCGGACATTCTGTGGGAGAACTTGCTTGTGCTTACGCAGATGGAAGTTTAACCGCTGAACAAGCAATGCTCACTGCTTACGCTAGAGGAAAGGCTATAATAGAATCCAAATTACCGACGGGTGCTATGGCTGCAATAGGACTGACATGGGAAGAGGCGAAGCTAAGATGTCCCAGTGACATTTTTCTTGCATGTCATAATGCTAAGGACAGCGTAAGTGTTTCTGGACCTCCACATTCTATCAAAAAGTTCATTCATGAATTAAATGACGAAAATATCTTTGCAAAAGAAATCAAATCATCGGGTGTAGCTTTCCACAGTAAATACATTGCGTCTGTGGAATCAAATCTGTATAACAATTTGATTGATATAATTCCAAATCCTAAACCACGATCTAAGAAATGGGTCAGTACATCTACTGTTGAGAATTCTTCTTTAGCAGAATTTTCTTCGGCGGTCTACCACGTAAATAACGTTATTTCTCCGGTGTTCTTTCAAGAAGCATTGGCACACATTCCAGATGGTGCTTTAGTAATTGAAATTGGTCCTCACTGTCTTCTTCAAGCTGTTCTAAAACGTTCGTTGTCGTCAAAAACAACAACTATTGGATTAATGAACAAAAAGTCTTCCGATAATGCAGTCCAAATTCTGTCCTCTATAGGGAAGATTTTCTTAGCTGGACGAAATCCACATATTGCAAATTTGTACCAAAAATTGAATCACCCTGTAGCCGTAGAAACTCCAATTATTTCCCCTATGATCAAATGGGACCATTCAGTCAATTGGGATGTAGCTAAATTTGAAAATGGCTCAATGAAATCAAAAGAAAACGTTATTGAAATTTCGTTTAACAATAGAAGTGACAGATACATATATGAACATATTATCGACAGAAGAATTATCTATCCTGGAGTAGGATATTTGTTTTTGGTTTGGAAAACTTTGGCGAAGTTCCGTGGAACAACGTATGACCAACTTCCTGTAGTGTTCGAAAATGTCAAATTTTTTCGAGCAACTTTTTTGCACAAGGACACTCCTACAAAATTTGTCATTAATATTTTACAAGGAGATGGGCAATTTGAAATACAAGAAGGTAGTACTGTTGCTGCTTCAGGTTGCATTTGTGTGACAGGAAAATTTGAAAGCGAGTTATTAACACTGCGTCCCCAGGATACTCAAAATTCTAAGTACATTCCATTGGACAAGTGTGATATCTACAAGGAATTGAGAATCAGGGGATATGACTATGATGGAAGTTTTAAGGGAATCAAATTATGTGATAATCAAGGTAATTAAAAGTAAGATATTTAAGTATTGCAAATGCCATAGTGTATATCTTTTATATCATATTACATATGTTCTCAATGAAAGGTAGTTCCCAATTTATTTACTCACTTCCTGAAATCGTGGAGATGCACATATATTATGAATCCAAAATTAGGATTTATTTAGATGTGATGATGATCTATATTTCATCGCGATTGATCGAATATTCTTCACTGCTTCAAAGACCAATTAACATGCAAAAAATGCAAGATTTTCAAAGTTTATGATTTTTTACGAACACAGAAGTGCTTTTTAGGAAAACTAATTTTTTCCGTATTGACAAGGTACACCTTGCATTCGCAACAAATTTCACTTTGAACGGAATTAATTTCTTGTAATTAATTTCTTGAAAGGTTCAAAAAATTCAAAAATCTACAAAGTAACGTTTTAAAATTCAATTTTTTATACATTTAGGAATTTGAAATACAAACTGGCACTGGTCAAATAAAATTTGTTGTGAACGCTAGGCATGCGAATGTTGGAAGTAATAACATAGGTATACTTGGAAAACGTGGCACTTTTCATTTGCGACCGTTTCATTATGGACATTAGATTATCGTCAGGAATATATCTAGATATTCTGGAAGTATGTTTCCTAATAAAGGAGGAAAATAGGAGGGAACTGACCCGTTCAATAAGCAATGCTTAAATATACTGCTTATACATAATTAAAACCTAAGACACTCAATAGTAATGTAGTAAATTCTTTTGATAACTTAATATTGATAAAAATACAATAGACTGTGAATGTTTAAAGGAACATGGGCTATGCTAAATTGGGAAAAAAATTGGGTCACCTTTTTGGGTTGTTTGGTGCAAGTTTTTGTTATTGGTCAACCACTTCGTGAACTCTATTTACCTACTCGAATAAGGAGAGCAGCTTTTAATGCAGGAAAACTTGAAAATTTCGGTAAAAACAATTCAAGTGTGGCCTCAAATGGTAAATTCATTAGCACTTCTAAAATTAATGCTTTTTCAATTGCAAAATCCAAATCTTTGTATTCCACCTAGGCGTTCCTGCGACCTATTATAAAAATGTAAATATCATACAATGCCCTGGAATTGAAATAAGAGGAATTAAAGGCACTCCAGTTTCCAGAAAACAAGAAATACAACCTATAATTAACCAAACTTACAAGTTTATTAGGCATTTTGATGAAAATGTATGCACCAATGCCCTTCCTCCAATACAGCATGTTCTCCAAAATTGTATTCATTTGGTAATGGAAAATACTTCCACAATTCGTACAAAGGTGACGGAAATCGTCCCCAATTCTGCAAGTTCGATATCAATGGCCATTCGTCAGGCCATTCTGAAATGGCCGAATGCTGAGGTGGGTACTCCTTACATTTTAGCCCAAAAATCAATTAATTTTAACAATATGACTTTATTTTTATCATATAATCATCAGCCAATTTCTTCAGGGAAACATATTACATTGCTAAAGAAGCCCAAACTGCATATATGAGGCTATGTTAATAAGTAACTTTCTAAAGCAAATTTTTCTGATTATTTGCAGCATGACATGAAGATTTGTACTTTGCCAAAAGAGATTGCCAATTTTGAGAATGAAGCTAAAGTTGGTATAAAAATTGAAGAAATTGACTACATTCAGAAAGTTTTTCCAATACATGATTGTCATCTAACGGTACTAGAGGATGATGGTTTACTAAGTTCCGTCAGTGCCACAATAAAAGAAAGTTCCTTCATCCTCCTAGTTTTGCCTTTGGGCAAATACCTTCAATCGTCATCGCATAGCGGTCTAAATTTGATTGCTCATAAATTATCCAACGAAAAACAAATTTTCTTATTAAGAAAAAAAAGCAATTTGCCCTTTCAGAACCCCATAGTCATTGAAATAGATAACATAAAATTTGATTGGATTGAAATTTTAAAAAAAGCAATGACTAGCCAATCAAAAAATATACCACATAATCAAAGAATATACTTACTATCAAGTGGAAAGCTTTATAGTGGAATCATAGGACTGATTAATTGTCTGAAATTGGAGCCTGGTGGTGATAAGATTCGAGGAATATATATTAAGGACAATTCCTCACTTATTGCAGATTTTAAAAATCCTAATGACATACTTAAAAATATTTTGGACAATGATCTTTTGCAAACCGTCATTTCTGGGAATGAATTAGGATGTTATCGGCATTTGCCAGTGGAACCTTATTCGGACACACTGGTGGAGACAGAATATGCATTTATTAATACAAAAATCAGAGGAAATTTGTCTTCGTTGTCTTGGTTCGAAGGACCATTGAAATATGTAAAAGAATCCCAAAGTGACGGAACTTTAGAAACGTGCGATGTTTACTATGCCTCGTTGAATTTCCGCGATATTATGTTAGCAACTGGTAAATTAGCTGCGGATGCTCTTCCGGGTAGCCACTCTATAGAAGATTGTGTATTGGGATTGGAATTTTCTGGAAAAAATTGTAAGGGAAAAAGAATCATGGGATTTGTCGACTCAAATGCTTTGGCTACTTCCGTTATTCCAGATAAAAATTTTACGTTGGAAGTTCCACATCAATGGACTTTGGAAGAGGCTGCTACAGTTCCCGTGGCATATTGTACAGCTTACTATGCCTTACTAATTCGTGGGCGCATGCTCCCTAGAGAGTCCGTTTTAATTCACTCTGGTTCTGGTGGAGTGGGTCAGGCAGCAATTTCAATTGCTTTGAGTATGAACTGCAAAGTATTTACTACTGTCGGATCCAAAGAAAAAAAAGATTTTCTTAAAAGCCTATTTCCAATACTTTGCGATGAAGATTTCGCTAATTCTCGTGATATTAGTTTTGAGGAACACGTTCTAGAACACACAAAGGGTCGAGGTGTAGATTTGGTTTTAAATTCCTTGGCAGAAGATAAACTCCAAGCATCCCTTCGTTGTCTAGCGGAACACGGAAGATTTTTGGAAATAGGAAAATATGATTTATCGAAAAATAATTCTTTAGGAATGGCAGTCTTTCTCAAAAACGTTTCTTTTCACGGAATTCTGACAGATTCCTTGTTCTATTGTAATTCCACTGATAAACAACAAGTTATTAATTTGGTTGAAAATGGAATTAAGTCGGGTGTTGTGAAACCCTTATCTAGAAATGTGTTCCCCGATGAAGAAATTGAGAGCGCTTTTAGGTATATGGCTAATGGAAAGCACATAGGGAAAGTTGTTATAAAGATTCGAGATGAAAATACTGAAGATTCCTCAAAGATTGTTAAAGCGATACCGAGAACTCATTTTCATCCGAAAAAATCTGTTATTATTGTTGGAGGCTTGGGTGGTTTTGGCCTAGAACTTGCAGGATGGCTTATAGAACGTGGAGTCAAAATGCTGGTCCTTGTATCACGATCAGGAATCACTACTGGGTATCAAGATCTATGTGTTCGAAGGTGGCGTGAGCGAGGAATAATTGTGGAAACAGCGCAAGATGATTTATTTACTTTGGAACATGCTAAGGCTTTTATTCTCCAAATTGAACAACATTTGGGCCCCGTTGGTGCAATTTTTAACTTGGCAATGGCAAGTTGCTTTTCTTATTGTCCTTATACTGCCGCGATTGTTTAGCATCTTAAATTTTTAGTGATATTGATAATAATGTAATTTTGCAACAGAAAAAAACACTTATTTAGCGCATTTTATCTTTCCATTTACTTATTATGAAATGCAGCGTGACCCAAGCACATCTTGTTAAGCGGCCTACATGAAAATAATCAATCTCTAAGCCTGTTGCCTTAAAATTAACGTAAATTCTTCAAGTCCGCTGCAATCTGCAATACAGTCAAAATTAATAGAATGTCATATTTATGATTACAGGTCTTAAAGGATGGTCTTATAATAAACCAAACGATATCAAATTTCGTTGAAGTGACAAAGCCAAAAATCGACGTAACTGTAAATTTGGACAAAGTTACTAGAATGCTTTCCTGTACATTGGATCATTTTGTAGTTTTCTCCAGTATTGTCAGTGGTTTTGGAAATACGGGGCAATCTAATTACGCTTTTGCAAATTCACTGATGGAAGGAATTTGTGAAGCTCGGCAAAAAGACGGTTTACCAGGTCTTGCTATTCAATGGGGAGCTATTGGGGATGTTGGTGTGGTTCAAGAGCACATGGGTGGAAACGAAGCTATTATCGCTGGAACAAATCCACAGAAAATATCTTCATGCCTAATGATGTTGGATGGCTTTCTTCGCCAATCTAATCCAATTGTCTCTTCAATGGTATTGGCGGCCCAGTCCTCAAAAATTAATGTTTCCGAAGTAGATAATCTTGAAAAATCTGTTTCCAACATATTTGGAGTAAAAGATTTTTTAAATATCAATGAAAATATGAATTTGGGAGAACTTGGAATGGATTCCCTGATGGCGGTGGAAGTGAAGCAACTTTTAGAAAGGAATTATGATCTGGTTCTATCGATGCAAGATTTGCGTTCGCTCACTTTTTCCAAACTGAAACAAATAGAAATTAATTGCCGCAAGCAGAATCAGACACTAGTAGAGCGAGACAGTAGCAGTCGTACGGACAACTTTTACTTGTCAAGAATTTCCAATCAAACCAAACTTAAAGTAGAGGAAACAATGCCAAAGGAATGTTTGGTAATATTGAACAGTGAAAAAGTATTTTCCGAACAGAAACAAAATATCTTCATTGTTCACCCGATTGAGGGAAACACATTGTCATTGTTAAATTTGGCAAGCAAACTCGACAGCGTTGTTTACGGCCTACAATGTGTTAAAGAAGCCAGTTTGGATTCCATCAACTCTTTGGCTGCATTTTATTTAAAGGTTTTCTTCTTTTCATTTTAGTTTAATTGTGTAAATTTAACTCTTTCAGCAAAATCAATGACGAATAGAAAATTCAACGCTGCCGAGTTACATAAAAATAAACAGTATTCAAAATAGACTCATTTGTTTACTAGATTGATAGATTGCTAGATAGATATAGATTGCTTAATAGATTGCTCAATAAGTTTTTCTAGTATGGTTAACTCCGTATCTTTCTTTGAACTTCAATAAACCTTAGAAAAACGTGCAGGTCAAATTGAGAACCCTTTGTCGTTGAATGGCGATAAAATATTATTATTCAAATTATTCAGCTAAATACTGGAGGCTTCATATTGACTGACTGAATTGAATTTTAAAATGTTTTTGTATTTTTTAAAATTTTATTTGCAGCAAATTAAAAGTGTACAACCTGAGGGTCCATACACAATAGCAGGGTATTCATTTGGGTGTATTGTAGCACTTGAAATAGCACTACAACTTGAAACCGAAAATTTGAATCAAGTAAAGGTTCTAATTTGCCTGGAAGGGTCCCACAAGTATGCTATTTCACAAGTACAAGATTTTACAAAAAAGTTAAACAATGAAGAGAGTTTTGTGGCCGACAAGGAAGTTGATGCTATTTGCGTATTTCTTGTGCAGTATATTAATTTTGACTACAACAAAGTAAGATTTCGTTCAGCCATCATTTTATTTATTAATAGTTTTACAAAAGAATTATTTCACAAAATTCATTTTCATTTTAATCACTTTTCAGGTTCGAGCCGAATTAATTGAGCTAGTTTCATTTGAAGAACGAATTAAAAGGGCAGCAATTATTTGCCATCAGTCCTATCCGCAGTTTGTATTACAAGATATTGAAGATGCGGTGGAATCGTTTTACAAAAAATGGACTGCTGCTTTAAGTTATGTGCCAACTGCGGTTTATCAAGGTCGAGCTGTTCTTTTCAAAGCCTCAGATATCAAAGCAGATGGAATGACTGAGGACTACTGTCTCTCTGAAGTATTTTATTAAGTTACTGTTTTTTGAAATAACTTCTATATTGGCTATATATTTTTGAAATAATTTTTTGAACAGGTCTGTGAACACAATGTAGAAACCATAATAGTTAAAGGAAATCATACTTCGTTTATTGAAGACCCTTCCGTGAACACCATCGCTCATTTCATCAACAGCATGTAAAACTGGTTTAGGCGATCAGACCTATTACATTAGTGAGATATCAGTTAATTATTTATACTCTAATAATGAAATTAAAAATCCAAAGCACTGATACTTGAAGTAATGACACTGACTTTTTTAAATTACATTTTCTGAGCCTAAGCAGGCTGTGAGTTGACAAAAATTAAACTTGTCTACCAATAACTTACTTATTATTGATGATGAAGTAAAAATTGAGCTATAAATTAACAGAATAAAGTAAACGCTTTCACAAACATTTTTCCCGCAGCTCCTACACAAAAAATTGTTAATAAATTACATCCAAAATTGGATTATTTTATTGGTTGTTTTAAGCACTGTGTAATAACTTTTTTCTATAGAAGCCGCGGGAATGAAATTTCGTGAAAACTTCGATTATATGCCTATCAATTTGTGTGCCAAATTTTACTTCATCGTCTTCAGTAAAATCGAAGCTTGCGTATAAACATTCAAATAGTGTACACTCACAGCCTGTGTAGACTGAGAGCATTCTTTGACGACACATCAACAATACAATTTTAATACCGTCTCCAATTAAAGGAAAATTCTTCTATTTTAAAACGCTTCCTTTCAGAAATTCCTTTTTATTTTTAAAATAGAGGATTTCGAGTTACAATAATGCTACTTTGATTAAAAATTATTCTTCTATGCTTTCAGAAAACTAAGGAATTTTTAATGTTTTGTTAAATCTAATTTAATGATTCTTATAATAGTATTATGCATTTTTAGTTTATTTTGTATCAATGCTTTTTATCCCTTGATGCCCACCACTTTATTGTTTCTTCTTTATCATTATATTATAAAAAGTGTTACTAATTTTATGTTTGTCAAGTAAGGAAGGGTCGGTGATAATGTGCTTAAATGCTCGTGAGAATTGCAATTGCGACCAATCAGCAATATTTAATCAAGCCGTTATTTAAGTCCAACGGTATAATTTTTGACCTCCACTTGGCCAATTCTGGAGAAGTAACCACATCGTCAAATATTTCATTCACACTTTCAATTTATGGTATTTCAAAACATTTTTATGACATCTGTTCTCACCAAAATTGGACTTGCTTAATTGTCAAGTTGAACAAAAATGAAAATATTTTCATCAATTTCTGAATTTTAGGAATTTTAGTGGATAAAAATAATATTCTTGTAAAATCATCCCGGCAGTTTAATAGTTTGAAAGAAAGTTAGTTTACTTATTAACTAACAAATACCAATACTTAACTTTAATCAAAACTAGCAATAATATAACCGAATTTTGCTTCGAAGAAGCGTTTCTTTATACACGATTTTACGTTATTAATTCTTAAAAATGCCGTGTCCTTTAGTTGAAAGATATTAAGTTCTAGAATGCACTTCCTTTAATTATCGCCGACATTAATCGACAGCGATCTATAAATATGTGCACTAAATAGAAATAAATATATTGTAATAAGCAAAATAATTCGATGCGGGTTTTAAGGTAAACTTTTGATCAATAGGAATGATATTACAATAATGAAAATGGTGAAAAATGATAATAAAATATGGTGCTGTGGGTTTAAGTGAAGCATTTTTGTTCATATTCGTGGCTTCTTTTTAAAATATGACTCCTGTACTTTTATGAGAGAATGAGTATGAATCCCTTGGGGAAAAGAGTCTTTGTTAGAATCGGAGATATTACTGGAAACGCTGTGTGACTCGCTGTCGGTGGACCACATTTTTCGGCCTGTCTCTAGACCTCATTTTTTCAGTGATGTAAATTTAGAACTCATTTACTTAAATCCTTCAGTATTTTAAACATCAGTATCAGTCGCTAAAATACATTGCTTCCTATTGAAAATGAACATCTTCAGACTTTAGTCTTTTTGCAAAGTTCGAAAACTGTAAACTGTTCATGTGTCATAATGCAGTATTGCTTAAACAAGGCATTTATATTAAAAACCTCATCAATATCTGCTCAATAGTAACTCAATAGTAACTCAATAGCTCAGTAGTAACTGCTCAAATTCAATACACTTTGCCCTCATAGGCATACCTCTGATACTAGGTACTTGTCTGCGATTTATTTTAAGGCAAATTAATTTTTCATGAGTAGAGTTGTATTATTTTGAATTGCTTGATTCGTGAAATGAAAACTAATCTAGCAAATTATTGGCTACAGAACAATCGTAAAATACATAAAGCTATCTACAAGAAAAATAAAACTCATAAGGACTTAAAATTTTGACTTTTTGTGCAGGCTTTTTGTACAGGTTCATCTTACGGTTTACGTTTTTGTTGGTACATTCGGTTTTCATTTGTGATTTCCAAGCTATTTATTGCGATGGAACGAACTCTACAAATCTTTCAATCAATTGTTTTCTTGACAATATTTTAAAAGTAGGAGACAAATTATTGTACACCTTTACTAATGGTAATTTAACTCATTTGCTGGTATTTTCACTTTCCCACTGATTTCCAGATTACGATTTTCGCAAAATTTCCATGTCCTGCAGATATCATTCGTTTACATGGAATGGTTACTTTTTATTCTTAGCTTTATTTTCATCGAAGAGCAAATGGTCGAAAAAATTGTACGAGTGATAAAATGTACTTGTCGTTTATCCACCAATCAACTGCTTTGACTATCAATTTCTTTGCTTTACTCATTCAAGTTTATTGCGAAGAAAATTAATACAACGACAATTTATTTTTCCTTTGTGAAATTGCTCGAAATTGCAAAACTACTTCAAACACTTCGTTAAAATCAGAGCACAACTAACTGACTATGGTAAATATTAAGGAAATCAAAAGATACTTTGTGAGAATAAATGAGCAATTATAATTCATGCTCTCTGTCGAAATCCTTTAAATAATACTAAAATTTTTGTTTAGGTACACCAGTCATTTTTAGTAATTTTTATTCATATTATAATCAAAGAAATTCTTTTTATGTATTGGTGTATGTAATCAAAAATTTTCTTTTTGTTGTTGTGTTTAAAATTTTGGAATTTCGAAGTCAATATGTGTAAAGAATTACAAATACTTAAAAACATAAGACTTAAATATTTACACTAAGATTTTAAATCCAAATTACCTCTTTTTTGTCGTTAGGAAAGTATTCACTTCTTTTCCTATTTTGTCATGCAATACTTTAATTATTGATGGACATTATCGTCAGCTATTGTGGGTTGACACTACAATTTAATTTCCGACCAATATTTGGTGAACACAGTTTGTTTTTCAAAACCAATAATGATGTGATTTAACATTTCAATTAAAAACTCCTCCTTGATTACAACTAACATGTAAAAATGTTTTTCTGAAAAGAACTTCATGTCTATATTTAACACAAATCGCTGTTTATATTTTGACGCAAATTAAGGAATATACAATGGGATTTGTTTTAAATGCGCTTTTTCATGTTTTTCTAATCTAATTATATTGGGCAATATTTTTCCACAGATATCGCATTCCACTGGGTGTTCTTCATTATGAATTAATATGTGCCTTTTTAAAGTTCCTTTAACGGTATAACGTTTGTTGCAAATATTACATTCAAATGGTTTTGTTTCTCCATGAGAGAGTTTGTGCACTTCCAAATAATCTTTTCTCTTGAAACGCTTGTTACAAGTAGTGCACTGAAACGGCTTTTCATCAGAATGAATTTGTACGTGCGTTTTCAATTGAGTTTTTGTCCTGAAACGTTTATGACAGACCGTACAATTGAATGGTTTATTCCCGCTGTGAATTCCTAGATGTTCGGTTACGTAACACTTTTGCTTAAAACGCCTGTTGCAGATATGACATTCAAAAGGTTTTCCTTCTGTATGAATTTGCATATGCCTTTTTAAAGCACTTCTTTGAGTGAAAAGCTTTCGACAAACACTGCATTTCAAATCTGCTATATGAGTATCCAAAATTTTTGTAAAACAACTTTCTTTCGAATACTGTTTATTGCAAATATTACCCTCAAATGGTTTTTCATCAGAATGAATTTGTATGTGGGTTCTCAATTTAATTTTTGTCCTGAACCGTTTGTGACAAAAATTACAATCGAATGGCCTTTCCTCGCTGTGAATTCGAATATGTCTTTCTGAACTACTTTTATTCGAGCAACGTTTGTTCCACTTGAATGTTATATCCTCAGTATGAATTTTTGCATGTTTTGTTAAACAAACTTCATACGAGTAACGTTTGCTACAAATACTACATTCAAAAGGTTTTCTTTTTGAATGACTTTCTAAATGTTTTGCAAAACTGCCTTCTTTCGAGTAACGTTTGTTGCAAATATTACATTCAAAGGTTTTTCTTACAATATGTCTAAATTTATGTGCTTCTAAATGCTCTTTTTTCTTGAAACATCTAGTGCAAAAATTACATTCAAATGGTTTTTCAGCGTGATTTCGTTCATGTGTTTCTAAATGATCTTTTCTATTGAAACGTCTCTTACAAATATTACACTCAAATGGTTTTTCATCAGAATGGATTAGCGCGTGCCTTTTTAAATGACATCTTGATCTGAAACGTTTATCACAAATATTACATTCAAATGGTTTTACTTCGGAATGAATTAGCATATGGGACCTCAAACCTTTTTGCGAGAAAAGTTTGTTGCAAATATTGCATTCTAATGGAATTTTTTTGTTATGAGTTCGTATATGCTTTGATAAACTATGTTTAACAACTGCATTTGTGTCCCCTTGTTCATGCGTTTGTAGCTTACTGGGTTTGATACATGTTTTACTACCGGAAATATTGGAGTTGAATTGCTTTTCGCCACCGTTTATGCGATTGATTCTAATAAAACTTTTGCCACAAATGCCACATTCGAAAGTTGGGTCCCCCGTATGATTTCCCTCATGAAGTTGCACGGTAGGCCTTAATAGGTTTTTGTCGCACACTGTACATTGTGGACGGCGATCGCCTTGGTAATGCCTTAAGAATATAGGTATTGCTAAATTTACGACAACAGGAGAAGTTTCGGCGGAAATGTTGCACTCCAAAGGATTTTCTTTGGTGTCCAATGTCAAAAAAGGATCTGGATCTTGTTTGTTGGATGCTTGCCGTTTTTCAGTTTCAGATGGTGATTGTATACTTGTGAGCTCTGAGGTATATTCTCTGAAATTACAAAACAGTTTATATTATATTTGCTGTGAATTGCAGTAGCTATAAAACCCCAAACCCAACTCAAGTAAACTTTAAACTAGACCGTTGGGGAATATATTTTGTTATCAACAGCTAGGGCTGTGTTAGGTTCCGCTTTATGTCTCCTGGGTTAAATAGATTTGTAAATCCAAGCATTGTAATTTTGCATAACCGCAATGCATACTATTACCACTCTATTGACTAGTGAAAATTGAAAAATAAACTGTAGTAATTAATACTTGTGATGAGGCTGTTCTTTCAACTTTTCAGGTCTTAAATCCTCGGTTCCATTGTCATATTCATTTGGATAGGTTTGTTTCTCCATCGTACTGGCTCCTATAAAGAAAATAGATTTAAATATATTTGCCTACCGTGGCATTTCAGAAAACATTATCTTGCATTTAATTTTGTATTTTTTGGTACGGAATGGAACACAGAAACTATTTATTTTGTATTTATTCAATAGTCGTTGAAAAGATATACGTACGCCATTGGGTTCCGAATAAGAGTAACTCTAATTGTCCCACGGAGCCTATTTATCTCAAACTCTAAATGTCTCGTGAGATACCTATTAGACAATGTCGTTTGTCGTATAAGCCGACCACTTTACCCAAATTGATGCTACTACCACACCAGTGACACTCTCACCGTTAGTTATGACTCAAGATTTTTGGTAAAATCGTTCCACCTTTTTTACCAAGAAATAGTGGCAAACTTACTGCTACTCCGAGTCGAGATACTCTTAGCCCGACGCCAACAGAGTCCGACGCCGGCGCGGCGCCGCCGGCGCGCCGCCGACGCCGGCCCAAAATTCGACGCCGCCGCCGCCGCAAAATTTTGATCGGCGCGCCGCTGAGCAAAATTTTATGGCGCCGACTTCAGAAATTAAAAATTTTACAAATTTTAGTCTATATTTTCAAAATTTTTTTCTAAACAATTGTGCCAGTGTTAAATTCAATAAAGCTATTATGTTTTTTTCATGAATATAAAGTGTAATAACCATTTATTTTAACAAAAAAGTAATAACTTATTTTCAAAAACGCTAAAAATAAGCTATAAATTGTATTTTTCCTGGTCACGCCGCGCCGACCGCATTTTGTCGGCGTCATCCGGCGCGCCGCCGCCGCCGAGAGTCCCCGGGGTACCACGCCGCCGCCGAGAGTCCCCGGGGTACCACGCCGCCGCCGCCAAATTTTCATCGGCGTCGGACTCTGGACGCCAACTGATGTTTCACATAAAAACTGAATGTTAAAAGAAATTAATTTACCGTCGTTTTGAAGCCGTGGATATATAAATATTCCACTATACTGTACTAGTTCTGTGACCAGGTCCTCAGTAGTTGGCATTAGAAATTCTTCTATTGTAATATCCCCTTTGCAAATATCAATTTCGTTTTTCGGACACGTCATTTCAAATCAACCTCCCAAAGTCAAAATATCTGCAAAACAAAATCAAAATTCATTTAATTAAAAAACCTTTAAAAACAATAGTATTAGTTAAAGTAATTTTACACGAAAAAATTTAAAAATTCACTACTCATACGTATTACATGTAGTTCTCAAAGTGCACCTGCCAGAACATATATGTTCACCAACAGAATCGGTTTTTGAAACACAAGCATTGTTTCATTCCACCAAATTTATTTTTATTGTGTTAAAAAACTATCTTGGCACACTATTAGACTGCAAAACCATCCCTAATTTAAAAAATAATAAATACAGGTCAAATGGATTATAAAGAATATCGTATTTAGTAAATTAAATCGCCAAAGTAAATCTTTTCGTAGAACAATAATAGTATAGTCTGTTTCAATATCTTAAATAATCATAAATATAATAATAATTGCTTTAAAAAATTAACACTTACCTACTATTTAATATTAGCCTAGTTAGTAAATAACAAATATTTAAAGTCAGCGCAATTGTCTTTTCCATGTTCTAGTTACACAAATAATTCTGTACGTAGAATGTAGATCAGCAATTAGGCATCTTATGAACAACACAAAATGAACTAAATTGATGTAATCTAAATACTTACCCACATCACACTACTCGACCTGAATTATATATTAATTGTAAATAAATCGAGTAGTGCCTTTTCAACAGTAAATGCTCTTAAGTACTATTTAAATATAATGTAGTAAATGTAAGTAAAGCAAAGTCGACAGATAAGTCGCCAGAAGAAAGTAAACAAACACAAATTCCAATGTACCCTTCAAATTAAAAGACTATCTTTTTACTTGCGGTTGGCCGATATACCTTGATGTAAAATCTGTCGCTTATTACATGAGAGCACTTAAGTCACCCTCGAAGTTTAAAGTTTTGTTGATATTCTGACTTGCTTCTAATATTACACAGATACCGTAAAATTCGGATTAATAACCCCATTCATAATAGTAACAACAGTGGGTGTATTCAACTGAAAATGCCACATTAAGTGCATATTGAAACTGTAGTACCCCTGTGTGAAGTAATACACTGCTTAATACTGATTTGCTTGCAAGAAGACAAATTAAAGCGGTAAAGAAAAATTATCACATAAAACTTTAGAAAATTGGTCGTGATTTAGATTGTTGGCAGTGAACCGTTTAGAAGAAAAGAAGGAAAAGGATCTGGAGACTAGCATACCGAAACAATACTTTACAAGCCACAAAAATTTGATAATATGCTCCTGAGAATAGTGAATTTAAATCAATTTTTCTATTGAAACAATAATACCTGCACTCCTGCTAATACATACAAAAAATTACCGTGTCTTTCATATTATGACTTACGGGATTTACCTGAGCGAAATATGTTTAAGAAGGAGGCTATAAATTGTATTTCATCCCAAGTAAAAGCACTACCATGCAAAGACTAATTCTAATTTCTGTTATCCACAATTTACACTCCAGTCTGAACTTTTAGTTCTCCTCAACTAAATTCAAAAATGTGAAAATCTTCCATTTTATTAATTTCGACTGTTAAAATTTAGTTTTAACAATTATATGATTCGAGTGCAATTTGGCTACAATTTAGTCATTTCAAAGTTATCCAAGTGCTAAAATAATCATTTACTCATTATTTACTGTAATAAAAGTTTTGAATATTTTCAGCATCAAAGCAATTATCGGTTTTCTTGCATTTCACTAGGCCTAATTTATCGTCTTGACCACACAAACATAGGACTACCAAATTTTTATGGGAGATGCATCAGTATCTTAGGAAGGTCTGACAAAAGTTATAAAAATGCGATTTCTTTTATTTTGGGGATAAAAAATTTTCCGTTAGGGCATTTTTGCTACATAGGGGTCAACTTTGACATGGAAAAAGTGTATGAGCACACAAGTTTAAAATGATGAAAAATGGTTTTCTTATACAGAATATTTAAAACATTTCTAAGCTTATTTTGAGATTTTTATCTATTATCTTTTAATTGTCAGTCTCTCAAATCAAAACGGAATTATGAGTGAGAATGACTGCGAATCCGACCACCGAAGGAAAAGTAGCCGACAGGTTTCCTCCAAGCCCAAGAAATTTATCCTCGGTTTGCATTTAAATATCAAAGAGTAAAACTTTTTTAACGCCAATTAAACTATCGTTTTTATTCAGTACCCAATTGCATTAATATTTCATAGGATTATAATTACAATGTTAAAAACGAATAGTAACACGAATGAGTTTGCAGCAGTAAAGAAAAAGTAATAGTAAGGAAAAGGAGAAGAACAGACTCATCGATTAATTACATAGATGTTCGAAATCACCCAGAGTGCATAACTTTTAAGAAGAATAATAAAATTGGTGGAGTTGCTTAAATATTGTTTTAAATGGTTACATTCTTTGCCAAACATGGACACCACCATCTACAATCATCGAATTCCCTTGTAATACCCAAGATTGGGTCAAAGTAGAGGGCCAACCAGAACCCGGTCCCCCTGAAACTGTAGCCCTTCCATCACGGAATTCTCCAGTGTAACGGCACCACTCCCAATCTATACCCGAGCCACGAATGATCTTGCCACTACGAATCTCAACAGTGGAGTCGCCTAATCGATAAATGCCGTCAACCACAATTTGTTTCTTCCAAACGTGAACTCCACCGTCAACAACCATTGAATTTTCTTGCAATACCCAAGATTGGGTCAAAGTAGAGGGCCAAGAAGAACCCGGTCCCCCTGAAACTGTAGCCCTTCCATCACGGAATTCTCCAGTGTAACGGCAATGATTCCAATGTATTCCCGAACCACGAATGATCTTGCCACTACGAATCTCAACAGTGGAGTCGTCTAATCGATAAATGCCATCAACGTCAAAGTTTTCCTTACTTATATTACGATGTCCATCATCCACAATCAGTACATCTCCTGGGGCTGCTCAATTCATGTAAGGATAAAATGGAAAGAAAATCACTTTCAGAGACATTCAAAATGAAAATCGAAAATGAACCTTAGCTAAAGACGTACCCTTTGTTGTTATTTCTGTGATTTCTGTGATATTTTGAGACTTTCCTTCGTCTATCTGTACAGATGACTAAAAAGCGATCACACATTAATTGAAAAATAATGATTTGTCGATGATAACATAAGAAATAATAAAGTAGATTTTTAAAAGGCTTAAAGTTGCATGAGAAATCTTGGAAATCTTATGGACTAAGACTTATGGTTCGGGCGTTTCTCACTCTAGACATTTCCTAATTTTCATAATCAAGTACCAACCTTTTTACTATCTTTCCTCTTGACAATCCATTTATCATTTCTGACGTCACGTGCCTACCCATTTATCGGGTTCACCAAATAATTCCAGTCCTTAGGATTTCCATGATTTCCCATACAACTTAAATAGAAGTCAAGATATATTAGTACATGATTTAAAATTACATTTGTTTTGTAGTCTTCCGTGCGGTTCTTTAAATATAAGATATCAGTAATTGTTTTTTGTTGGACCGCTTTCAAATTTTCTATTTCATTTTTGAAGTCTGAAATAATTATCATTGTTCTTTGATTTTCATCTTTTAACGTTTGTATTTCTTTTTGCAGTTTTAAAATAATCGAATTGCTTTGGTTCCGTAACTGCACAATGTCGGAAGTTGCTTTTTGATGTATCTTTTGAAATATTTGGTATATCCTTTTAATTTCTGAAAACAAAGAGACATAGAAATGAAAATTGGCCTCCATATTAATTACAAAATCCGTAAAGTCGTCCATCTCATACTTCGACCAGACATGATAGATTTTAATGATCAAAATTAAACATCATTCAAAATTAATAGTTTACCTCGAAGAAAAATATATAACTTTGTTTCACATAAGCGTATTTACATCATGCATCTAACGAATCTAACCCCAATTGGCAGTACTCGGAATTAATGAAGTCCACTTATGTAATAAAGTAATTTTAAAATAGATAAATGTATCTTTTAAAGTCGGAGTAGTACAGATAATTGGAGTTAGTTGTTATTTCAGCTGTAAATCCATGTATAATTGACAAGTTAAGTCATTACTACGGTTGATGCAAATCTTTGATAATTGAGACATACTTAAAAAGAAGCCCTTTTTAACTTAGTTACTTAGCTACAGCACAATTTGTTAGGCATGCTGTACTACCTGAGTTCTCAGAATGCGAAATATTTTTCTGTCTACTTTCCAGTTTCGCCAACTACAAAAATTAAATTAAAAACTAATAAATTATTTAAAAAATTGTTGCATCATTTAAATAATTTTCTCAGTAAAGTTCTTACCCTATCCTTAAGTTCTGGGACATCATTTAGGATTAGATCGGTACTAAGCGCCTCCAAATTCTATTGCATTGGGGCAGAGAAATAATTTTATCAAATAGTATTTTACCAAATGAATAAAGAAACAAAGAAATAAAGTTTACAAAAGTACATTAGATTGATCTGATATAAATTTGACGAAATCTTATTTTTGGAATTACGTGGTAGGACAGGTAAACTTATTTATAAAATGTAATTTAATAGATAAATAAATATGTCAATTTACCTTTAAGAAGCCAGCGCACAAGAGCAGCACAAAACCAAATTTTGTAAAAATTTCGAATTTGGTTTGCATTTTCGAATTTTAATTATTTACAAAAGGTTGGTTGCAGATCTTGAAAGTCTGGTATGTTTGTCAGCAAGACGGCTACTAAAGTTAACAACTGTGAAAGCATGAATTTATATACAAAGATACTGGTAATTACAACAAGAACAAAAATTACAAAGGCAGGATTGACAAAAAGTATCGTGAATGAAAGATAAATACAAAGGAAATGCAGTGACGAAAATGTAGAAGCAAAAATGTATTAAAATAAATGTACAGTCAACAAGTATATTTAAAATAAAGAAATCAATCAAAATTAATTAAAAATTATGAAACACGTTGAAAGAAATTAAGATTAAAAAAATAGCCTTAACAAATTCCGTTTATTATATCATTAATTACTGGAGTTCCTCCTTGGATGGACAGACTGTAAATGACATTGTATTAAGTAGATCAGATACTTGGGAAGAGTGTAATCGCATATACCATTGTAACTGAGATAGCGAAGCTTAACATATCTGCTCGTTTCGCAATAGCGATATGCTATCAAGACTTACTCTTACTCTTAGATTATGATTCTGGGAAGTTAGTATATATTTTTTTATTAATCCATTCAGCGAAATTTTGTTGATGTCAATACATTTATATTGCCTACCATTGACGTAATGGACAGTATATAACACAAATTAAAGTGAATTGCATTCTGATTTCTTCTTTCTAAGAATGCATCATATGAATAAACGAATAATAACCTTAATAAACGTGATATCTGAACCTTCTCAATGTATTTGCAGTAGTCAGTGACGGTTTATTTCCAGGCTGTGATTCTTGGAAGGAATGTATTATTATAATTTAGTGTAATTTTGTTCTTCTGAATGGATTAATTCACTGTTAATCTTATACTGTTGTACCCGTATTATCAAGAAATATTGCATTTCTTAGTATTCAACTCAGTTAAGATTACCTTGTATTTAACTTTTCTGCAGTTCATGGAAATATCTCGAATCTCAGTATGAAAAGTATTTTAGTTGTACTTTAGACTCTAAATAAATAACTAACTGAACACTAAATAAACTATCAACATTGCAGCCCGTCTTAGTGAAAAGGAATGAATACTAAACTTAACTACACAGAAATTTGAAATCATTTTATCATTTATAACAATTTTAATTCCGTATTATA